>JAVJGJ010000001.1:89028576-89039182 GCA_035590215.1 Microhierax caerulescens | reverse complement strand
CTGCATTGTCTCATAGCATTTCAGTGCAACGCTACATCAAGATGCACTAGACTTGCAGTAAGTGTATTGAAGTATGAAGCCTGTTTAGTCTCTCTGTGTGTGCTACACCACACTGCTGCTAGCTCCTGCAGCTTTAATCACTTACTGCATCATTTTCTGACAGTATCTTTTCTTCATTTGGATCTAAACCAGAATGCTCTGGGTTCTAGTAGAATTTCTGCTCTTCAGTGTAATCCCTGCAGTATACTGAAAGGTTTTGCTTAGGCCAAATCAATGCATATAAATACCAGTGCAAACATTTTTCTTACAGTGATAGAGTGTTTTAAAGACCATGGTATTAATTATATTTAATGGACTATGAAGACTTGTATGTATTAAAGTATTTGTATATTTTGAAGTATTTGGTGTTCACAGAATGGTGGGATTTTTATGTAATATGATGGAAGACAAACTTAATTTTCTGTCTGGATTTTGGCTCTGGATAGTAGTAATGTTTGACAGACAAACAGGACTTTAATGGGGATTGCCCAGATCCCTCTTTGCCATGTTTTGTTACAAAAAGAAAAATATGGTGAAATTATACAGCCATTTAGATAAAGAAATAGCACAAGTGGCTTCCTGGCAGGCTGAGAAACCTTTATATGGCCTCTTGGTTAATCAGGCACTGTCACTTCATTTTCCTTCCCAGGATTAAACCATTTTGCAAAACTAACTCAGTTTCCCAGGGACATTCACTGTTTGTCCTCAGCAACCTGTTTTTATTCTGGTCTGAAAACTGGATGTTGTAGAGGGCAGAGTTCAAATGTATTGAGTACTGCTTAGAGTACCTCTCTAATTTTGTAGAATTTCATAGAAAAATTGCCTGATATTGTGGACAGCTGATAGAACTTTGTGTTTAGGTTAACAGTTAAATGCCACCTCAGTTGGTGGCTATTGCATTCAAAGGGAGTTTCATGATCTTAAGGAAGAGAGTGACTTTTTTTCAGTTCTCAGAGGAACTCTGCCTATGTTGCAGCTACTGTTGTGCGACACTGTTAGACAAAACCTGAAAAGCAGCTCAACACTGTCCTGGGTATTCTCATGCTTTAGAAATGAGAACAGTGAGCACATGCTTGTTCCCCATGTTTGACCGTAAATTTGAAATGTTGCTGGTTTGTGGAGAGGCCCCAGATATACCTCTGGCTAACAGCACAATGGACGTGCATGGCCTGTACAGTATGGTACAACTCTGTTTCAGGTGATCCTGAGACATCCCAGCTTATCCTGTCAAGTAGGATACAGGGTTACAGCTTATTTTAGTGGACTTTAGTTAGATACACATAATTACTTCAAATAAACTGCACAAAATAAAATAAAATTAAAATTTCACCTAGTAGTACTGTAAGGCAATTACAACACTTATCTATAAAGAACACACACTAAACAAGTCAGATCTTCCATTTAAGAATTACTATGTAATTTCAGGCAAAGTCCTGACAAAGGGTAACCACGCTTCATTTATGTTTTCATTTTTCTGTGTCACCCCATGAACAAATGTATCCAAGTTTCTCGCATCATCATATTGATAGTCACGAGAACACTCTGTTCTTAGAACTCAGAATTTGGTTTTATGCCTATGTTGTTAATGAAAAAGCTTATGCACTGACACGCTGGGGCAGGAAAGGTCTGTGGCTTAATTTGGAATACTTCTGCAGCAACCAGGGTTTGGTTTTAACCAAAATGTCTGTCCATAGTGAATTAGGATATAGCACAAGGCTGAATTCTTCAGGTGCAAGTGGCTACCTTGATCAGAGTACCATCAGCAGCTGTGACTGCTAATTGGCTCAACTGCTCAGATCACTTAATTGGCAAAATTAGGAATGTTTATGTGAAGTAAAAGCTGACACAAAGATGAAGAGTAAAGAGGAATGATAAATATATGCATCACTAGTGGTGACTGGCATGTGGGAGAAAAGCTACAGAGCCTTGGTTATGGTCTTTGAAAACAACTTGAATTCACTGGTTTGAAGCCTTGAGCTGGAGGAGAGTTTAAAGGTGATGTTCCTGCGGCCAGCCTGTCACACTGTGCAGACAAGGGTTGCTCCCAGGCTGTGGGGTCACAGCAAAGCTCTTCTAATGGAGGCTGCCAGGTTTTTAAAATTTATGTAATGTTCCTGTGTCCTAGCTGCAGGTGTCTGTGTCCTGCACCTGTGGTGTTATATGTGGTGGGGAGAAAGCTAGGGAAGAGAGCGGTGATTAGAGGAGCTTCCCTTCTGTTTAACTTAAACTACAATATCACCGATTCAACCACAGAGGGCGACACATCATTAAGAAAGATAAGAAATGTAAAAATCCCCGGTTTGTACTTAATGATTCATGGTCATTTTTCACGGAGTGTGCATCGCAGGTCTGTGCTAGAGAACTAGATGGAGTAAAACCACACTCCCTTCGATAGCTGCTAGCTGTTCTGACGACAGACAGTATAACCAGCACCAGTGCCTCAGGTGATTACCCTTCTTATTAACAAAATAGGTTGCCTTTTTTTGTCCCACCTGTGGAACACTCTCTTTCTTGTTACCAATCATGGGAAGCTGTGAAAAGAAATTCCCCTGGAGCTCTTGTGCCCACCCTCTCCTCACCTGGCAGCGCTTAAGACTAGAGCAGCTCTGACTGTCTGTACCAGCAGCTTCTCTACTTTTCTTAAGGTACCTGGAAGAACTTCAAGCTGAGGTAAGCGTGAGCCATTCTTACTCTGTACAGTATTTTTATTTATGGTATCAGGGCCTATAACTTTAGCAACTTTGCTTGTATTCAAAGTATCTGTAACAAATTTTCACAATGGTCTTCGTTCACTGAAATTGCAAATTTTGTCTTGTTAAGCATGAGTCCTGCTTGAATTTTTCAGCCTGTTAGTTTTGTGTGTAGCCACAGAAAAGATATTCTGCCTTTCTGGTTTAATATAATTAGCCAAACCTGACTTTCCCAGAGTCTTTGTTTTGCCCTTAAACAAATCTCTAACTTCTATGCATTTTTAATATGATTATTATTTTAAAAATAGAAAGTGTAGTGGTGGGAAGCAAAAATATTCCCTGCTTTGGAAAATGAAGAGACAGAATTAAAAGTTGCCACTTTCCAGAGCATGACAGGATGGTTTCCAACTCCTGAACTTCTGAAAGCAACTGGGAACAGGGAAATGAGTTTGTTGTTGCAAGAACAAAGAGCTGTAATAGTCTTAACCTTCTGGAAATTGTTAGAAAAAAAATAATGTAAAATTTTGGCATTCAAAATGAGCTCTGTCTGGGTGGGACACAGAGCTTATATGGGAAGGTCTTGTTTCCCATGAATGCAGGTCTCTTGTCGTCTTCTGATATTGCAGAGGACTGTTAGGCAGCTGATTTGAAAACTTGATCTGTGCAGAGTGTAACTACATTAATTTCAGTATTGACCCAGGACCATGTTAACTATGTCATTGTTGGCTTCAATCTAAAAAGACAAATAATTTTTCATTGATGTCAAAAATCTAATGTCATTATAGCATAGAGCGCTGTAGAGCACATAGTGCTAAAACCAGAGACTTGCTGTACACACAGCATTTCTTTTGAAACAATGAGATTAATTATAGTGTATGAGAGTGCCAGATCCTGACATGTTAATTCAAGTATTTGTAATGTGTATGAAGCGATTCAAAAGGATTTTTAGTATTTCTGTGGCCAAGTCTGTGGTAGCTTTATTATGGAGTATACTTATTCTTGACTGAAAGCTAAGTCAGTCCAAGGGGAAGCATTCATCAGCTGTGTTTCTTTGATCTAGCTAATTGTTTTACTGACACCTAGAGTGCTAATTAATTTTCTAGCCTCACAAATTAGGGGCCATTGTCTCTCACTCCAAAGTGGGAAGTTAGCTATAGCCAGCCAGGGCTTTCCCCATATGCATTAACATTTCAGTACTTCCCCTGGTCCTTAGCTGCATGTTGAATGAATGTTCAATACCAAGAAAATGGCAGAACCCGCGAGTGTGTCTCTAGGATGAAATCTGTGGCATGGGTCAGAAAACATGTCCTAATTTGAGGAAGGAGAGAATGCCCATAGAAAACCATCAATACTGCAGGTTGCCCATTCAGCATCATGTAGCATCAGTGTTGTCATCTTGCTGGTGAAGTTCATGGGGAGAATGACCCGAACTGTTCCTGCCCTTGGACTTGCTAGGACAGGTGGCCTTTTCTTTTTATCAGAATGTCAGTACATGAAGACTTTAAGGATGCATTTTTTGTTTTGTGCACTGTCTTAAGGGCAACACCGGACTCAGCAGTTAACTAGTAAATGACAGAAGTCAAAATACTGTTAGGGCCAAAGGATATCTTGGGTGAACTCCAACCTGATCTATAAATCAGTGTTACTGTAACTTCAGTACATCTTGTTCTCCTTTGTTTCAAGACTTGGTGTACTTCAGAAGAAAATCCTTAATCATAAGGATTCATGAAAAATCATTAAATGATTATTTGCTAAATTATAGAATCAAACACAGTTTGAGTAAGAGTACTGAGAATTCCCAACCTAAAAATCCAGGCTTGTGCTGTATATTTTCTACTCAATTCTTTTTACTCTGCAATTTCTGTTCATGCTGCTGGGTTGGTTTTTGTCTCTCTTCTGCATGTTTTGGGTCAACTTGAATATTTCCTTTTTTCACCATCAATTTCTCTATTTGTGAAAACTTTTTCATGGATTTATTCTTGATTCTTTTGATTTCCCAACTACTATTTCAGAGCTGTAATCTCATCTCCCATCTTATAGTCACTGTTTTAATAGCAGAAATAAGAAATACACTGAAACATACCCCAAAAGATTAATAGACAACTCAGTAACTGTTAATATTGGTAGATCACGTTGATATCTACATGCTGTTTTTATGCCTTGTTAATAAACATATGGGTGGCCTATAGTATAAACCTCATAGAATTATATTTCTTCCCTTTTTGTTGTATCTTCTAATAAAATAGGTTATGTTATTTCCTGCCAAATAACAAAAAGAAAGTGTGTCTTCGTTTTCCTGGAGGAAAAAAAAAACACCCACATCAAGTTAGGGATTTTACCTATTGACTGATTTCAGTTATATTTGAGAGCTCAAAGGTCTTTATGAAGAATGTGAAGGGTCATTTCAGGTGTTGAATTGTGGCTGAGAAACTCATTTGAGGAAGGAGATTTATGAATCAACATATTACTGTGGAAGCAATTATGTGTTATGTTTTATATATACCCTGAAAAATTATTTTGTAGAATAAAACCTTACATCTTAATTCAGGTTCCGTATGGTCAGGATTACAAAGGGGATAGTGTGATATTTCTCTGTGATATCAGGTAGATCTGTGCACCTTCCCTTGTCTCCCGTGCTGTGCTGTGCACTCCTGCACTGGCCTTCTGCAGTGTAACCCAGTATGAGACGCCAAATGTCTGGACACCAAGATAATACAGCTCTGGAAATGCCACAGATTACAAAAGAGTGTTCTGCAACAAATAGGATTATTTCTGCATTAGCTTCTGAACTCTGTAGCATCCTTTGCTTCACATAGGCTGTGTAACCCTGACACCGTGGTCATACATTGTGCTGTGCTCCCGCAAATTTTTATCACCTTTAGTCCTTCCAGTAAATTGCAGCAAACTGCACCACACAAAAGCATGAGAATTTGAATTATAATATCTGCAGCCTTTTTGTCAGTAAATACAGCTTTATAAGGAAAAAAAAAAGTTCATGGCTGTTCTATATGCAGTCTTTGCATTCCAATGTTTATATACCTGGTCATAGCCCAATGGAATTACTGTTGCAATTGAAATGTCATATTTTGTCTTGTCAGATGTAATAATGCCAAAGAATTGCTGAGAGAAAAGCTGACATGTGGATGGGGTACCACTCTCACCTGTACTTCAGAGTTCAGTCAAGGCTTTGGTCCGTTTCTGTGTTGTGCATGTACGTAAGACATGAACATTGATACTATATAGAGCCTTATTTGGAAACAGTTTATATTGTCTTTAAAACCATGATCAGGCAGATGCTTAGAATGTAGCATTAAGGTCCAAGTCAGCTAGATTTTTTCTAGTCAGAGCAAATCAGTCTGAATGATCTTATTTCTACCTCTAAACAAGCTAATTATTTTGCAAACTCCTTGAATTGTGATACCTGCATTACATGGAAAGCTGTGACAGAAGTTTGGAACTGAGCTAAATGATCATTGTTACTGCATTTTCCCACAGCAGTTTTGTACGTGCCGATGAGCCTACCATTCTCTGTGGTTCCCTCGTCCTTCCTGAACATTCAGCGTGTTTCCAACCTGCTTGGCTCTCTCTTCTTGAAGTGGATGCACTCTGGCATCAGCACTATGTATGAGTGCCTTATGTATGCAAAGTGTGTTTAAAAGGCAGAGTTCCTCCAAGATCCTGCCCAGGTGGGATGAGTCCAACTGACTCAATACTTTAAATCCTACCTTTATAGGAGATGAAATTCACCTTTTGGTTAGGTTATGGAACATTTTATCCTTGATCACTCCTACAGGACAAGTTTACTCTTTGTATATGGGTAGGTTTGCAGTGTGACAGTGGGTTTCCACAATAGAAATGCAGCCCTGACAAATAACCCCTTTATACAGATGATGTAGCTACGACTCGGTAATTTCTAGATAGAAAAATACCATGTGAGAGCAAGGCCTGAGTGAAAACAAATGGGACTCCCTGTGAAGCTGAGCCAGCTGCACTATCACACCTTTCTTGGTCACTTAGAATGGCCAGGAGTTGTCCTGCTAGCTTGCTTTATTTCTTTGCCTGGGCCTTCTGCTTATGTCTCTTAAATTGCACATTTGCAACTGCAGACAGAGAAATTTGCAACATATCTGTAGTGACCTGCCTTGACTACACCATGAGTAAAACACTACTGAACTTCCCACCACTTCAACTGCCCATCAGCTCTAAACACAGCAACTACCTTCTTTCTTTCAGGCAATTTATATTTCATTGGATAGGCTGGCTTCTACAAACAGCTTGAATTGTCGCTGTTATTCTCAATTCTATGAAGTAAAAGGTGTGGTTTTTTTTTTTTTTTTTTAAAAAAATGCAAACCACCACATTTTTCCAAAATATGGAAATGACCTTTTCAGTTCTGTGTTCTCTGCTCATCTCTCTGTTCAGACAGCTGTTAATCATAGAATACATGAGGCTGGAAAGGGACCTCTGGGAGACTGTCTTGTCCAACTCCTGTTGGACTGGACTATAACATTAGGGTCAGCTTTCCTCTTGCCCCCTCATTCTTCCCCAAAAGTGAGCTACAATGGGTATATAAAATACAATATATAAAATAAATATATATATATATAATATAAAATAAAAATACAAAACTCTTCAGTTCTGGCACAACACTTCCACTTCTGTTATGTTAATTTTTGTACTCAAAGGATAGATAACAGCTGTTATCTATCAATGCTACAGAAACTCAAGTACTAGCACAAACACAGGCACTTTTGTTCCATACTATAACCAATTTCAGAGAGGCGTCAGATCCCTCTTCTGTTAGAGGCAGCAGGGTCGGTCCCTAGCAGAGCTTTACCAAGGGCTTCCCCGGTAAAGTCTGACTTATTTTCCTTTTACCCTAAGCTTGGACAACTGTATGTGGCAGCCCTGAGCCTGGATCCAAGCAAACACAAGGAGAAAAATGTGCTTGTTGAGATCCTCACCAACACCACAGGAGCCATCATGGCAGCTAAGGCTGAGGGAGAGGCTGCTGACACATACAGCGACAGCGGTGCTCGGAAGGGGCTGCCAAGTAAAGCGAGGGCCGGTACTAAAGCTTACCTTGAGAAGTCATTACCTGGGGATATCGGAGTGTCACATGGATAAACCTTATCACAGGGACAGGGTTAGGCTGAGGTGCTCTTGGCCCAGGGCAGCAGGGTCCATCTTCGCTAGATTCACTGCCGGCAAGTCTGGTCAGCAACTCCATATGTTAGAAGGGTGCTGATAAGTATTTTGTTGTATTTTAGGCAGGGAAAAGCTCATAATTTTCTTGGGGAAAACCTTCTATGACATCGCCGTTGCTTTTTCTGTGATGATGCTCTAAATGGTTCTAACCGCATGTTCAACAAATGTTTGCAGCAAAACTCAGCATAGCCAAGATTGCTGGAGAGGTTAATTATGAACCTTTCTTTCTAATATAATTATCGATTAATGTTTGACAGGCTGAGGTTTAAAAAAAAAAAAAAGAAACATGATGAAGAAAACAAAAAAGCATTAGTTTCTTGTATCACAGGAAAATCTTGGTAACTCAGAAAATAACTCCTAGTGGAGAATTCTAGACTTTTCCTAACTTCTCTTCTTCACCATTATTCTGCTCCTGACTTGCAGTATAGATGTGAAACTGCTGACAAATGACTTCTGAGAAGGAGCTGATCCAGAGTAACAGAGGAAGAGAGTTGTTCTTGAAGATCTCATATAATCATGCAACTTTTACAGCCAGACAACAACAGAGGGCAATAGATCTCTACAAAAAGTCACTGTCTTCAGAAAGGTTTCCATTTGATGACACTGATGGCAATTTTGGCAGCTCTTTTTACTGCCTCACAGGGATCATTCAGACACTGCTGAAATGTATCTGTATGATCTAGCAGTGTCTTGCGGCCCTCGGGTAGCTCAGCCAGCATGGTGAGGGTTTTGATTGCACTCAGACGGGCTTTGCTGGTTTCCTCAGCAACCAACCTCAGTAAAGGTGGAATGGCTTCAGCACCTAGGGCTGAGAATCTCCCTGTAGAGAAATAAACTGTCTTTGAGATTTGTTATTACATATAATCAACGTGCTTTTGAACTGCTGCTTTCTTATTCCCTGTCCAGCCACAGCTCTGAACACCCCAGAGGGTGCAGTGCAAAGAGGTAGGATATGCTTTTCTTTTGAAGACCAAGGCTTGCTGCCAGCTATTTATTTTTAAGAAAATACATCTTTTTAGTTCATTTTATCTGCCTTACACATTATTATTTCATTTTCAACAAATTACCTAAGATATATGAGGTACCAAATTATAAGACAAACTGGGTTTTTTTGAGTGTAGGGATTTAGATGCCCTTAAGAACATCCTCTATTCTATTATTTTTAAAGACACTTCAAACACTGAGATCCAGGCCTGTGTTGCCTTCGAAGCTGGGAGACAGTTGCAGAGGAGGACTGAAACACAACTGCTGTTATTAAGAGTTTTTAATGTCTAATCAGTCATTCATCACGCTGAAAATTCAGCAGTTAGAATTTTCAGTGTCATGTAAATTACTTGGAAGAACTACAGACCTTATTAATACACAATCTTTTCCCAGTGAGAAGTGAGAGAAACTGCCTCTAACCAGAAAAAGAGTTCCCAGAAAGAAGTGTGCCCCTTTTGAGGACTGGTCATTCAGAGTAGCTTCAGGTGTGTGGATCTCTATGTGGTCTGGACTTGAATGGGAAATGACACAGGTGGTGTAGATGAATAACTTCTTGACCTACTTCAGGTGAGTGACCTGAAATATACTGTCTCCCCCTAGACACTGTTGGGGAGCAACAGTAGTGGCTTGAGACAGTTATAAAGAAATGTCCTCATCTTAAGAGCTTTAATACTATCAGAAACTGAGGATTTGTGGGGGCAAAAGTTTTCTTACCACATTGCCTTAGAACTGAATTTTCAGAAAGTATCCCAACCTAACTGCCTCTGTCTCTTACCTGCAGGTTTAACAGTAGCAAACATCAGTGCTCCTGTTGCACTAGCTTGGACTTCAGGATCTGTATCTTCCAGCAGGCTCACCAGCACAGGAATAACCTCTTCGCATACCATGCTTTTTCCCTCTGGATGAGTACTGTGCAGAGAAGATGGCTAAGTTGCTTTCATGTGTCTGCTAACCATGCAGCTACCCACAGCTTCTCCCCATGCCTGGACCCCTGCAGCCCTCCTTCATTTCATGACAACAGTGCTGACACAGTCCTCCTCTCTGTTCTCTTTGGAGTCACAATGTTCTGACTGTTAGACAGATGGCAAGCACCGCTGTCCACCCACAAAGGAAAGAAAGGGGATGTCTGTTTGTGCCTGGTGTCTATTAAATCTCCTTGCTGGTACAATGCTGATGATATCATATTAACCTATGTGTGAGGGCTTAGCAACTTTTTTAGGTAATATTTCGATTTTTTTTTTTACTTTCTGTGGTACGCTGGAGATTGATGGGCAGCAGCATGTAACAGGATGTAGGATTAAGTGGGCTGGTGGTCTGTTGATTATAAAACCTGCTAAATTAGGGGTCTGCAATTAGTTCTTCTCCCAGGTCAATTTTCTCTCTTTCCAGCCTCTCTAACAAGAGGAATATTTAACATGGCCCAGCCTACTGCAGGGACCTAGAATGTAGCTGATGTCCATACTCTAATTGCATTTCTGCTTTTTTTCTATGACTTATCTACGCTCTCCTTCTTTTCCTATGACCTCGCTTTGTTATAGGACATGAGGAAATGTTTTGTGCCAATAGGTATGTAAACTGCATGATCTGCAGACCTTTTTAAACTAGACATCTGTTGAACACTTATTACATTTTGCGATTGCAGGACAGCGGACTTAAGCTGTTCCTTTCATCCAGTGTTTGATACA
>JAVJGJ010000001.1:89013784-89028539 GCA_035590215.1 Microhierax caerulescens | reverse complement strand
CTGATGTATGCAGCAGCCTGTGTCAGAAAACTATTTCTGTCCCCAATCACACTGAAAATATCCCAGGACCTTTAACTTTTTGAGAGACAGCAGTTGTCCAAAAAAATGAGGGAGCTTCTCCCTACCTGTAGTAGTGGTCATAATCTAGTTTTCACACGATTTCTTATGCAAGAATTTTTTCTCAGCAGTGCTGTACCAGGAGCAAATCCTGATTTCACTGCCAATACTGGAGACAAATAGAAGGAATGACATTTCCTGATCAGCATCTTCTTGAGTGGTTTATAGCAGTTATAATTTTTAGAAGTGTTCTACCTATGTGTGTGTTCAGGCTGATATTGCTTTACATGTGAAATGTGACAGCTTCAGTGTGTAGTGGAACAGAACTGTAAACTAATAACATTAATTTACTCCTGAAATGAGTATTTTCTTGGGTTTAAGTATTACAGACAGATTTCTTTACCTAATTTCTGACAGGACCCAAGCTGCTTTGCTTCTGATGGCTGCTGATGAGTGTGTGAGCTTTTCCTTCAGGATAGTAATGGCACCAGTTGCCAGAGCTTCAGAAGCCTCCACATGCAGACAGTTGGAGAGTGTATCAAGGATTAGCTCCTGGATTTCATCCGACTCAGTCTTCAGTTTGAATACAAGTAAGGGAATCAAACCGGCATGTAGTATGCCAACAGCCCCTACAGGAGGAGACAGAGAAGGAACATGGGTGAGGTGTGAGTGCATTTACTATTTCTACCTGTACTTTTAATGTCTTAATATGACCAAAATACATAACTCATTTCCTCACACAGATGCAGGATTGAGAGATGGAAACTACTATAACACTACTCTGTTCATAAATGCCATCTTAGCATTGCTTCCTTGGGAAGCTTCCCCAACAGTCCTCTAAAGATATCATCCCAGGTAATAACTGAAATGGCAATTGCTCTGATGTTCTCAGTTTTCCCCACTATAATATTTTTCTCAAAATTATCCTTGTGAAGAAAATATAGGAAATATATCTAAAAGCCACTTTATAGCCAGTCTTTCTAACTGTTCTCAATGCGAACAGATGCTGAGAGGCTGACATGTGAGCCTTTAGAGTTAATACTTTGATTCTCCACTGTGCTTTCTGTGGGGGAAATAAAGATTTTGCAAACTGTCCTTATACGTTTCTTTGTAGTAGTTCTGTCATGGCGAAAACTTGAATTTTGAGCTTTCTAGCAGTCACTATTCTTGCACTATCTCCTAAAGGAAATAGCATCAAAGGTAGAAAGATCGTCATTTGCCCTGCAAGTGATGTCTTTGCTATGAGCAAGTGTCTGATTTGTACCCTTTCTTACACTTTACTAAGTCAATACTGAAACAGCAATGCCATGGGAAAGCAGAAAGCAGAACGTACTGTCCACGAGTAACTATGTGAAAACAAAATTCTCCAGCTGTCTTGTTGCTAAGACTGATTCTTTGGTTGCTAAGAGAAACGTGGCTCCATCAAAGTGATTCATATATACTTAGATAAGGAAGTTTCGTGGATAAGAGTCATCAAGGTATTTTCAAATGAATCTCCACAGTCGGGGATAAAAGAACAAGTGGGAAAGAGATTTTAATGGCCCTTGGTAGTGCACAGGAGAAATCCCTCAACTTGACAACCAGATCAAAACCATGATTCTAGTCTAGAGGTTATTGTGTTGTACATATTTCTGAGTTTTTTTTCATGAGGCTGACATGGAGTATCTTCTTATGTTACTAACTTATTAAGATCCACTTTACTAATGCTAATGCAAAGAAACACTTACGGGTGATGTTATTACAGCTTTTATTACCGGTACTACATTTGGAGGTCAGTTGCTGTGAGAATTCAAATAAATAATAAGGAAAAACAGATTGAGACAATTCACCTTGAAGGCTAACAGCATTTTAAAAGCAAAGATTTCTCCTTGTGCCAGAAAGGCAAAGCAGGAAAAGAAAGTGGGAAAAAAATATTACCTTTGAAGCTGTGGCTTCTTAGAGAGAGGAAAACCAAAAAAAAGAAGCCAAACCATACAAATACGTCCTCTGGAGGAACAAAAAGCTTGCTATAGCTTTCTATCTCTCTCATGCTGGTAGATATGCTTTTTTCCTTCTGAACAGATTTCCATTGCTATTTTCTGAACTTGCTTTCAAATACTTAATAGCCATTTTTTTAACCCATCATCTTCACTTCCATTTTTAATGGAAGTTAAGGAACTGGAGAGCAGTTTCCTCTAACTCCTTCTTTTTCAGGATTTCTTTGTTTACTTATTACTCAATCACTTCATTATCTTATTGTCAGTAAGTACTATAAGCATTCAGGTTTCCTTTCTTTGTGTCTGTGTCTTTCACTTATCTTCTAATATGTTCAACCAATGTATTCAAATAGACAGGACTGCTTTCATTGGCCCTTTATTCCCTCCCAATGTTTATTGAATTTCTTTGACTCGGTCATCCCTCATTCCTTGCATTTGCACTTTGTGTCTTCTTTTGGTGCTAGCCTTTACAATTGCACTGCAGTCCTGAGTGCAAAATACACAACACAGCCACTTTGTGTCTTTCTGTTTCCATAAGCTGGCAAGATAATGTACAGAGCATTGTCTAGGATAGTTTTTATTTTGTGGAATCATTAAGTAGCATTTTTTTCCTGTAGTCAGAAAAACTCATGTAGTGGATGCTTATTTTGTATTAACATCTTGGCATGTTTTCACTTTTTAAAAAATGTTTTATTTTACCAGGCCAGGTCTCTGTAGCAGGAGCTTTCTTATCTACTGTTTTTGTCAAGCTGTCCTATCTAAAATGCTGTCGTGCTAATAAAAGTTGCTTCTCATATAAATATAGAAACAAAGATGAATTGTTTGACCTTGTCAAAAGTCTCAATGTGGTGAAGAGAAAAAGGGTGGAGAGGAAAGGCCATCAACAACAACAAAACGGGACTACCTAACCTTGAGACTGAAATTTCCAGGTGGAAATTCGTCACGGTTTTCTCAAGGGAACCAAAGGGTGAAAGGTCTAGGGAGGTAAAAGGGAAAAGGGAGGAGACAGAATCAGTGGGAAGTTGTTTGAGAATTACTTGTAAACTGCACCAGTCTCAGATCCTTTCATCTTACTTGAGCCAGCAATAGGAGGGGAAGGTAAACTGGTGTTTCTGGTAGTCCTGTACTGAAAAATACAGCAGCATACTCAGGATCTTGCCCTTTCAAAGGTGATTTATGTACTTCAGAGAGTGTTCTAGACCTTGGGCATAGTGTAGTAGTAGGAAAAATGTTTTCAAAATGCAAATAGTTGCGTTGGCAGCTGCATAGTTAACAACATTATTGATCTGTTTTTCAGAGAACTTGTAATCTTCCCTTGGGCTGCTTTATATCTGAGCACTCATCTCTTCCTTCTCATAACCCTCTGGCCACTCTCATCCTCCCTTTCCTGACTCTTTCTCAAATAGGCCCAAAGAGGAGTTGTCATTTATTCTATTCTCTCAGTATGGCTGCAGGGCATGTAAACAAATTAAATTTTGTAGAAGACAAAGGAGTCATTTATAGTACATAACATTGGTGGTTTGTTTTGGTTTTCAATTACATAAATCAATTAAATCACATTCAAAATCCTTTTCCTTACAGATGTTGGTTTCCAACTCAAAGCCATTTGAATGTTTGTTTTAGTATGAAGCATGTGCCTCAAGCATGGCCACAAAGTGAGATACAGTGTAGTATAACATAGTAAAATAATATGTAAACACAGATTCTATATAATATGAATGTTTTGTTAACACCTCAGATGTCTCTCTGTGAAGTTCACACAATTATTTGAGATGCTTAGTAACAGCGTATCTATTTAGGAAGGGCACACAAGGAAAAGAGGAGCAGACTCAGACACAATCAGAAGGAAAAACGCTGCCTAGCATCATGGTATGCTATCAACACATCCAGTACAGAGCAGCTGTGAAATCCCAGCGTGGGAGCTCACTAACTGTGAATAGCCAAGTGATCCTGACAAAATTTCTAGACCTAGCAGCTTTCTTGCTAGCACTGCAGTAGATTAGCACCATTTCAGAGGTAACAAAGTGTTTATCAAACTAGTAAGTGCTAGCATCTATTATATGCATTTAAAAATGCAGTGCTCGTATAATGTTTCCTTTCTGTGTGACAAGATGACCACAGAAGATCCTTCCCTGGCACACCTTGCTTAGTTACTCCTTGCTCACTACTGTTTAAATAGGGAAAAAAAATAAAATAAAAAATTGTTCTTTAGACTCACTGAGAAGATTTCTGAGTCATCAGTCACAAGAGCATAGTTTGAGAACCCTGTAGCAGCTAATTTAACATTAAGATTCAGCGTTTTGAATCTCAGTGCTTCCAGTATTAAGGCTGTGCCAGAGAGTAGATAAAATAAAACACTGCTATAGAACTGGGCTGAAATTTTTTTCTGGTAAGTTTGGGGCAGGACATAGACCATGTTAAATGGTCTATAGCAGGGGTCCTCAAACTTTTTAAACAGGGGGCTGGTGCGTGGATTAAGTGGCAGGCAGTCATCTGTGGCTGCTTGGTTGTGTGTCCTGTTCCCTGCCTCCCCCCTGCCAGGGGTGGGGGGGTTTCTGTAAATACTGGATGGCCGGATTGAGGACCCTGGGGGGCTGTATTTGGCCTGCAGGCTGTAGTTTGAGGACCCCTGGTCTATACCCTGTTAGTTTTATCAAGTCTTTGAACTGAAGAGGAAAATTCTGCTGACATCTTTGAAAGACAAAATATTTTCTTCTTCTTTGCAACAATAAATCTCTGTCTTTCAATGATAATTTAACAGGAATAAACAGTAGTCTCCCAAAGGATGTCTATGCTAGAGACAAAGAGTATCTCATATCTTAAAGGACTGAGAGGTAGAAAGTCTCTGTTTAAAGGAACTGAAGAGCTATTGGGATATTAAGAGAATTCAGGGAAACACTGCAAACACTGGTATCAGACTAGAAATCTTAAACAACTCTATTTCAAACCATTTCAAATCTGTGTGTAACCTAAATGCATTTATCTTATGACAACCCTAGGGATTTACCAGGTATAAAATCACAACCTCAAGAGTGGTGTCTGTCATATCCTCACAGTACAGTAAAAAAAAAAATACAGTGGTTATAAACTTTATAAAAGCATTATGGGATCTGCTTTTGAATCCACTGAAAATTTTTCCAATACTGAGGAGTTTGGGATGTTATCTGAATGAAAGACATAACAGAAATTAAGGTTATGAAAATATTAAAAAGTCAGCAGTACACTGGAGAAACACACAATGTGGCTGCCTCTGGGGATCCTTTAAAAATCAAAAATGTTTCCAGTGTTAATAAGAAACAGAAAAGATTGTTGTAATAAACAAGAGGTTCCTAATCCTCAGTAAAGACAGACTACTGCATATCTTAATTTTGTTTTTAGAAACTTCGCTTTAGCATGTGTGCCATTGTAATATCATAGCCCCTCTGAAAATAATTAGCTAGAGAAACTACATCTGATATATCTGCATTAGCTTCTCTAGTATAATTTAGAAACCCAAGAAACAGATTAATTTAAAAAAAAACCCAATGCTGTTTTGGTAGTAAATAAGACTGCCTGTGACCCTCTGCTTGAAAGCAATGGGTTTAACCATCTAAATAATTTATGCCCTATGAAAAGAGGAGTAGTATTTAAAAAACTTAAAAATTCTGGTCTACAGAATGTCTTTTATCATAGCATCTCTAGCAAGTCTGGGGATGAATTAGAGTAGACTTGTGTTTCACACAGAGTCAGTTTCCAACATGAAAAGTAAATCTTGTACAAATTTGTACAAGAATTATCTGCAGTGTAAGATCGATAATTGACCAAGACAAGTACCCTAGTTCTGATTGATGTCAGTGTCAGATCCTTTAGTGTAAAATCACCAAAAACTATAGTGGAAATAATGGAATATGCTCTCTGTTATAGTAGTGCGTAATCCGTGGATTGATGGTCATTCATATGGCATCAGAAGATAGTCTCCAAAATGAAAGCAATTTTTCCTTCTTTTAATGTATGACTATGGTTTTATTACCATATACAAGAAAGGAAACAATCAAAATGAAGGTGAAATAGAAATAATGTTAGCTTATAAATTTTTTTCCTGGCTGTAATTGTTGATAGTCTGCTTGCACAATGAAGTATAAGCATTGATATCTTTTGCAGTATTTTCATTTTGCCCTTCAGAATTCTAGCTGTTTGCACCTCCCATATAATGAATAGTCTTTACATTTTCTCAATTTGTAACTTAATGTATAGATGCACTCACGATCATCCTATATACCTAAGTTGTGAATGCATATGTATAATATGCATTGAACTGATCTTGCATGCATATTGGTCACACAAATTAAGAAATTTCCTGGATTTTATTTCTCTGATGAATTACCTCTCTATTCAGAGAATTTTTTTTTTTAAAACGTGAAAATTAAAGACTGAAAATAACCCAGAGGCTGTTGGTTTTTTTTTTTTCTTGTTCTTTTGGATGAAGAAGGAAATGTCATCCTGAAATTTATTAATTTCCTCTACAGGGAAGACTTTGCCAAAATGCATGAAGGAAGGAAAACAATCTGACATATTTACTAGTTGTGCCAAAGTCCTCAGATCAATTACTGTAGAGAAAATTAAAGCCTTGAAATAAATACTCCCAAAAAGCTGAGCCACTGAGTTGCTACCCCACTTCAGATTTTCCAGGTCAGAACTTGTCCTTTTTTTCTGCTGGTCATCAATGGAGACTTGTAGCTATAAGATGAGACTAAAGGGGACTAGTGCACCCTTAACCATAAGGGACTCTGCTAACATTCTGCTTTCACGAGCACCTGTTGTGACATACAGCATTTATAGAAACCAGAATTTAACATGTGTAACACAAAGAATATGTTCAGAAAAGAACCTGGGCCAACACATTCGCAAACATTCACTTAAGTATTGGATTTTATACTTTATACCAAGCATGTACATCTAGAGTGCAGAAAATATTAACAATTACTATAGCAAGTTTCAGTCACAGAGAAATTGATACTGTAAAGTGAACACAACATTACCAGTTTGACAAAACTTTATGTGATTATTACTGACATTGTAGTAAATTGTAAAGATTCCTATGGAGCAAGAAGGTGTGCTCTGTCATAGAGGCTTGTTGTCAAGATGTGTGAGAGACAGCTCAATTCCTACAGAGATTATTGTCTAGATGGATAGGGCAAAAGGGTTGGATGGGAAGGAAAGAGGCAAAATGTTGCGTGAAGTAATTCTTCAGGTCAGCTAAACAGTTAAGAAACCATTAAGAGCCAGTTTACCACCACATTCCCAGGTGCTGTTGCTCTCAGCTGGTGGCCTAGTTCCCCAGCAAGAGTACCATGCTCAGAAGGGAAGGCTGAGGCTGTTAACACTCCTGCCCGCTGCATGCCCACAACCTCTGCCCTGCTTTCACAGGAGAGACAAACAGGGAGGTGGGCCAGGCTGGAAGCTTGGTGGGATGAGGGAAGCTTTCTCTGTGGGAAGCCATATGAGAGCAGACAGCTCCCTCAGAGCCATGGATATGTCTTGCTATTATATTACTATGGTACCTAAAAATGCCTGACCATTTGGAGAGATACCCATTAGGGGACTGCGGCAATATTTTACGCTAATAAAAAGTTTTAAACTTGTAAGTTAAACTGCCTTACAAGCCCTTAATATGAAAGAAATGTATAATTGCAAATTTTCAGTTTTCAGAACTGCTGGAAGAACAGATTTTTTTTGGTTGGTTGGTTTTTGTTGGTTTTTTTTTGTTTTTTTTTTTTGAGTAGAAGGCCAATAAATTAAAGTAACGGGAATCAAATTCAAGAAATAGTTTGTTAAATATCTTAATTTGCTATGTCTGGAAGCTGTATCTGTGCAAATGAATCCTGTATTACATAATGGCATTGCATAGCAAAATGACTATTATAACATTTTGGCTAGCTTTAATGTTCACTTTTTGCAATTAGTGAATTACCCTCACACATGCTCAGACATAAAAGAGCAGTCATTTCTTCAGTTTTGTTCCTTAGAAGAAATACATAATTGAGATGGTGAAAATATTCTCTCAACTTATATAGTATAACTGAATTACAATCAATCAGAAAGAGATTTATATGAAAGAGAAAGTTTCCTGTACAGTTTTGATTATAGACCTGTCAAACAATAAATAAACTCAAAAGGCTTAAAGGAACAAAATACCTAAAATCAATTATGTGTCAGATACCGAGGAATTTAATCTTTAAAATTAGCATAAACTTGCTTTGAATATATGAATCATTGCACAGACAGAATGGAACAGACTGCAAATAGTGGTAGAAGGCAACAGAGGGAGGCTAAAGGGAACATTAATTCATTAATTAATTGTATAAGCACTTCCTTTTGGTGGAAGATTTATTTTTCTTGCTACTTTAAAAAGTGACCTAATAGAAATTTCAAAGAGGAAGAATCTGGAGAAACTATAGTGCTGACAAATCCACTACTCGCGCTTGCTGGTCTAGTATGCTGGCAAAGCTGCAGTAAGTCAATTTTATCCTACAGTTCACACAGCTTACACTGGTGCCAGGACGAGCACAACTGAATGGTCAGAACTGATAAAACCTCTAGGAAAAGATGAATACAGTACTATAGGCGGGTGAAATCCTTCTCTGCTTCAGATGGTCTGGCTTGGCAATTTTGTTTGAAATGAGAGTAGAAGAAACACATCTTGATTAGAACCACAGGCCCAGATGGCTGCACAACATGAGTGGAACTGTATAGAAAGGCAGACCAAATCTCCACTTTCCACTCAGACCTGCTACTTTGCAGATTCCATGTTCTCCATGGAAAGCCATGTTCTTAAATAAAAGTACTTATACTACCTAATGAAAATTGCATTCTGATCTGAAAGAGGCTCTACAATAGTGCTTTCCAGTATGTTTTAGTCTATATTTTATTTCTAGCATGAAAAGTTCCTAAGTCTTCATTGAATACAAGACTGCAAAGATGTGGGCTGCTCTGAGGATGATTTTTGAAGTGCCTCCCCAGTAAGTGTTACTCCTGGGTTGACAGCCTTGTTCCTCCAGTGAGCTGTAAAGCACAGATGCTGACTGAAAGGAGTCTATCACAAATAGGCACAGGTCTTAACAGCATAAATATTTTCTGATGAAAGGTGCATTCCTGAATAAATTAAGGTGTTCTTGCAAAAAGACCTGTTATGTCATTTATTTGGAAAACAACTAGTACAGTAGAACCTAAGGCAGGGCAACAGTGAAATAAAACTGTTACTTAACCTGGACTAAAATATTAGGTCTAGCTTCTGCAAATATGCCAGATTAACCACTGGCGTTTCAACAGTGCTATTTAATGTGCTTATCTTTAAGAACATTATATACCGAGTATTCAAAACCATTGTTAAACAGAAACAAAGAAACATATTTGCAACAATTCTAACAGGTACCAGAAACTATTTAATCAGCTGATAGAAATTACTGACATTTGAAGATGCTTTTAAAAATAACATTGTTATAAGTAAGTCTGAAAACTACATTAATTGAAAAATCTGATACAGTGTTTATCAATTTAATCAGTACATTTGTTAGGTAAAGTTGGCATAATGTACTTTGCCCATTTCATTGATTCCATCACCCAGTAAGACAGTGATTCAGATGGCCAAATGTAGGTTTCTAATGTCATTTTAGTATCTCAGGTGTGCTTGGGGCTGTCAGGTATGATTTACAGGACACTTGGACATTTCTACGGTGCAGATGGAGGCCAGATGGGGTACCCTTGGAAGCTGAAAAAGGTCTTAAAGACTTTTTCTGTCTTAAAGACTTTTTGTCTGGAGCCTGAATTGCTTCCTAAGTCACTTCCATTTGTTATTTGATCTTGTGCATGTCATTGTCAGAGCAAAAACTTTAACAAAGGGGTGGTAGATCATGACCAGCAGTCACATTTATGCAATTTTCTATTAGTTTATCACTAATGTAGTCACAGACCACACAGTATAATTTTTCACCCCTCTGTCTAAAAATGCTTCACAAAAGAGGTAGTGATCAGTTAAAACTGCTAGTGATCAGTTACAACTGGCTAAAGCTACCACTTTGTATACCTATTTTTTACTTCATAAATGATGACCAGTTGGTACATGTATGTATGTAGTTTACATTATGTAGATACAAAATTAGCCACAGGCCTGACATGGAATGGGTGTACAATTATCTGAACTAATTACTTAGACCTGACCTTAGTATTCCAAATTTTTACAGAACTGCTCTGGCATTTAAAGCCCCCATAGTAAAGCTACCTGAATATCCCCAGCTGGTTTCCATAGCTTCCCAGAATTACCTTTGTGTCCTCAAACAAACTTTTCAGTCTTGTTTTTTTAAACTACTGATTACTTATTCCTGTTAATCAGACACTACAGGGTAATAAAAGGGACAAATAATAGTGCCTGATGAAACTGTAGCTGTATCTCATGGTTCATACATGAAGCAGAATTATCCTTGTGTAAAGGATACAAGGAAATGTGAAATCCGATTATAACATCTTTTTCTAAGTACCTGTTAAAAATATTTATAATTCTCTTGAGGCCCCAATTTGATACTTCTTCAGCTGGCAAGAACATCAGTAACAAAACCAAAAATATTTAAAATAAATACATTTCTTCTTTTTGTTTGTTTGTTATTGCAAAAATCAAACAAAAACTAAATGCCTACCTGTATCCTCAAGTGGGAGAGACCTACTTTCAGCTCACTGCTTCAATGAATATTTAATCCTTCTTGCAAAGTGGAAAACCTTCAAACAAGAAGACTGTAGGAGGGAAGAGGGCATCCCAAGAGTAACCAAAGCCGCTGTTGCTCAGACCATTTTACTAGGAGATCTGAAGCTGATACTTTTTATTTTTAACTTTGATTTCAAAAATGTCCTGGGTCTGTTCAATTGCATCTCCTTGGGTATAAATCCAAAAGAATCTATGTATTTTGATCTCAAGTGATTTTGTCAGTTGTTCACACTTCATAGGTCTTTTGCTGTATGCTTTACTAAATGATCCCTGCTTTCTTTTTGGGTTATGAGAGGGTTTTGGTTTGTTTTGTTTTCCCTGTTCCTTTGCCCTTAATATTGAAGAATGAGGAAAGAATACTTTAATTCTCCTTTTTTAAAATTTTAAAAAAAATAATAATGTGGTCCCGAAGCATGGGTCTTTTACAAAGAACTACGTTCCTTTATGGAACGTTCCTTTCATGGTATCTCTGTCTGTAGCTTTCTTCCCATGGGAACTCTGAAGGAGCTGGGGTCTGTGTATTGATCACAGAGCTTAGGATAAATGAGGATTGCTACATAAAATTAACTGCACAGGAAAGCCACTGTATCTTGCAGAGCTCCAGACATGCTTCCAAGCAGCTCTCCACCAGCTGCTGAATTTAATGCTTGTTTTTCTAAACTTGGCTTCAATGGCAACTGCTGATTCAGCAGCTGAGCCAATGACTGTGAGCTGCAAATATGGTAAGTACATAATAAAACTGGGAAGGAAGGTACGTAAGGCACTTAATACTTTTAGGGTGTGATTGTTTTTTTCCTTTTAAAATTTTTTTCTTTTTAAAAACTAGAGGAGGAGTCCTCTTTAGTTGATTGTGGTATTAGCTGTAACACATTATCTGGGTTATTCTCAAATATCTCCTGTGATTTGACCTCATAGGAGGTCATAGGAAGAGTAAACAGTTGATAATAAGTGAAACCCTCAGTTACTTGGAGGATGTGAGAAGAAGATAAAAGGGTGAAGTCCTGGTAGAAAGTGGATTTTCATCCTAAACAATAAAGCCAAATGAGGCTAGGCTGATACCACCTGCTAGAAGGTGCATTCATGACTTCCCCCCCACCCCCCCATCTCACAGTCATTGGTACAAAGCAACAATATGCCAGATAGTTATAAATATCGGATCCCAGTCATCTGTACTTGATACTATTTTAAACTCTTCCACGTGAGAAAAATGGTTAAAAATAAAAATACAGCCTTTTTGTTCTCCTCTAAATGTTCTGTTCAGTTCTTCATGCTGAGAGAATCACAGACCCATCTATAAATATCTAACCCAGATCTACAATTGCTTGTTAAAAAGAGGGTGTTTGGTAGAAAATTGAATGAAATACAAAATGCCTTTTATTATATTTTTATTATAGACCAGATGTGGCCTCTCAATTTACCCTCTATCATTTGGAGATGTACATTCAGCAAGAACATTGCATGTGTGCATATAAATATTTTGATGTTGTCGTGGTATAATAAAGGCTAATTGATTAGAAAAACCCCTATGGGATTTTCCACTTAAGAGCACATTTCTGTTTTAGTACTATTGTCTTCAAGCTAAACGTGTATGAATGCATCTGTTTTGATTGATCCCAAACAGAAAGCAACAGTAAACAGGCAAGCATTTGGCTTTTAGTCAATGAACAGCACTGGCAAGTTGAGTGAAACTTGCATAGTTACGGGTTCCGGTAAGCTGCATATTAGGTGTACACCTCAACAGGCAAATGCTCTTTCCTTCAAATTAAAACCTGCTCTGATATGGGAAAAAATGGTGACCTGCCTGACCTGGAAGAGGGAGCAGGAATCCAGTTAGATCATCACAGTTCTCCCAAACTACTGTTTACTACTTCCAGGCAAAAAAAGTAATGCAAACTATTCACTTTCAGTATATATTTGTGTATTTTCAATCTATGCATATACAAAGAAAAACATTTCGAGTACTGAGCTAAAGAACTGGTTTTATATGCCATTTGACTTTGGCATTTAATCACCTGTATATGCTATTTTGAGACTTACTTCTCTTTAAATTCCTGTGGGAGCTCAGCTACATGTAGTACAATCAATGCGTGCTGAAAGGCCCTAATTGAGAATTTCTGGATGCAGGACAAGTTGAGACTGAAGAAAACTGCTGATTTATTTTCAGATCAGTTGGATTTTAACTCCATTAATCAACAGCAAGCTCCCATACTGTGGTGTTGAAATAATAACACCTAAACTTCTCAGAGTAACACCTATTCCATTACTTACGTACTGCATGCTTGTAATACTTTCACTGACAAAATTTGATTTACAGTTAGGTGCCTCCCTCAAAACTGCAAGAAAGAAAGCATTTTGTTGTATCAATTGAAAATACCTAGAAGTGATGACACCTGTAGAGAGCATGTGAATGATGATCTTCCTACCCAGGCTGATGGTAGTCGATGCTGTTATTTTTGCCAAAGTTGGTTAATGTGTGGAAGATGTTTTTTCTCACATGTGAAGCACTATACTAAAGATACATGTAATGTGACAGTTTCTATAGTAACTACTTGTTCTTTATGGAATAGCAGATCAAACCTGTACACCTTGTTATTGTTCTTTTATCCTATTATCTAGACTATTCAGTTACCACAGATACAATTTTTTATTCTATTCCCTTCCCAATATATCAGGGATTTATGCAATTGCAAGTAAAGATTACATTTGAAAATCAAAACACTATTGGAATTTTAACATTGACTGCTATCTGATCATATAAATGCACCAAAGGACATATGTGCATATATATTGAAAGCTAAAATTTCAAAATAAACCTGTAGCGATTATCTTTTTTATTAAAGCAGGGGAATTTCGTGATCTGAATATTATTGTTTTTCTGGGAGAACAATGCAAGTTATGTATGTGGCATTTCTTTTTTAAATGCTAGGAGTTTACCAGAACAACTTTGCCAGTCTAGATGTACTGGCAAACTGTTCTAGTGTGACCGAGACCTAAGATTCATTACGTACAGGTAAAATTTCCCTCACGTTATACTGATTCATGGCTATTATTTCTGTGCAAGAAAAAGAATGTTGCTACTTTGCGTTATTATATATTTCATTATTATAACTCATCAATGCCACAGTTTTACTGATAGTATCAGTGCCTGTAGTGGTATTATTTACAGGGATCAGGCGCTTTCCGCACTGTACTGTGTTAGCCTTACTGTGGGGGAAAGCCTGTATTCCACCTATGTCTGAAAGTCTATTGCTATCTCCAGCAGAAGTGTATCAGTAACAAATTATGTTTATAAAATTAGCAGTGTAGGGAGAAATCATAGCTATTTGATCAGGGCTGCGGGTTCCACAATGCAACTAGTATTGTAGCATGGCCAAAAGTGAAAAGACACTAGAAAAAATGTAAACTATAAATAGGGTAAATCCATCAGTGAGAGAAAAAGAAAATTATACTCATCATTACTCTAAAAAAGCTGTAGTAAATTATGCACACACAAATGCAACAGACAGAAGAAGAGAAAGGCAGAAAGGGAAAAAAAGAAGAAAATATATGCACAGTACCGAGAGCAACTGAGTGATGAAACAAGTGGAATAAAGTAGATAAATTCCATGTAACTAAACCGTTTTGTCTCCCTTTACCCTTGACTGCATCGTTCTAACATGTAAGTGACTTGTTCCCTCTACTTATCACTCCCCTAAAATATGCACTGCGAAATTCATCACGGAAATCATAATCCTGACAGAGCCACGAGCTACACTACTGCAGAAAACATGGAACGGCCAAACAAATCCAGGAAGACACCCGCGTTTGTGCAGCCGGGCAAAGCCTGTAGCAGGAGGAAACGGCACACGTATGTGCATGCACATTATGTAATGCGTGAGTGCAACCCAGCGTACGAGGCGAGGCCAAAACCCACCAGCCCCCTCGGCAGCGCTCGCTCGCCGCGGGGCGGGGGGCTGCAGGGCCTGGCCGCCCCCCGGGCGGGACCCGC
>JAVJGJ010000001.1:88976872-89013744 GCA_035590215.1 Microhierax caerulescens | reverse complement strand
CGATCTCCGCGGTACCCCCCGCCGTTGGCTTGGAAACGGGCTGGCAGGCTCCGGCTCCTCCTCCAGAGCCAGCCCCGCGCTCCCCCTGCCCGGCCGCCCGGCCAGACCGCGGAGCACCTCCCTGCCGCCCGCGGGGGGCCACCGGCCAAGTGTGCCCATCATCGCCCTTAAGAAATCCCGGTTCGGTAAAATTTTCTGTTCTAGGGAGCAAATGGGAGAGGGCAGGTTTTTCCTGCTGCTCGGGCTGTGGTGCTAGTGCCTGCAGCGGTGGGGTGTCTGCTCGCTGCAAATCATAGATGCTGACGAGAAAAAGGGCCAAAGCGGAGAGGAGAATCGTCAGTGGATGCGAGCGGCTGTACTGATGGATTGAGGAGGTGGAGGCTGCCTGCCTGCCTGCCTGCCTGGTGCTGAAGAGGTGAGTGAAATATTCCGCATTTCTTTCTCTCTCAGATCAGTTAGTGATGAACGTTTCCCTCTCCATCTATTTCCAAATTAAAAAGGGACTCCTACCACAAGAAGGAAAAGCTGTCATTTTGAAACAGTAAGCCATGCTTTTGCTGGGTGGAAGAAAAGATGAATGTCACTGTGAGGTAGAAATATTTCGCTGTGTGCAGAGAAAAAATAGTAAGGGGAGGCAGACTGCTGATCCAGTGAAAACGACCTTCTCAAGGGATACTGGCCTTCCATCAGCTGCTGCTTCAGCTCTATCCCCTTTTCACGAAATTAAGTCATCTCCCTTTCCTAGCCTGGACTGTAACCCATTAATATCCAATACCTGAGCCTTACTAAGGTCCCTTGCATTCTCTTAATGATTCAGAAAGATAATCAATTAGATTCTGCCTGTTGGGAGAAGAACCTCCACACTATGTAGCACCTCCTCCCAGGGAAATGCAGGCTGGCTAACGTTCCATCAGAAAAGACTCCTAGCAGCCCAATTTCTGTAATAAATCCTCCCTGTAACGGTCACATCTGCTCATTCTAAGGATGTGTGGCTCTGCGGAGCTTGGATGCTCTACCTCATCGTGTGTGCCCATGTGTGTGAAGGAATGAGGAGGTTTTGTTAAATTAATCTGTACCTGCGGACGGCTCCAATCTGCAATTGTGAACCACAAGTTTTTTAGTATCTTTGTATTTGCATTTTGGGTGAGTGATTCATACACCAAAACCCCAACCCTTCAGTGTTAGCTGAGAGGGCTACAGACAAAATATTTGTCAGTTTAATTTCTGGTAATAGTACTGATCTGATCTGGTTTTGGCTGTTTCACTGTAGAAGCTGTTTAACGTGTGTTCTTGCGGTATTTATTCTGGAAGCTACTGACCTATCTCGACAACATCTTCCTGTGCAAGGATTGAGAAAAATTCACTAGTTTTCCCTTCAGCACTTCTTTATATCCATTTACTGATACTCTTACACCCACAGTCTGATTTTTATTTTGGCTTGGTATTTCGCGCCATTGTGGGTCACACCCTTCCTGTGGCCATCAAAATTTCATCTATAGAGGTTGTTACAACAGCAGGTCAGATAGAAAAATACAGTGCTGTGAACATCTACTTGGGGCTCATGAAGGAGTAAATATGAGTGTGTATTTTGTATTTCCTTAGAGGAAACTGTTTCTGACTTTATGGATATAAATAGCTGAAGTCTGAGCTGATGGCTTAGGTTTTGTTACAGGCAGAACGAGTTGCTTTTCTTGAACAAGGCATGTATTTGCTAGCGGAAGAGATACAGCTCTACAGAACAGAAAGCTTTTTGCCAGTAACTTGGCTGTCTCCATCAAATCATTTGGTTGGAAGCTATCAGGCAAAAAGCAAAGATCCCTGCCCTTGGATAGAGGACATTATTACAGGATAGGCCTGTGTGTATAGGAGAATGAAGTTCCAGTCTTCAAGAAGTCAGTGATGGGTGCAATCAAAAGAAAGTGTCTTAGCTATATGACATCTTTAGGAGAAAATCTCATGATACCTCCCATTACCAAAACACCGACTTGCATTTTCAAAGAAGAATCCCACTTCTGTGTTTATATGCATGCTTATAAGAAAAGAAAAAAAGATTAATGCTGTGTAAGGCCATGGAGATTTCATTCTGACAGTGGACCTTACAGGGATGAATAAACTCTGTGTGCTACATAAAGAATGCTACACCTCCATCTGAGGATTATGTGCTTGTCACTTCATTGACCACTGGTGAACATAGCTGAATGACTCTTCTGGAGATATTACCCTGAATTTAGTAAGCCTCCAGTACAGCTCGGTGTTTCAGCTACAGGCCTTGGCTTTGAATTTAACTATGATAATCTGAAAACAACCAGTCAGGTAGTTCTGAAGGACTGAAGTGAAAGTGTTCTCGTTGTCTCAGTTTAGGTTACACATTGATGGAATAAGGTATGTTACATTTTAAGAAACTTAGAACCAGAAAACAGAAATTTGTCCCTTCTTCTTAAGGAAACTACCTGCTAAGCAGTGGAGAAGGGGTAAGTAGAGGGATAAGGATAACTGAAAATTCAATAGACAATACAAGATTAAATCCTTAAATGGTGAAGTCAGCTCTCCCTCTCCAGCTTAAGCAGATAAGGATTTTGACAGCAGATAGAGTCTTGGTTGATATGCAGTGGTGAGGCAATACAAGGGAATGATGCATTTTTCTCTCTCCCCCTCCCTGAGTTAAATAAAAATACTCTCAATTCCTTTGGGTTAAACCACAGTAATTCCACTTATTTCGGAAGAGATTCTCAGATTTATGTAACTGAAAATGAGACTTGAACCTGACTATTTCTGTGTAAAGTTTTGGTCCTGTTTTCACAGGAGTCACTGGAAGTTTTGTCACTAATTTCAGTGGGAGGGAGCCCAAGCTCAGTATGAGCATGCATAGTTTCGCTGATCAGGTTCTCCCATGCCCTCTAGGAACAACAGTGTTGAACAGTTTTATAGCTGGTTTCACTGAGGTCACAGTCTCAATGAGAAATTCAGTAACCCTCTGCCTGCATCACAAACTCTAACTTTTAAATTGTCAGTGACTTTAATCATATTCTTTTTACTGAGAAAATTGTAATGTTATTCCCACAGATTTTGTTTGACATTGATGTTACCCACCTTCAGCAATAGCAGCTTACTACACAAGCAATTAACCATTTTGTCCAAGAGAACTTTTAAACTGAAGCCCTTCAAAATCAGAATGTTGGCATACTTAGATGTGATTGTATTATTTATACTTGGTGAGAAAAACTGTCTTATTGTTATTAAAAAAGAAGGGTTTTTTGTTCCTTGTGATCCCCAAAATATCCAAAATAAATCTACATCCAATAATAGTTACAACAGGTTTCCTTCAGTCTACTTGACAGCAGAATTTGACTTATACTTAGTATGTTATATTCAAAGTTCACATTTTTATTAAACTTTACAGAATCCCAGAGTGGTGATTAAGAAGCCCAAATTTCAACTACCATATTGACAAAAGAATAATCACAATAGGGAAAAACTAGACTCATCCTAAACAATGAAAATTGGTTCTCTTCTCAAAGCCTTCGTGCAATTTAAGGTATGTGGAATATACAACATGATAGAGAAGGGCTAAATTCAGCTTTTATTTATTCTGTTAGTAAATCTGGGGTTGGTACATACTAGCAATTTAAGTTCTTTTAGCTTTATGCAAGTGTAATCAAGCACAGAATTTAACCCTTGAAATAAAAGCTACAGAGAAAATACTCTTCTCTCAGCTGTTGCTTTTCACTTATACTGAAGAGCATTGGTGAAATAGGATGGAAGGAACAGATGGTTAATCTGGACCATAATTTTTGTGTTACCTAGACTTCAAACATTTGTTACTATTAAAACATTTAAAATCACACCTAACAAAACACGTGGCAAATTTTCAGAAGGAAACAGCTTTCCAGGTGTTTTTTTGCTTCTGTAGCTCAGAGCATTACCTATGGTTTAGCAGAAAACTCAGCTCTCCCCAGAATCCTATTTTATTATTTAGCATTGGAAATCCAATGTATTGTTAGAGGACACAATTTTACCCAACAAATCCTATTTTCCTCTGCCCTTGTTTTCTTTTTAAGCCCCTTATACCAGAGAGTTGTTTCTCCTCTGGATTGCTAAGTCATCACATCAAAAAGACAAGTGTGATAACATTTCCAGACAATTCTGTGTTACAAAAACAGCCTGTGAAATAACCAGTGATCATGTTGGCCAATAGAGGAACATAAAGAGGCAAATCTGGAAAACTGAAGTCAAATTCTAAGTATTCATTCTGCCCACATACATGAATGATAATGATCAGAAAGCAAATAATAATTTCTTAGGAACTACAACTTGTTAATCTGATATTTTTACAGTATATTTATTTAGAAGTAATATTTAATAGATTTATTAAATAGTAAATAGACTTGGCAGTTGGGAGGAATTGTTCTCATCATTTTTTGATTCCTATGACATGGACATTTATCTATGGTGTAGTTGTTAAGGCTTCTCTTATATTTGATGCAGAGAAAAAGAAATTCCTACAATGCAATTACTCAAACGAGGTTTTTGACCGCTATCTTAGTCTGAGATGAACTGACCTCTTGAAATGACTATGTCTCTCCATTGCCTACAAAGGAAGCACTGACTAGCTCAGAGGTAGCAGCCACCTACATGCATATGCTAAATCTGGACAGATAAATCCCACTCTTGCTATCTAGATTGTAATGTTTAACGAGTCTTAACTAGTTAATCATGAAGATATTTTCACGGTTCACCATAAATATTTGTAAGCAATAATACAGTTGCTAATCCCTACCTACCAACCCTGTTTTCTTCGATAGTAACTAGGCTAGTAGATTGGTTTCTTCCTCTAACTGTATCTTAACAATGCTATTGTATTGTGGAGGAAAGACTTGAGTAAAACAGTACAAGTAATCCACATATTTTACCCAGTTTTCCCTAGTACTCCAGGCAGTATTCTAGCATACATTCCCAGTGTGTTTCTACCCTTATTTGGTGTGCCTGCTTCCTGTATTTTCAAACCTTATTGAGACAACGTGGAATAACCACCTTTATCTTTACAAAACGCATCAACACAAATACAATTAGACAGCATATCAAGTGTTGATGCACAAATACAGTTGACACAGTTGTGTTGTGGAAGGAAAAAACACAGTTCAATTGAACTGTAATCAATTCAGATGAAAGTGTCATGGCATAGCAACAAAAACACAGCTGGATGTTTAGCTCTGGGAGGGCTTGCTGTTTAGATGGGGTAGGCACCTGGTTATTATACTTCTTCCTTTAAAAGTGCAATATATGTTTGATTCAAAAGCGTACTTATGTATCATCTAAGGGAACATATTTCTGAAAATAATACAATATGTGTTATTAGGTTGGGTTTTTAAAATATTTTTTTTTCTCTGGATATTTACCAGCCCAAGCCATATAATCCAAATATTTGGAATGTATTAACAAAATATGATTTCATTTGGATATATAATATCCACTTATACATATATGTGAATTAGAATGTGAATTTTTTCAGTTTGGATGTCTTATGAGGAAAGTCCAGGATATTTGCAGTTGACCTTCCCTAGTGTATATGCTATAGGAGAGGATTCAAACCAACATTACATAAAAGTGTTTTCTATATAATTTAAAGCACTAAAATCCCTCAGTAAATTAATGTATATGATGCTAACCAAATCCATTCTAAACTAAAATATACCAGAATAAACACTGTTGCACTGGAGCATCTCTCTGTTCTGCCACTGCATTGGTTGTGTCCCACAAAATACCTTTTTTGCAGCTGGGTCTTGGCAGGAAGATTTTCTCTCAGGGAGGCCTTTCTGTGCCTGGCCTTTGAAATTTGGCAGAGTCAGAGTGCTATAATAGAAGCCATTTTGTAGCGGGCAGATATGTATATTCTTACGATTACTAAGAACCTACTGAGCTTTCATTTTGTATTGCTCAGTAATGGTAGAATCTCACCTTAGTCAGTCATTTCAGAGACATATTTTTAACCTCTTTTTCAATCCATTTATGTCCATGAACAGATAAACTTACCTTAATTTGTAATTCAGTGACATTTATGTTGGTATTTAAAATTCTAAGGCTAGCTTACATCGAATTTGAACAATTGTTCAATTATCATATTGTTTCTGTTCCCTGACTAAATGTGCATAAGTCCTCTGATTATGTTGCCGGCTGTGAATGTTCCCAAAAGCAAATCTGAACTTTGCCTCATGACTGTGATTACATAGGTGTGTCAAGTTTGCTTTTTGCAAGCACACTCACAAAAAGAAATAGAATACTGAAAACTTTATGTAGTTTTTTTATGTTACAGGAACAAATTATTGGCTACTAATTTCAACAATTTATTAGTTCAAGGGATTAGCCATTGTTGTTCTAAATGTAGCAAGATTGTAGGCTGACCTACGATCAGTGCATCTTACTATATCAGTACAATATTCTTTGATTTCACAAGTAAAGTAAATATATGGTGGTCTAAACAAATGAAAGTATCAAATATCAGTGTCAACAAGAGCTAAGAATATGTGACTTTTAACACTGCAAATTATAATTCTCCATTTTCCCCAAGAGGACTGATTGTACACTGCAGTCCTGAACAGTGCAATTCTATGTAATAGAAGGTAAAACATTGATAAAGCAATAACCTACCACACAAAGAACTAAATTATTGGTTCTGTTATAGTCCCTTTCTCTGCCAGTGCAAGTAGGTTATAAACTAAAATTAAATGTTTACAGAGGATATTACTCAGGTCTGTGATGAGAGAAGTCTCTCTTTTTACTGTGTTGTTGGCCTAGCAACTCTACCCTTGTTCCTCCTTCTGCCTTCAAGGAAACCAAGAACAGCCACTGATATTGTGGCCTCTTGGGATCATACCTGGAAATTGTTCTAATTCATGCTAAAATTTATGCAGCTCCAAGCTGGCTCTACAATGAAGGCTGGATCATGAAAAACTGTTCTCCCTATTCAGATCTTTAGATTCCCTGTTCAGATCAAGACTAGGAGTGTTTGAGTTTCTCTGTATTTTTGACTAATCCATGTTGTTTTTCTGGTTATGTCTTCAGATACTGGAAAGCAGTGAACCCCAGGTACAAAATACAGTAATATCCTAACCTGGAAATCATTTAGGCATGATGATTTTTGTAAGAAGTGATCTGAAAGAAATGGGTGATGCCTACTATAACAAAAGTATGCTTTAAAGGGAAATTTGGGCACACAGTCACGTGGAACTTGGGGAGTACCTTTAAGTACTGTGGATTTAATTAACAAATGATGGGAGAACTTCTCAGTTAGCAGGACAGTTACCTTCCTTCTTAACTCTGTGAGTAGTTCTACTAGTAATATTATCTAACTCTGAGAGAATTTCAGCCAAGTGAAATTCAAGTGAGTACAAAGACAGTAAGGTACTTTCTTATGATCCTATAATTTACATTGCCTCTATACTATTCCACCAGTCTCCATAAGACACAAATGGAAAAGGCTGACTAAACAGAATTTTATAGTACTCCACAAAAAAGGAACTATAATGTAGACAAGCAGTTATCAATTACCCAGTATCACCTATAGGACTACCTTTGAAGTACAGGAAAAACCCCTCCTCAAGAAAATATCTGTATTTAGATGTTTAAAAAGTAATTTTAGTTGGTATTAACAGGGCAGTGGCCAACTGAAAAAGGCAAAAGTTCTTGTTCTTTTCCATTAATGGAAAAGCACAGGTCATTGTCCATGAAAACCAACAGAGTTCCCATTCTATACCCAGCCTGTAAGTCTGAACTAAAGAGTTTTTATTAGGCTAGAGATGCCTCCCTACACTATTCTGAATAGGATTATCCAAATCCTATTAGTTGCTGGAGCATGTCCAGAGAAGGGCAACAGAGCTGGTGAAGGGTCTAGACAGCAAGTCTTATGAGGAGCAGCTGAGGGAACTGGGGTTGTTCAGCCTGGAGAAAAGGAGCTTTAGGGGAGACCTTGTTGTTCTCTACAACTCCCTGAAAGGAGGTTGTGGGCAGGTGAGGGTGGGTCTCTCCTCCCATATAACAAGCAATAGGACAAGAGAAAATGGCCTTAAGTTATGCCAGGGGCGATTTGGAGATTTAGATTGGATATTAAGAAATTTATTTTCACTGAAAAGGGTGGTCAAGCACTGGAACAGGCTGCCCGGGGAGATGGTGGAATCACCATCCCTGGAGGTGCTTAAAAAAACATGTGGATGCAGTCCTTAGGGACATGGTTTAGTGATGGACTGGGTTAGTGGTCAGACTTGATGATCTCAAAGGTCTTTTCCAACCTAAATGATTCTATGATTCTATGAAATGAGCTCACTGGAGACAAGTGGTAAGTCTGGTTGTCAGAATCAAGAACAACCGGATCTGATTAAAATCCTGAAAGAATGTAGGAACTCCTGCTGAAGGTATGACTTCTTATTCCTCACTCTAAACAACTTGGGAGTGAAAGAGTTAAGGCCCTTTCCTTCTTGTTGCTCTATGAGTATTGTTGAATAACACTATCTTTTGATCACAACTAATAACAATGACATTAAAAGTCTATCACCTGATATGGGCAGCAAAATGTTACAGAATAGCACTAGGCAAGTATCTTAATTATTTCAAAAAGTATTTTTTTAAATAAAATTTTAAGTTTCTTTGTCTATGTTTGCATTTGGTTTCTAAATATCAGAGTAACACAGAATGTGCACAGTCCCCAGAAATTAACCTGGTTTCATCTGCTTTAGGGTGAAGCATGGAAATATTAGCACAGAGAATTTCAAATGTATTATTGTCTTGACAAGATATAGTATTTAGGTATCTTTGTACAGTATCTTATTCTTGGTGTTGCATTTTTCCAAATGTCATCTGTCATTAATCAAAGCTTATTTATATGACTGTAACTTTGGATTTTGGACACCTAATGTTTTCATGATTCATCCAAAAGGTATTTTTCATAGAACTCATCAAAAGCTTGCATAAACAGTCAATTCAGATTTTTAAAGGAGGCCAGACAGAATGCTGTCAACCTATGCAGCACTGTTCTTACTCAGCTATGTTACAATGTGCAAATGGAATTTTTCTTAGACATGTTGTTTATTATGTGTCTTTATGTTGTGAAGAAGATTTATATTTGATGGAGTTACATTAAGAGCTTATCAGTATCTGTTTTGTCACAGTCACCAATTATAGATTCCATATTTTCTAAAATGTAATTTAAAAGGATAATTTTTTTCAGAGTTATCTAGTTATAAAATCTACTTGAAATACTGTATTTCACTGCAAATAATTTCTTCAGCTTGTATTAGGATTGGTTAGAGGCAAGTGGAGATTAACAAAACATTAAAAAAAGGTCAAGATTTAAAGATTTCAGAATATAATACAGGTGTGCAAAATTTCTGGTATTTGGCTCCTTTAACTCCTACAAAAGCCTTTAGAAATGTCACACTCATGGATGAGCTCCCTCCTGCAACCAACTCAAAAGATTGGAAGGGACAGTTAAAATTATCTTTGTACAGGGTATCCATTTACTCTATTAATGGCAGGTACAAGAATATGAAATACAAACCAAAACTGTACCTAATTTTTGAGAACTGAGGGAAAAAAAAAGTCTCTGAATAGTTAAGCAGACATAATCAGTATTATGATGATAATGTACCGTCTCGTTCCACTATTTCAATGTCATTCCTGTGTCTCTAAAAGAGCAAAACTACTTAAAACTTCTACTGGATGTTTCTCTAACACATGGAGTCTTCAGTAGGCAAAGAGATAACACAAACTGTTTGCTTTATTCCTCCTGAAGCAGTTAATACAGAATATATTTTGGGAGGAAGAGATTGCTAGTAAGGTGCATTTCAGTGGCATTGCATCTTAATGGGATTTCTGCCAGCTGGAAGAAATTGAAACAAAATTCAAATTGCTTTAAAATGGTTTGGGCTGAAAGCTAAGTCAGCTGGTAACTCTTTAACTATTGCTTTCATTTGTGTTTTTGGTAGAGGTGGGAAGACACCTTATCAGGCAGTTTCCTGGAGTTAAGAGGTATGAAATGGGCCTTGTTTTCTTGAATGTCTGTAACTTTTTGGGTTGATGTTAGACAATGAGTTATTCTCTTACTACTAAGATGTGTTCCTTGGGAAATTTTTTAGCCTTGCAACAATAAAGATGCAAAAGCTGTTTAAATGTCACAGTTGGTATCAGGAGGCAGTAGCCCTTGCCATCTTCTCTTAGTTACAATACTGACTCAAATATCTTAAATTAAAAATTTTGAGGTATGCTGTAAATGAACCAAAATGTAACAAACCCAATGCTTTTAAGCACAATTATCCTGGAAGGCCACAAGTAGTTATCAGGCAAGAAATGGTATGATACTGAGGCAGTGCTACCTGAGAACAGATCACTGCAAATGCAGAACCCCCAACCTCACCCCTGCTAGCTGAATAATCTGAGTCGTCTTCATACTTTTTAAAGAAAATTTTCAAGATAAATTATTGTTCTGTTATGCATCGTGGACAGTGGCCCCCACTTGGTACATCTGCTTTGTGAGTTTAGGGTGAATTGGGAAGATGGAATACATACTGCTGCAATATCTTTTACACTGTTTTGACCTCATATGCCTTGCTGAGCAATTTGTGTATGACCTTTCCACTGAGGTATGAATGCACTCTGAATAATCTCCACCATATATACTAATTCTTATCCCAGATCTGTGCCTGTTTCTTATGACTCTTTTTACAACAGTATCAACAGCATATTTTTAGCAAGCAAAAAGAAATAAAGTGGTAAGTCATCAGCTTTCTTCCCTGCATATCTCATGCATGAAGTGCAGAATGCTAACTAGAATAGCTAGCAATTCATGGCTTCTTATCAGTGGTGAAATTTCAGCTTTATGTACCATCTTAATAGTAGGATACAGTGTTACCAAAGTGATTTTTTTTTGGTAATATGAGAAATGAATAACTAAGGATCCATTGCTGAATAATGAATAAATGAAAGGCTTGATTAGAACCTTTCAGCTTTAAGATAATTTTAGCGCCACAGCTATCTGAGTCAAGAAGAGATGTCACTGAGTGTAAAAAGAACAAAAGAGCAACCATTTGAAATGCTGCTGTTAAACCCGTACTGTGTGGTTATTGTCATACATTTGTCTGGCTTGTGAAACTCTCACTTAAGCTGTTAGGACTGCCTCATGTGGAAAACCCTGCAAAGTTTGATTTTATTACTATTAACAGTAGCAGTAGATATAGTATCATAAATCAACCTATCAGTTCTTAATATTTGATTCAAAAGACTACTTCAAACAAAATGAATGAAATGATAAGGGTCATAAAGTGGTGAGCTAATTCATTAGGTACCTTAAAGAAGAGGAGACAATTCTAGTTGAGGTGTGATACAAAAGGGAATTTTTTTTTGACCTCAGTATAGGAGAACTTGTACAATAGGAGAGACAAATTATTTGCAGACGCATTTTGAAGTGTAAATAACTAGTAAAAATGCTGTCATGTTTTGGTGAAAATATAGAAATTGTGGTTGTGTGGCTAGAGAGTTTGCAGGACTATAGGGAATAAAAAATTTCTAATCAGGGAAAAAATTCTGAGTGCTGAAAAATGTCCTTACAACACAAACTTGAATAGGAGTAGTAATTGCCCTCCTCCAGCTGTCTCCACCCCCTGTCACATGCACACGTATACATACAAAAGTACTAGCAGTGTTAATAGAACACGGAAAGAATCATCAGTAAGTGTTACAAAATTTGGAGCTACAACTGCTAATGCTAGTAATAGTAGTAGAGTTACCAATGCACAGCTGAAAAATAATGAAAGTTCAAGAGAAAATGTGATTGGAATTTGGCTTATCTCTAATAAAATTAATTCCATCTATTATTTACATGTTTTGGGGAAAAATAACTATTTAAAACTTGCTTGAGGCTGAAAAATAACAAATTTTGCCCAGCCAAATGTGAATCACGCTATTCCTATGTTATTGTTAAATACCCAGGTTAAAGGTCCATGCAAGCTTCTTCAAAAGATGAACTTGCATTTAGCAGCTTATTTTGTTACCTATGCATTTTAAAAATAGTATTATCCAATATATGATACCTACTGTTCTATTTTTGTTATAGACAAAAATCTGTTCTTAGAATGATATGAAGGTGATCCACAATACTGACAAGATCTGTATAACCCTATGAATATGTGAAGCCATCCTGACTGGGTTTTGTCATAGTATGACTCAAAATCTATATGGTCAAATGTGGCTTCTGTTCTTAAAAGGTTGGCTAGACCTATGAACAAACATATGTGGTGAATACCAATAGAAGCCAGGATTGGAACATGTGCGTATAGGGAAGAAACTAATCTTAAAACACAGTGATACTGGATCATGCTTCAGTATCTACTAGTAACACAGTAATGATGAGATCATATAAAAATGGGGAGCTGAAAGTTGGACTATTCAATTTCATATCTATTTTTACAGATGTTTTCAGCTGTAGATATTCATATGTAAGAAGAGTATGAATCATGCACTAACTACTAAATTTTCGTCACTAAAACTGTCTACATTGCTGGCAGTTAGGTACCCTGCTTGCAATGTTTTTAAATACACCCTGTTCAAAACTGGATACAGGCTTATTGCAAAACCCACAGAAGTAAATTATTTTTTTTTTTTTTTATGGTAAGTGGATCACAGCCATAGCACTTTACAGGGTTTGGGTTTTTTTTTATTTTTCCCTTAAGCAACGACAGTGCTATTTATTTTGTTGAAGAAGATCTATGAATATTCTCACTCCAAACTGTCATTTATCATAGGCTGCCATTTCACTGCAACTACTTAAGTTCCTCTAGTTCATATTGCAGTGTCACTTAGTGCCAAGTAGAAATATTCTTGATCTCAGTAGAAAACCAAGGTTGAATAAGAGGAAAAACCTAACATTACCTAAGAAACTTTAACTCTCCAGAGCACGAGTGATGAAAAACACGCTGAGAAATTTGCTAGAGATGCTAGAACAGCGCAAGCATCTGCTGCTCTAAGTGCATTCTCTAGATAAATTAGGACTTCATTTTCTTCAGACAGTTAAATCTGTACCATCTCTCACTTCATCTGCTATTGTTCTCTGACATTCAATGTATGCTCAACATAACAAGCTCATAATCCCTAGTTAGCAGCCTGCATGAAGCGACTTGGATCCCTCTGGCTTGCAGTGGTGGGTGTGTAACTGAGGTAACTGCGGCTGGAGTGTAAGGAAGGTGTGACCATCCCTCCAGAGAGGGCGGATTGGAAAAAAGAGACTGAAGAGAAATCCTAGTAACTGTTAAACTTTGAAAAGGATGTTAGGTTCTCTATGGTAGCAGCAATTTTTAGGCCTTTTGTTTTGTTTAGGAGGGGATGTTGGTGGAGGGAAACGGTAGCTGAAAAAGTTGAGTCATCAGGATACTAAGGTTTTTTTGCTTTATTGAGAGTGAAAAAGAACTTAATTTATATAATCTAGATGGCAAAATATTATTAAAAAAGTATTAGCGTAGCTTTTGAAGCTAGGAGCTAGTTAACCATTGTACTGCTGTACTGAAATGTTTCTGGTTGCAGAGTTCTTTTGTGAGGTAGATCTGTGTTTTGGATTCGGCCCAAAGCAATTTCATATCAAAACCAGAACATGCATAACTTCCTCCATATTCAGATTATTTAAAAAAAAAAAAAAGTTATTTGAATTAAAGAGTAACTACAGCAATGGCTCAGCTGTCTGATATGTACCTGCTGAAGGTCTTGCATGCAGCAGGACTGTAAGACTGTCAAAGCTTCTGAATTTCAAAAGAGAAGCAGAATGAGACCAGGCGTAGGCTGCAGCTGTAATCTGTGCTTGGTAGCATGCAAGTCCTCTCCCATGAGTCACACTTGAGAGAACACTGTGGATTCTGTTTAGCCTCTTGGGATTTCCCCCCACCCCCCTCTGGGCTGTGGTCTAATACTTCTTTCACTCCTCACCTCCCTTTCTGTGAATAAAATCATGTTTAATTTGAGTTGTTAAGATGGAACCTAGGAGATCCACGGTTCTGATTTTGACACTTCTGGTACAGATCATATGTTTAATGTGACCTAAGGCTGGAAATTGCTTTCTACCCTACATACCAAATTTGTGCTTGATAATAGCCCTGCCTGTTATGCTGATATCCACACTCTTTCTTCTTTTCTTCCTCTTTTTCTGTGAAGAACAGCATTTTAATACATGTTTATATCTTATTGTGAGGCTGATAACTTCAGCAGGTTTGTCAGGTTTTCTTTGTCCTTCCCTAAATTAGACCACCACGAGAATTACTGGCTTTATTCTTTCACAGTACTTCTTTCCTCTCCTATTGTTTCCCATTTTGACCAGTTCTTTGATGCTCTTCCTGCATCAGATTGCTCTTTCCTCTTGTGCTGTCTTTGAGTGACTGTCTCTGAACATCCCTATGCTGTTCTTTCTTCATAATCTCCTACGTTCCCTTTCTGACTTTATCTCATGTTGGTAACTTGCTGCTCCTGCATACTCATTCAACCTATGCCTGTTTTTCTGTTTTTGCATTCACCAAGGTTCTTTTGATTTCTTCTCTGTGAAACATTACTCATTCTCTGTTTCTTAGTTCCCAGCTTTAACTGTCACATCACCAGTCCACTCCTCCTCTGCTCTCGCTCAGCCTCACTGTGAATTCAGTGTTCATTACTTCTACTGAAACTGTTTCCCGTATTTTGCTTTCCTCCTTCCAAAGCCTTTTGCTCTGCCTCTCATTGCAAGGTCTCTCTTGCCAACTTCCAGCCCTGATTCACTCTCAGCAATGCCTTTTTTTCTAGCAAATTCCACCATTCTGGTGGAAGCGTGATAACCCAGGCAACTTCTTCCACCATGGATTTATTATCTTATCTTTTTTTTTTTCTTTTTTCCTCCTTTTTCTTACTGTAATCAAATTCCACAGGTGCAGATCCATCTTTACAGCTTCTGAGTCAAACCTTTCCTACTGCCACTGGCCTTTTTTCTTCCCTATATAGATTTCTGCTGATTTCTGCCCATGTAATACAGTAAGATGTACCCATCTGCTCTTCTCAGCTTGTCTTTCCTTCCTCTGTTGCTATCCCTTCCCTCTTCTTTTCATGGATACAGAAGTTTCTCAGTTCCTGTGTTTACAGACCCTTTCTGTTTACCCTAGAGATCTTACCTAGCTTCTGTGACTTTACTGTCTTGTTCTTTGTCTTAATTCTTGCCTATCCTCTGGTTCTTTCCTTCAAAACGCACAAGCAGAACTACTGTGTATATATATATATACATACTGTCTATATATATTTATACTGTTTGTATAAAGTCTCAAAGATGCTTTCCTAGCCATCACCATAGATAAAACTTGTCTATTTTTGCTATGGATCCTATTTACTGGAGCACCTTCTCCTTGCCTCTGCTGGGCCTTGAAATTCAGTCTTATGTTCACTGGCTGCTTTTCCATATCACATTAAAGAAACTTATTGTCTTCAGGATACTGTTATCTGTACCCAGGCTCTCAGGTTCTTACTACAGAGATTCTGATTTTGACCTCTGATTAGCTCATACCTGTCAACAGCCTGAGACAAGCATATTTTTGCTCTGTTATGTGACCTTTTGTGCACAGGAAGAGAAACTTCCATTTACAAAGCTACATTGTTACCCTGTTTCAAATCCCTCTAACTTTCATTTGCTTATAACTACCAAAATTTCCTTATGCTTTCATTAGGTATTCTGTGCAATAAGGTTGAATGAGTGATAGAAAATTTTCCACTATATTAACAACCAAACCTAATGTTTACTATCTTTTTTTTATGTAATAAAGTAATCTCCCTAAGCTCTGCAAGACCCATGAAAATGCAAGCCTGTGGTATGTGAGTCTTAGCTTATGAATCACCCACATAAGAACTATGGCAACACCAATGAGAAAAGCTAAACGGCAACTCTAATGAAGACATAACCTATGCTACTGTCATCACCCGAGGTGCTTACAAAACACTGAGTGGGTACTGTTTTGTTTGTTGCTTTATTACAGATTTTTAAATGAGTCTGTTGTTTGTATGTCCCTAAAGCAGATGCTACGTGTGTTGTTTCTTCTCGCTTTTGTCTAGAAGCCATGATTTTCTGCATACTCACTGTTAGACCCACTGTAATATTCTTGTAATACTTAATTCTTTATGGAAGTCTAAAGGTCACCTCTAAAATGACTTGTGGCAGAATCTGGTCTTAATTAAACCACTATGAAGCACAAGCAACTCCATAAGCTATCACTGATGCCACTCTGGATTTTCAGCAACACGACTCAGAATACTTTGGCTCTATTCAAGAATCAGTATTCTGTACTGGTTGTGTTGGTGCTTCTCGGTTTCACGCTTATCTGTGAATGCTGCTAAAATAGGTCACGATTCGATTTAAATACCCACCAAGTATTTAGGTATTAATGCTTAATAGGACTTAATGTTTCCAACTTCCTGAGGTAAGTGGGGTGTGCATAGTTTAAAGAAAAAATAACTAACAGGTTCTTGTATTCTACTGTGATCTAGACTTTAGCTGAGCTGGTGCAAACTTTAATGCCACTAACTAAAGATCAGAATCTATTTTTTTTTTTTTAAAGCAGGGGCTCTATACTCAGTTTATAAGGAATACTTTGTTTTCACTATAGGTTCTTCTGTTTCCCTAAAACCTGAATCAAGTCTATATGCTAAATTTTGATGGGGTTTTATGCTTAGCTAGCGGGTACCACTAGCTAGTGTAACTTGAACTTCAATACAACTAAAGTATGTTGGATGTTTTCCAAACAATAGACAAAGATGTGATGTTTAAACCTATCAATATAGTATCTCACTGCAGAAAATCTATTCTATTATATATGAATTATTTCTAGATTACACACTGCTAGTCTATGACTACATGTAATATCAGCAAGCCATTTTCCTTGGGTTCTCCACTATTTCCTTGTAAAACTTCCTTCTGCCACATATCCCTAGGTGGCAATTCTAACAGCTGAGCTCAGTTTTTACACCAGAGATTTAAGCATTTCTATAAAATCACAGTGAGAATCAGCAGATGAGAACCTAATGGACTTGCCAACTATCTTTCTGGAAAGTATGCTGGAAGCAGTTGTCTGTTGGATTGTAACAGTCAGTGCTGGTTGTAAGGGGTTCATGGTACAGCACTAGTTCTGGTCAATGCCCTTCTCATCCCCTGCCCTGGATTTCTGAATATTATTGATTTCTTTTAAATCATTGTCCTTATACCTTCTTCAGTAACCTTGATTATCCCTAACATGCGCGTGATAATTTGGTTTATAACTACTCAATCTGACTTTCCTTTAAGAACGCTTTCCTTAGTCAGCAGCTTCCATTATTCTGTACTGGTTATTGTGTGTGTGGTCTGGATATGTAATGTACTTCAGCTAGACTGTGCTATCAATATGACTTTTTTATTACTCTCATTTTTTGTCTATTGCACAGACAATTAATTTCTTAGGTCTACCTTGGGAAGTTAGTGTAGAGGTTAGGCCCTATTTCTTAAATGGTTTCAAATTTCTTAAAAGTCTTAAGATGGATCAAGTGAAAAAAAAGATGTCTTTTTAAATATTTGAATATATACAACATAGCTACCATTCAGGCTCATTATACTTGAAAACTTGCTGCATTTTTCCTGATCATAAACAGTGTCTCAAGTTGGGCATCTAAGAAATGAAAATCACAAGCAGAGATCATCTATGAAAAGATGGGCTTAAGGGAGTTAATTAACATCACAAAGAATCACCATGACAGAGTAGAATGCAGCAGTGTCCAGCCAAACATTCAGCTAATTAAATAGTGATACTTTTTTCTTTGCTCATTTGACTAATAGAATATGCATTTTAACTTCTGTAACAAATAAGCCATGAAAGAAAACAGCTTTCTCTGCTATGTTTTCTTTGTTCGATTATTAGATCTGACCCACACTTTGTTTTGGATGCAATTGTAATGCCTTAATATATAACTAAAAGTTTTGCCTTAATTTGTATGTACAACTTCTAAGTACTTGAATATTCACCCTTAATATATCTTAAAGTTTCTCAAATAGTTTTTTTCAAACAAAACAATCTTAATTCTATCACAAGAGGTCATATTGATGTCTGTACAGCTTGTCTGTCAAGTTGAAGCTTAGATTCAATAAAAATAGTGAGCAACACCAATAATAGGTTTTTACCCTATATGTGGAAAGATAGAAGGGAATATTAGGGGTTCCACAAATACTTGCAGGCAGAAAGTTGATGACTTGGTTTTGTAACTTTGGTTTATGCTTCTGGCTCTGGAGACACAGGTATTCTTGTGGATAGATTGTTTCTTTTTTTTGTTAATACAAAATCTTCTATTTTCTCTCTTTTTTTTTTTTTTTTTTTTTTTTTTTTTTTCCTCCTAAGCTTCTAGACCAGCAAGTTCAATTACCCTTGCCTGGAAAATGCTTTCTCGAAATGGAATCTTTTGCTACTCTACTAAAACTAAAATTTTTTTTAAAGTCACCAAGTTAAATTTACTGTTTTATGAGACTGGCAAATGCACACCCATGCCATAAAGCTCATCTTGTGTTGAATTTCACGTTCTTGCTCCAAAGTTTGAAGGTATAGCAGAATTTTAAAGAAAAGTTATCAATTTTTTTAGTGTGGATGAAACATTTCAATTTTTTTTCCCAAATGCTCTGTTCAGAAGTGCCCAAGACATTTTTTTTATATAAAATATTTCCCCGGACATTTATTTAGAGATAGATATCTGATGGAGATATTTTCAGCGTAAGTACTTTCCCAAAGCTTTAAGCAATGGAAAACAGCAACAAAATATTGTCGGCCAACTGCAAAAGAAAAAGTTGTGCTATAAGCTAAGAGGCTGCATGAAGAAAAAACCCCTCATCCAGTCTTTTTGTTCCTGTCAGCTTTTTTTCCTTCTTCTTTCAGATTTCAGTGATTGTCTAAAGAGAATGTTAGTAAATGTTAGCAATGTCTGTGGCCACAGTTTTAAAACAACTTTATTCTGTAATAAATGTGCTTTAATCACCACACATTAAACAGTAAACTAACTTCTGTGAAGTTATTTCAGTGTTGCATTTATAGTGCATGCACGTTAGTCTTGGTTCCACTCAAAAAAGAACAAACAAGCAACCAAAACCAAACTGATGCCTGCTTAGTAGAACCCTTGACTTCTTCCTCAGTAAACTACCTTGGGTATTTCCTGATATATCGTACTCCCTTTTGTCTTTTTCTCTTTTGTTAATAGTGTAAGAAGTGATTGAAAATTAAAACCTGCAAAAATAAGGTTTCATTAAATTACTAGAATTCTCTGTGGATGTGTATAATGATTAGAAACTGATTACATTAGGTTAGCTTACACTTTTAATTCTTGGAAGTGTACTGTGCTACTTCTTGCTAGATTTGCTTGCATTTGCTTTTACATGGGTAAGTGCTCAAACAGGCAGGTCCACTACCTCTAAACTTTCAGATAAGAGAAAGAAGAAGTGATTAGAACCAGTAAGCAGGGAAAGCGTAGCTTGGGTAAGGTTTTGTTTTCTTGCGCTGTTAGTATATGTTCTGTAATACTGAATAGAACACCAGTCCTGAATTAACCAAGATTGCTGGCAACTATAGCTAAAACGGCCGTGGAAAGTTTACTGCAACCTTCTGAACTTTGTTTTATTTTCTTAAATTAGGTTCTACTGGGGAAAAATTATATGTATCATCTGGCTACTAGGATGGAAATAGTGTAAAGAGCTGAATAAGATTAGGCTTCTAAAGCTCTGGGTGCAAAGGCTAGTGGTGGTGAAGCTAAATTATTAGACTACTGGTACTACTTGCATTTGAGGGAGAATATAGCTTTGTGCCTACAATGCCAGCTGAAATTACTGCTGCTACAGCATACTGTATGCACTGTCTCAATATTGACTGTGATAGTAACAGCCATTGGCTTTGTTCTCAGTCTAGGAGCCAGCTTCTTTCAATAAAATCTTGGGGGGGGGGAACATTTTTCAAGGCAGATTCTGTAGCTCTGCATTCCCTGATAAAGTGCCAGTAGCTAATGCAATAAAACACAATATCGGATCTTTCCTTAGGGAAATTTTTACAATTGAATTGTGTTGTTGTAGTGCCATTCTCCTCCCTCCTCCCCCCTCCCCGGGCCATTACTTGGGTACATGCTGAGAAAAGGGATAAGTGTTTATGCTTACAAACACACAGATCAGTTTGAGCAAGACAGAAGTGACAGGTAGGGGCAAAGAGCAAGCCTAGATATGATACCAACAATAACGACTGGCTTTATTGGCCACAAAAATATGGACAGAGGAATGTGCTGAACAGGCTGTTCAGTTAAATGGGCTTCAACAGATTAATGTAATAAGCCAGTGCAAACTTTTGTTCAAGTATCCTCCCCATTCCAAAAATGAACTTTTTAGCTTTCCTTACTTGATAATTGAAATGGATCAGTACTAGCTCAGGATGGGGCATGTTAATTTTATCTTGTGGGAATAACTACCCATTTTAGTCATGACAAGAGGGCCCATATATATCATCAGATTTAACAAATACGTTTTCTTAGTATTTTTAGCAGTTTCAGGAGAAGGCAGATATATTAGTTTAGACACACATATGCAGTATAATCTGGTCATTCAAAGATTAAGTTTGGGGTTTTTTTAAACAAAGTTTAGAGAGAAATGTAAACAGTAAACAGAAGCAATAGTGCTTTCCTTTAGAATAACTGAAAAGACTTTTATCTAATAAGAAATTTACAGCCATGAAACATGCATTTTTAATGTGAAATCTGATCTAAAAAACTAGAACAAATTCTAGAGTGCCTTATTTTCTGAGCGTGTTCCAAGAAAAAATAATCTTCATGTAGCCAGCACAGTAAAATATAGCAACATAATGGTTTGTAAAGTTATTCTTTTCCTGAACTTTAGAAGTAGTGACTTGAGCATGGAAGGTGCTTTTCAGTGTATGTGGTAAAATTTATTTAAATAAATCAAACTTTCTTACTGTAGTGAACTATTTGTAAAGCAGAATGGTAGATACTATTTCCAAAGCAATAATATAATCACCTAACTATTCCTACTTGAAACAGTGATATCCAAATATCATCACGATATATGCAATAGGAATGACTGGAAGCAAAAAAAAAAAAAAAAAAAAAAAAAATTAAACCATGTTAAACTCATTTAAAATGTGTTTACATGCTCCTGGTCTTCCCTACAATAAGGAGGTGCAACTCTATCCTTTTCTGCGCTAAACACATTAACGGACAGCAAGCAGAATACTTGCTACATAAAACATTTTGGGATATGAACGATGCATCTGAATGTGTTGTGGAAATATGCAATAGGAGTGTCTACAAGCTGTCTGAAAAGAATAATTTTCTCTTGCAAGTGTCCTTCTACTAAACTGTCATAAATCATTGTTGAGGCCAACAACATAATGTATAAAAAAGATCTGTATATTTTATACAGGCATAAAATCTCCAGACATCATAAGTACTGATGCATTTTGGCAGGAATATGTATCCTCTTTCTGCCTGTCTCTAGCAAGCCTCTTGGTTTTTTTTTCAGGATGAAACCTGAATAAAAAAGGAGAGGGAGTCCCATATGTGCTTCTTGCATCTCCATGATTAAAGATGAAAAATTTTCCATAGAAAATGTCACAAAGCATTTGACTAGTGGTCTTATCAATGACATGAAAATGAAGCCTCTGATGATGAGGACTTAAAAGAAAGACAGTTTAAAATGTTCTGTACATCCCAGAATAAGTGTGATTAATAGAGCCAACTCTAATTTTTATATAATTAAAATATGAATTTTAGGTTTTATATAATTAAGAATTTGGCCTGATATCTAGTACAGTAATTTTATTCTGTGTGGATGGAAAGTTACTTATTAAAAAAGAGTCTCCTCAACTCTTATGTTTCATCTTCTACGACCATTGGGAAAAGCCAATTATGTAAAGAAAGTATAACTCCTCATTTTGGAGGGTTTTTCTTTTCATGACTTTGATCCATTAAAGTAAAGTTGTGCTAATTACCATTCTAGTAATGTGTATGCTGTTACTTTAATTTTCTGCTGATTAATCTGTTCTTCATGTGCTAACATCCTTCTGACATGCAAATGGAAGTAAGGTAAATACAGCTGATATTAAGACTTTTGTAGAATTTTAGACCAGGGAACAGCAAAATGCAGTGCATTTGGGGCAAAGGGTTCAGATATCTTTAAATTTAAGGTACTTGAAATGCTTAAATTACAAGCCTGTTCATACACTGTGGCCCATACAAGAAAAGACGACAGATAAGTGCTCCAAGCTGTCATGTAGCAGTGATGTGACGTATTGACTGGATAACTACTTTAGGACAACTGAGAGTAAGATTGTCATGGTTAATTTTTTAATTTGGTTACTGTAAAAGTCATGTTCTGGTTAATTAGTTTCATGCATCTGGATCTGGGATGGTTTTACAAGCAGGTGTTAGAGCATGGAGAATAAAAGAGCATAGTGAGAAGGTGGGTTTAAATGGGAGCAAGAAAGAAGAGGGGAAGTTGAAATACTGTATAGGAGATCTCCAAAACTGAGTAAAAGCTGCTATTCTGAAAATGTGTATGTTAACAGTGTTCTGGGAATCTAAGGAAAGACAGGAATGAGTGGGATAGTGAAGTACGTTTTAACCAATATACTTCATATACTGGGCTTTTTTGTGTTCACCTTTTTGTGGTCAGAGTTCCAGCTGTGGAATTCTGCAATTGTTTGCAACAATCATCTGTTCACTATTTCTAGCTAAAATAGAATGCTCTTCTCTATATACCAGTCCTGACCTATACTGACTCATCCTGGTAGTCATGAATTGTAACCGGGTGTATGTTCAGCTACATATCTCCCTTAAGCAGGGTTAGAGTTACAAGGGGATTTAAAGATAAATATAGAATCAGTAAAAGTATTTGAGAGTGAGTGATTGCAAGTGCAACTGTCCTAGGCTAACATACCAGGAAACTTCAGGAACAAATATGTAAAACTGTCATCCAGTGACTGTCCAGTCTTTATACCTTTTTCTCTAATGTTAAGGGATTAACAAGGATTGCTTGTTGCGATTAACTGTTTGTCTATGAGGCTGCAAGAAGTTGTAGTTCAATTTCTTTCCTCACAACAGCTACAGGTTCAATATCTGGCTTGGATCATTCTGTCCCTCTCCTAGTAATGTGAAATCATCCTCCTCAATATGTATTTTAATGCTTTTTCACATCTATGCTGAAATGCTAGTAAGTTCATGCAGGAAAAACTTCCAAAGGCTTCTAGAGCAACTTTGAAAATGGACTTTGAGAGATTTAGTCTTATTAAAATGTAGTAGAAGTTGTACTACTTTAGCAAGCTCTGAATTTTTTCTTAAGACTACCTCTGACAGTATCTGTGGTATGTAGTTTAGTTTACGAAAATACTCACCAAAGACCCTCTAGACACAAGTAAACAGGCAGCAAGACAGGTGCCAAAATGAGCTGTGGCCAGAATACAGTGAGGAAGCCATGACATCTGTGATTCTGCTGCCCACTGTGCTCAGAGCTTAGTGGGAGCCGCAAGCCCTTCGTAGAAAAGAGGCAAGTTACCACCAATCAGGTATTAGTAATGTGTTTTCCCTCTGTGAGAGGTAACTGCTTCCTGCTGTTGCCTTCTGTAGAGTTCCAACTAGTAGGCTTAAACCTTAATTTGGGAAAAAATAATTGCTCTAACAGTCACTGAAAAGCTGTCAGCCCTTGCTTGGGACAGCATTTCCTGTGCATTTTGTATGACATGTTTGCCTTGTAGTCTTGCCTTGTTCATTTTTACTAAATCTCAGAATTGCCTGTATTAGAAATGGAAGAGAGGAGGCTTAATAAGGCTTAGCTTGGCTATGGAAGGAAGCTTACAAAGTTTATGTAGTCGTGCATCACTTTATTGATTGAGCAGGATGCAGGTAGTGTTTAACAGTACTGTTCTCCAAGGGGAAGGAAGACCTGTTATTCAGTTCTGCAAAGATCAGTAACTCTCCCTTTTACAAAACCATGAAGCAAAGTTAATAGCCTCCTTTTGCTTCCCAATTGAGTTATTTAAATGTTCAGTGCAAACAGAAAAGATGAAAGGAAATTCAGGAGGACATCTGTCTGAGTACAAGATACTGATATAAATAGAGAGACTGGGAAAAGCAGTTGTGAGTCTGTTTCATTTTTTGCTTCAGGAAAACCAGTCAGAACAGGACTGTGCAGGAACAGCACTGCCATAAGCTCTTGCTGAGGGAGAAATTGGGGCACAGCTCAGCACTGTTTGTTTTCATGTAGGTTTAGATAATAAAACACAGAAGGCTGAAAGAGAGATTTGATTTACTATTGTTCAGAAACCACATTTTCTTAGGTCTGCAAGCTTCAGCTGTCCCTACATTTTTGCTAGGGTTTTAGATTTTGCTTTTCTTTACATATTTTTTCATCTGTATTTTCTGTTAGGGATAATAAAAGGTTTAGAAGTCTAGAAGAGGAGGAGAAACTGATTGGTTTGCAGCAAGGAAGCAGAGTCTCTCATTTCATTCATTTCTTTTCTCATTGTTTGGCAGGTGGAAAGCACAGATTTACAGAGCTGAACTGGATCAGCTGAAGAAGAGGGGGAAGAGAAACGAGTACAGCACCATTGAAAAAAGCCTCGCCTTATCTAGCAGCATCACCACAGCAACCAGAAAATAAAATTAAAAGACGAGTCACAGCAGAGAAGGCGAAAGTACGGCTCTTTACCTTTGGACAGAAGGCAGCAAAATAATTATGCAGAACAGAAAAGAGTATTTGATGGATCTAGCCAAACAGTGGCAAAGGGAAGTGTCCCTTCATTAACAGGAATGTGCCACTGTTTATGCACTGGAAAGGGGAGTGCCATGAGATCTACTGAAGAGACTATTTCTGTGGTTGCATACCTACATGTATTTGCACCCCTGCTGGGACTGAATTAGGTGGTACAGGCATCTTGGACCATCAGGTATTGGATAGTGACTTTTTTTTTGTCAAGGTGTACCTGGCACGAGAACTGAAAGACACCACAGATCCATTTCAGAGACGCAAACAGAGTGAGACAATCTCCAACCCTTCCCTTCTGTAACTGCCTGCTGTACCATGGGATGTCGGCAAAGCTCTGAGGAGAAAGAGGCAGCGCGGCGGTCCCGTAGGATTGACCGCCACCTGCGCTCTGAAAGTCAGCGACAACGAAGAGAGATTAAGCTCCTTCTCCTGGGCACCAGCAATTCTGGGAAGAGTACTATTGTAAAGCAGATGAAAATCATTCATAGTGGTGGCTTTAACTTGGAGGCCTGTAAGGAATACAAACCTCTGATTATCTATAATGCAATTGACTCTCTCACGCGTATCATTCGGGCTCTAGCCACCCTTAAGATAGAATTTCACAATCCTGACAGAGCCTATGATGCTGTGCAGCTTTTTGCCCTGACAGGCCCAGCTGAGAGCAAAGGTGAGATTACCCCTGAGCTTCTGGGAGTCATGAAACGGCTCTGGGCAGACCCTGGTGTGCAGGAGTGTTTTTGCCGCTCCAATGAGTACCACTTAGAGGATAATGCTGCATACTATTTAAATGACCTCGAAAGGATTGCAGCACTGGACTACATCCCTACAGTGGAAGATATTCTGCGTTCTCGGGACATGACCACAGGGATTGTAGAAAATAAGTTCACCTTCAAAGAGCTGACTTTCAAAATGGTGGATGTGGGTGGACAGAGATCTGAACGCAAAAAATGGATCCACTGTTTCGAGGGGGTTACAGCAATAATTTTCTGTGTGGAGCTGAGTGGGTATGACTTGAAGCTGTATGAAGATAACCAAACAGTAAGTGCAACTTCTCTTTCCTTCTCTTTCTTTTCCCGAGTGTTTGGCCTTCCAGCTACCTCCCTGCCCTCCCAAGGCAGTAATCCCCAAGTTCCCAGTCCCAAATGTGATTTTCCCACACTTCCAATCTGATAAAACCAGAAGCTATGATTCCTTTATTTGTTTAGTTTTCCCCACTGGACAAATTTATTTATTTAATGTTACTTTTGGGAAATGGAGGTGCTTTTCACATGATGGCAGGTTTGGGGTTTTTGTGCCTTTTGCTAAATGTTTAGTTGTTACTCCACACATCACTTAAAAAGGTAGAGAGTAATAATATCCTGGTGTACAGGGACAGCTAATTTGGACACCACGTTTTACAAGTCCTTGGACATTTTGAAGCTAAAATTGAAATTTGTGAAGGAATGAGTTTTAGAAAAATAATCTAATATGGCTTTTAATTAGTATGGAACCTTAAAATTTTCTCTGACTGGTTTTGTTTATATGACTAATTTGCCTTGTCCAATGAATAACTCTTCCTGTTTAATTCCCCTTAATACTATTAGCTTCTGTTTTTCACAGCATGCAAATACTGTTAACTATAGAAAAATATAGGATCACTTAACACATGTGCAACTATGTGTCTGCTGTCACATTCAGGTTGCCTGAGTTAACCTTTACAGGGTTCCATTTGAACTTTTTTTTTTTTTTTTTATAGCCTTGTAAAACATGATGCTTAAGAGATGGGAGTTTGTGGGTAGGAACACATAATGATTCTATCATCTAGTGGTTCCTAAATGTGCTGTGTTTATGTTTGGAAACAGCTGCCTTTCAGGAATAATTAAAATCTATTCTGTTAAATCAGAAAGTTAACCTTAAAATGCTTCTAATTCTCTTGTACTCCTTTACGTATCATCTGTTGCTTTATATTTAGAAAGTTTGTTCAGCAGTATCAGTTCCAGGAGTAATCCAGAACACCTGAATCCTTTGACTTTTACAGCAGATGCATCACCTTAAGTGTTGTTGGGGAGGAAGTTTGTTTCAAGAAATTTTTATACAATGTTTCAAATCTGATTTGTTCTCAGTAAGTTTACAAAAGGGGATCTTTCAGCCAGGTCTGGTTTTGGCAGTCCTCTACAGAAGAGGATTACTTAATCAGACTCAACTGTTTTTCTTTATTGGACATACATACCTCCCCCACCCCAGTTATGTGTAGTACACACATCTGTATTAAAGTTTCTTTACAGAGCAAAGAAATGTCATGTACTGCATATGTACGTGGCATATGTACATGTAAGAGCTGTATCATGTGTGACATCCTCTAGTTGCTTGTATGGGTATGATACCACTTTGTATGCAGCTATTTCCTTTTCCCTTTTTGTCCTAAAATAATAATTTCAAGGAACCCTTGAAAATCTCACAACTGATTGCCAACTCATAGAGACTTCTCTAAAATGATAAAGTGAGGGAACAGGTTGGGAGAAAGCAGTATTTGCTCCACAAACAGACTCAGTGGAAGGAAGTACTGAAGCTTTACACAAGATGTCTGTCACAGTGCAGATCTCTCTGTTGTGAATTCTCTACGCTGAAAAGCTCCATTCCCCTATCCTGGAGAAAGGGCCAGCTGTGACTTTCTCTTCACTGTTGTTTATTTTGTACTGGACTTGTGTAATGCCAACAAAGTTGCGTACTTAATTTTTTGTTAAATTAAAAATGAACCTACATAAATAGGCAAGATCTCACTGCAATTCTATAATTCAACTTACAATATCATGACCAAAAATATTCCCTCTGTTTTACAAGCTTGGCTTATACGGTTGAATCCCATTTGCATGCACTTTAGGATTTTCCAAGGGAAGAAAAGTTATGGTCAAGAAACTAAGCTGAATTTTGATAAAACTTTTCAGAAATACTTGAATTTTACTGCAAATGAAATATGCATTATGAGTACTAAATCTTTTACAAAGATTTTTCCTGTTAGAAGGCATCTAAGTGACAAGCTTGAGAAGCAGTTATACTAGGTCACGACAAATACCAGACCAGAAAAATCTATTTTAAGAAACAAAACATTGTTAACTAATTTTTGGAGCTCTGTAGAGTTTGCCTAGATCTTTCTCTTGTGCCTCAATCATTGTCTCCATGTGTCTAAGGCTATTCTAGAAGTATGGAATTTTCTTTTAAATAGTATTTCCAATAATCCTTGTTGGCACTGTTTGAACTGGCCCTTTGTTGGTATAGCTTATCACATAAGTAATATTTCCCCATTTTTATCTTCTGTAGTGATTTTACAGCTTATCAACTGCACTTCCATTTTCTTCTCTGTACTATGCTGATTAACCATTCACTGTTCTACAGGTGGACTTCATTATCTGGAGATTCTGCTTTTGGCATTTGTGCCTTCCTATTGTAACAGATTTCTAGATCTGACTTTCATTTAGTAACCTCCTCTTGATGGGAGTGAAGCATTGCCCTGAATTCTCTTCATTTTCAGAAATATTAAGAAAAGCATGTCTTATATCTAGAACCTGACAAGGAGTTAGTTGGTTTCTTGCGATTCTTTAGACTTTTCCTGCGTTGCTCTTCAGATTTAAAAATCAAAAAGAACTAGCCCAAAGGGGGAAAAATATATCAATATACTCTGAAACATCTCTATAGACATTGCTTTTGATTCCAGTATTTAGAATAAAATGAAGTAAGCACCTGGTTTATTTCAGAGTGACACTGAAGCCCACTTTTACATAGTGTTTTAACAGCTCGAAGGGCTAATCTCTTATGATCTCATTGAATATTCTTGTAGAGGGTATTTGACATTGAAAATCAGACTTTTATCATCCCTCAGCTTCCATGTGTATGCAACTACTGTCCAAGTATTCACTTGGACATATATCACATCTATAAAACTTAATTATGCAGATAACTTTTTATGATCTGTGGAGAAATTAGGACATAGAAGAAATACGTGAGAACAGTCATCTTCCTGAAATTCCTACTTATATGGCAAAAAGGAAAGACACTACTAGCATTTCAGGGGGAGCCTTAGTATGTTATTGAAAAGAACAGATTACTTTTGACCTGTCTTTCTTTGACTGTTATGCTTTATCCAAACACACATCCATAATTTTACTGTGTAGAGATGGCATGTTCTAGGTGTGCTGGATACACAATACAGTGTTAATCAGCTCCAACAGGTAAATGATAAGAAGTACCTTCATTGGTTTATCACTTGAACTGCAACACTGAGACTGCCACTCATTAAAAAAAAGCCCTACAAATAATAACGTTGCTGAGTCTAGAATGCTTCCTGGTGTAGTATCTATGGTGAAGAGAATTATTAAATAAAACTAGTCCATTGCCAAACATAACTTAATGCTTGATAGAGTTTGTAAGAATCTGGCTGATTTATAAACTGTGGAAGTTGAGCAAATAAACTATATGAATATGCTAATGTCTGTGTTTCCTGTTGACAGAAGTGGATAAATGCTATGCATGAGCTCTGCCTTTATTGAAGATGCACTAAAATAATGATTGACAAATATGGTAAAAATTTAGAGAAAAATGAGCTAGTTCTGCATAATGCTAGGTCCTGAATATAGCTAACTTAGTTGAGGGCAAGATTATTGTAGTGACACCAATGTGAAGAAGGGAGAACAAAATAATGCCCAAGCTACCAGTTGCCAGCCTGGACAATGTTTGCTTTGTGTGTAATTTTAAAAGACAAAGGAAGTTAAACTTTATACTGCCTGGAAACAAATGAGAGAAGGGGAAAACAACTTTTCTGGGGCGTTTGTCTGTCTTCTGCTATGCTTTGTTCTGGGTAACATCACTTGCAGAAATAAAATCACCTAATTTAACAGTTTGTAGATCTGCCCAAACCAATATTTTTATATTGGTTCAACATACGTGATATAAAACATTTGACAAGCTTTAGGGAAGAAAATTGTGTGGCATAAAATGAGAAAATAGGAAGTGAACTTGAATACCAAAAGTTCTACAAAGTTTGACAGGATTAGTAACAAATAAAACCCAAACAGTTTAATAGTACAGCAGGCAAAATCATGCATGAAATCTAAAAATACCAAGTACCTGTTTTTGAAAAGCATTACAAAGTGAATAGCAAATACTTAATCGTCTTGGAGGTATTTCTATTAACATCACATTACTTGTAATAATGTTTGAAATATTTCTCAAGAACAGCTTTTGTTGTTAGGCTGGTGCATGTGCTGGTCAAAACACTGGGAGAAACTATTAGACTAGAATATATATGTAGACACATGAAAAAATAGATAACAGGAATAAATATACATTGTACAAAGGAAAGACATGCCTTCTAAAGTTAAAACTGCTTACGTGTGTTGGCTGGTTGTTGGTTTTGGCGTGGTTTTTTGTTTGGGTTTTTTTGGTGGTGGTTTGTGGTTTTGTTTTGTTTTCAAGAAGTGAGGAAGTATGTAGGGAGATGAATCTAGATGTTGAAACTTTTACTTTGGAAAAAGGATTTTGACAGACTCTCTCTGAGAGAAACTAGACTGCTGTGGCTTTCCCCACCACAATAGGGAAGGCTTGTCCTGAACAAAAAACTGATTAAAGGTGGGAGGAGTAGGATCTGATGGACAATACTTTCAGTGTAAGGAGACAGCAGAGGTGCAGTAGATGCTCAACAACTTACATTGTTCAATGTATTCTTAAATGATATTAAAAAGTTGCTGTTCAGTCTGATATACTACTGATATTTTCAGTTGTATTTTTACTGATATATTTCTATACTAGCCTTTAACAGGAATTTTCCTTTTTTCACGTTGAAAGACTAGATCCTTGAATAAACTTGTCCTATATATCACTGTTGTTTTTGGAGTGCCATGACTGGTGTGTACAATTTTGGAATTTTAGGTAAAAATTTCTTTAATACTCTTAGGAAATAACTAACTTGATTTCATTATATGGGCAGAAAAGCAATAGAAATATAACTTATGACAGAAAAATAACTGGAAGATAGCTAAATATTATTAAGTAGTAATGTCTGGGTTTAGAGGAATGTAGCCAAATGAGGCTTTATAAGAATACTAACCTTAACACTAGATGAAAACATGTCGAAAGATATGTTGCTGGATACTTGATCAACTCTACTTAACAAATAGAACTTTTCTAAAAATATACTTTTGTGGTAGGATTAATATGAGAATTGTATCTATTATTACAAAAATATATTTTCAATTTTCTTTTTTTTATCTCGTCTCTTCTTTAAAATGGGTATTAATGTTCTGAAAAATCTTTTAGATTCCATAGGGGTAGTTTGAAATGGCACTCAGTCTACACTACAGCCTTCTCAAGTGCACCTTCTTTGTGCTTTTTTTTTGCATTGAAAATATCTTGTGGATGCAAAACTCTTATCTCAACTTTTGAATCTCATTTTGCTTAAGTTCTTTGCTTTAAGTTTTCTGCAACCCCTCTGAATGACTTCTACGAATAAAAATATCTCAGTGAGTTGGCATATAGCTGTAATTAATTCTAAAACTGCTACATTGTCGTATTTGTCCTGGCTGGTGTTTATGGTATGTTTTAAGGTAGTTATCTGTGAGTATAGTTAATGTGTCATTAACTAAGATATTAAATAAGCTTGAACATTAAACAGATCTCTGTAGAATCTACATGTATTTAGTAATTTGCATTTGTTGCTGCTGTTTCAATGCTCTTTCAGCCATTTTCAATAGGCAGAATAACCTTCATAGCCAGGAGCTTACCCTTTTTGTAGACTCCACATAATAAGGGAGGAAAAGTAGCATATAACCTGAAGAATTTGGCAGACAGGCATATGGGTAAATATAATACCTGTAACACTTTCAAATGACTTGCCCAAAATCATGTAACACACTGGACACAAAAAGTACACACAGAACCCCTGATTCAAAGGTGTATGGGTAGAGTCAGGATGTAGAGACTTCCTGGAAAGCCATTCCTAGTAACAATACAAGATACGATAGATGGTGTAACTAACTCCATCAGAGTTTAGGCCCTATTATTTGGCTGCCAGCAAGTGAGCTTCAGCATTCTGGATCATCAGAAAACAATTCTGCGATGTATCTCCCATGTTACCTTGTTCTATTAGCTGCTGTAGCTTACTGAACAAATCTGTTCCTTGGTCACCCAGGGGAACAGAATGTTCTGGGGAACTTTGGCACTGGCAGAATGTTCTGTTGTCCCTACCTTAATTATTATCCTATCTATAGGAATGGTGTACTACTGTATTGTTAGGAACTGTAAGACTACACTTACACAGACCAGAGTTAAAGTAAAAAACAAGTTATTTTTAAAACTGGAAAACAGACAACAATATTTGGAATATGTTACTGACTCCTTTTGAGACTAGGGCTAATGTTAATTAAATTTGTTTCTTTCCTAATTTCAACTCCTCCTATCACCTGATCTTTATTATAGACAGTCTAAACTTTTGACTCTTGAAGAGAGATGACAGGTGTTTTATCAAAGGTTACAATGTCATCACATTTTTGTATATTCAGATGATGTCACAGAATGAGAACTTGCTCCAACAAATAAACCATCAAAACAATGAGATAATATTATGAGATTATATCTTAAATTTAAGAAACTGCTTAAGCTTTGGGCTACGTGAAATTAAAAAAGGCTTTTCTTTAATGTTATGAATTCAAAGGCATGTGTTAGGCTTTGATATAACAATGCACAGTCAGAGCAACATTTTCACAGTTAAACGAAAGTAGAGCAATAAGTACTGCAAGCCAAGTAACCCAGAATATTGCAGTATATATTTTCAGGTGTGTTTACTAAGACCTGCGTTACCTTGCAATTGTTGACATGCATATAAACCACTTGCACACTCATTCCCATTGCAGACGATACTGCAATTAAGTCAGAATAATATGAGCAGGAGTAGTAGTGCTTTTGTTTGTGGTGTTAGTAGTTTTGTTTGTTAATTCAAAATTCCTTACGTTCCTTACAGTATCATCACTTTTTGTTTGACATGTGGTATTTCTTCATAGGCTTTTCAAGAGTAGGTTCTTTTGAACAGAAGTTGGGTGTTAGGAAAAGAAATCATGTGCAAGTAAATGTAATTGCATGCTTGTATTACAGTGTTGCCATTCCAGCAGGTGTTTTAAACTAAAAATAATGGTGTCTAACACTGAGAACACTTAGGTAACTGTCATTTTTCTGGCAATGTACCAAGGTGTTTACAGGAAGTTTAATTTCTTTAAAAATACTGTTGATCACTTAGGAATCATCTTGACTCATTATCATATAGTGCATGTACCAGAAAGAGATTTTGGACTTGCAACAGCTTTGTTTATGAAAATATTGACTTGATGTTCAATAGCAGTCAAAAAACCAAGCAACATTAGGAGGATGTGCTCCTCAATCCCTGAGGAGCACAGATAAAATACTAGGGAAGTATTTGTGTCTCCCCAGATCTTAAATTTCTTTCCTTCCCCAAATTATCTATTTTTAGCCAGTGTAAGGCATGGGATTTTGTGTTAGATGGATCTTAGTCTTGGATAGCTGGGGTTTCTTTTTCTTCTTTTTTTTTTTCTTATGAAAAGTAATGGATGAGACGGTATATGCATGTGACATGCACACATGATACGTGCTGCCAAATCTGAATACTTAAGCCTGCTTCTTGGGACAGATTTTTGAGTATCAAAATGCATTTTTTAAAGCTATTAATAGGCTTGGTTAAATTTTGAACTTGTCAACCAATGAGTGTCCCCTGATTATACTTCAAAATTAGCAGACAATAACTTCTCTACTCCCATTCAATTCAGTTCTCTAATTCCTGTCACATATTTTTTAGATATGTAAACCTGACTCTGTCCTTTCTTTTCATTATTATACTGATTGAAAGAACTCGCTTTCAAAATACACAGTCCAGTCATTCTCTGTGTACTTTGCCTTGCTATTTGCCAATTGGTCATATTTTACTTTACAAATAGGAACAAACCCCCAACCGTTTATCATCAGTATAAATAAATTATTAATAATATTTCACATAATTTAGCATAAAATGTATGTAGTAGAAGTAGCATCTTTAGAAGCAAGAATCCTTCAGTCTGTAAGTTATGTGGAGAAAGCTTATAACTGAACCAATGTTATAGAACATGGTATATCCTACATACGCTACATTTACTTCAGGACAGCCTGGCCTCAGCATTGTAAAATTTTTTTTAGACCCCCTCCAGTTTAACAACCTTATATTCTCTTCTGCTGTTTCCCTGGCAACATGGCATGGTAGAGTGTCCTATCAGTTGACAATGAGCTTTGCTTCAGCTGTGTCCTGCCAAAGCTAGCAGTGTTTCTAGCAATCTGAGCTTTCTCACTGCAACTGTGACATAGCAATGAGACTTTCTTCCCATTAATATTTACCAAAATCAATTGAAATTCCATTGGTGTAAGCGTTTATGCAGTAGTGCCGTAATAACGCTGTTTTGGGATGTCATTGGACTTATCAGAGTAGACTTAATTTTTACAATGCATTTTGGTATCAGGTGTGGTCCAATAGTATGAATTCCTGCTAGTGATACAGAAAGGGATGGTTCTAATAGCAGTTTGCATTGTGCCTTTGCTGTTCTTCACAGATCAAATGAAAGCAGTAATTAGAAATAAATAAAACCCCAACAACCCATACATAGAAAAAAGAAAACAAAATTATTTGGAAATGCAAAATGTTAATAAAGAAGGTTAAAGATATGTTTTAAAAAGTAAAATGAAAGGCTGACAAAACTAAATGCAGTGTGGCTGTGTCTAAAATGTCCTGGAAGCAGTGTTCTGCAGAGCATCTGGCTGTCATTGCTATCCAGAAATTTAGACTGAGACTTACAGCGTTTCAAAAGGTTATTTTGTTTTGTTTAGTGGAAAAGATTGTTAAGTATTTGATTTGTGTGTAAGTACCTGAAGGAGCAAAAAATTCTCAATATTTAAGGAAATATGTAATCTAACAGAGGAAGGCAAAATAAGAACAAATGGCTAGAAGTTAGGTCAGATAAATACCAAATTGAAATAGCTTGCTTATTTATTTCAATTTTTTTTTAGGAAGGATGATGATGCAGTTGAACCAGTTTTTCTGGAAGACAGAGTTTAGTCTAACAGCCATCATAAACTAAAAATGACTAGGCTTAGGACAGAGAAAACCCAATAGATGGAAATGACCATAGTTGTGATAAATGGAAGTTAGACCAAAAGATCCAATAATCACGACACTCTGTTTAACATTTATACCAAGATAAAAGTCCAAAGTATAAGCTTGTTTATTTTGGAAATTAAATAATGCATTCCTGTTAAATTCTTCCATTTTTAAGACCTCCCATCTTGATAATGTGATTCTGTGCAGGTTTTTGGTTTTGTTTATAGATTATGGAAAGCAGAATTACATGCATTTGGTGAAATAATGCATATTGAATGCATATATTAAATTATATAAGCCTGCTGAGATTATCTGTAAACTCACCACTTCAGAAGAAAGGGATGCCTCACTTTCTCTTTCCTGCTTGTTCAACTTTTCAGTCTGCTACTGCTACCTCTGCTGCATGCGTCTTCTACCTCATTACTTGTGCCAGCTCTACTGTTTTTTGGGCCCTTTGCTAGACAGATATAGCTCAAAAACCTATCAGAAAATTATCCATATTTCAGTGCAGTTGATTTTCTGCTGGAATCTTGAGCATATCATCACTCCTCTATGAGCAATCACTCATAGAGGAGTCCAGTGACTTCCAGGTCTGTGTAAGGCAAACAGTAAGATCCATGCCCAGAAGCAGAGGCAAATCAAAAGGTATGTAGTCAGCTTCCCTACTCTGATATACCAACTGCTAGAGCAGCTAAAGTCATCCTACGTAACTAAACCTTACAATAACATTTGTTATTTATGTATTTGGGAAAGAAAAGTAGGAAAGTTAAACTATCGTAGTTATGGGTAAAACATCACAAACCTCTCTATTTGCATTTGACTGAATGTTAGGTTTTATGAGCTACTCGGGGCATTGTTTACAAGATGGTAATTATTATTATTACCCGCTGCTTTTTACTTTCTTCTGTAAAAGTCAGAGCATAGGGCAACAGGCTATGAATAAATTTATTCTCTAAATGCAATCACATAAAATACTAGAATCATAGGGGTTTTTTGACAGGAAGTCAATTTCTGCTATCATTTTTCAGGGATGAAACAGATTTGGAATACATGGTAGAAGCAGTTAAATTTTATTTTTACTCCTATTCTTGCTTTTCCCCCTCATTTCAGTATATATTAGCAGCTGCTTTTTGACACTTTTTTTTTTAATGTTATGATGTTTATCACAGTGAATTATTCACTATCTTAGAAGACATGAGAACAATGGTTCAAAGATCATGGGTTGGTTTATGCAACACTAGGCCTGCTAGCAATGAACAGGATACACCTGTCTCAAAGAGGGAAAAGCATCTTTGCACAGGAGATAGCAGGGCTCACTCAAAGTGCTTTAAACTAGATTTGAAGGGGGAAGGAGATAAAACGAGACTCACGAGAGAGCAGGTTGAGGGCAGCACACCAATATCTGAAGCACAGCGTGCTAGTGAGGTCCTTTGATCTCCTGTCTCAGTGGAAATAGGGGATGAAGATCCATGTAGTAGCAAAGACACGAGGGTTATCAATGTGTTAGAAACTGTGGAAGTACCTAAGAGTGGTCACATAGGAATTAGGGCTTCTTCCCCAAAAGGTAGCGGGATCGATAGCCCAATTGAAGTGCATCTACACCAATGCACACAGCATGGGCAACAAACAGGAGGAGCTGGAAGCCACTGCACAGGAGCAAAACTATGTTATAGTTACCATCATAGAAAAATGGTGGGATGACTTGTGCAACTGGATTCTGCAATGGACGGCTATAAACTCTTAAAAAGGGATAGGCAAGGAAGGAGAGGTGGTGGGGTAGCCCTGTATGTTAGGGAGTGTTTTGATTGTCTAGAGCTTAATGATGGTGAGGATAGGGTGAGTGTTTATGGGTGAGAATCAGAAGGCCAACAAGGCAGATATCATGGTGGGAGTCTGTTACAGACCACCTAACCAGGA
>JAVJGJ010000001.1:88943106-88976772 GCA_035590215.1 Microhierax caerulescens | reverse complement strand
GCAGATATCATGGTGGGAGTCTGTTACAGACCACCTAACCAGGATGAAGAGGCAGACAAAATATTCTATGAGCAGCTGGGGAGTCTCACAATTGCTAGCTCTTGTTCTTGTGGGGGACTTCAACTTACCAGATGTCTTCTGGAAATAGAACATGGCAGAGAAAAAACAGTCCAGAAAGTTCCTGTAGTGTGTGTAAGATAATTTCGTGACGCAGCTGGTGAGTGAACCAACTAGGCAACGTGTTCTGCTGGATGTATTTTTTCTGAAACAGAGAAGGACTTGTGGGTGATGTGATGGTTGGAGGCCATCTTGGGCATAGAGATCACGAAATGATAAGAGTTTTTGATTCTGAGAGAAGTAAAGAAGGGAGTCAGCAGAACTACTCTGGACTTCTAGAGGGCAGACTTTGGCCTGTTTAGGAGACTGGTTGGCAGTCCTGTTGGGAGACTGTTAAGAGGCAGTCCTGAAGGTCACAGGAGTCCAGGAAGACTGGATATTCTTCAAGAAAGAAATCTTAAAGGTGCAGGAGCAGGCCATGCCCATGTGCCAAAGGCAAGCTGGTGGGAAAGAGGACTGGCCTGGCTGAACAGAGAGCTTTGGCTGGAACTCAGGAAAAAAAGGAAAGTTTATGACCCTTGGAAGAAGGGGCAGGCAACTCGGGAAGACTACAAGGATGTCATGAGGTTATGCAGGGAGAAAAGGACCTGGGAGTACTAATTGATACTTAGGTGAACATGAGCCAGCACTGTGCCCAGGTGGTCAAGGTGGCCAACAGCATCCTGGCTTGTATCTGAAATAGTGTGGCCACCAGGACTAGGGAAGCAGTTGTCCCCCTGTACTTGGCATTGGTGAGGCTGCACCTTGAATACTGCATTCAGTTTTGGGCCCCTCACTGCAAGAGGGACATGGAGCGTGTCCAGAGCAAGTCTTATGAGAAGCGGCTGAGGGAACTGGTGGTCATTAGCCTGGAGAAAAGGAGGCTCGGGGGAGACTTTATTGCACTCTGCAACTACCTTAAAGGAGGTTGTAGCGAGGTGGGGGTGCGTCTCTTCTCCAAAGTAATCAGCGATAGGAGAGGAAACTGCCTCAAGTCATACCAGGGGAGATTTAGATCTGGTATTTGGAAAAATTTCTTCACCAAAGGGGTTGTAAAGCACTGAAACAGGCTGCCCAGGGAAGTGGTTGAGTCACCATCCCTGGAAGTATTTAAAAGATGAGTAGATGTGGCACTTGGGGATATGGTCTATTGGTGGACTAGCAGTTGTTAATGGTTGGGCTTGATGACCTTAAAGGTCTTTTCTAACCTAAATGATTCTATGATTCTATAAGGAATTAAAAGATTGTGCTTGACAGATGGGTATGAGAAATTGTCAGAAATAGTGAACTTCATAAACTCTCAAAGGAGATACTAGCATAATTGACTATATTTTTTTCTATACAAGTGGATTAGAAAAAGTAGTAAGAAAGAATGGTGTTATAACCAGTCCTACAATATATAAAATTAGATGATGAAAATCATAATATCATCATATATGTGGCTTTAATGTTTGAGGTCTTTATTTTACTGGGGAATAAGTACTGGGAAATTCTATAGAATTCTAGCAGATTGTATTGTAGATGTTGCTTTCATTTTAATAACAGTATTTTCCAAATAACAAAGTGAATGAGCATCTTATTACCATTGATTTTAATATGAGAAAAGCCAGGCTCCGGATTTTAATTCTTTGTACTTTGCTTTCCTGATTAATACGTCTGTACTTCTGTGCTCTTTGCATTCATTATTTGCCATGAGGAAATTGCTAATTTTTATTAGTACTAATTTTTGTTATTAATCCTGCACATTCTCAATTGTTTCCTTCATTGGTAAATAGATCCTGGATGATATCTTCCTTTCCAAATCATAAAGCTGACTTTTCTATTTAAGATCCAGTTTTGTATGTATTTTGTTATCGTGGTTTAACTCCAACCAGCAACTAAGTACCATGTAGCCACTCACTTATTTCCCTCAACGGCCCCCCTTGCGGGATGGGGAGGAGAACCAGAACAAGGTAAACCCCTGGGCTGAGACAAGAACAGTTTACTAACTGAAAAAAAGTAAAATAAAAATAATAATAGCAATAATCATAAGAACAACAATTGTAATGAAAAGGAGAGAGAAAGAAAAGAGGAGTTAAACTCAAGGGGGAAAAAAAAAAAAACCAAAACACAATACAACTTCTCACCATCTGCTGACCAATGCCCAGCCAGTCCCTGAGAAGCAATCGGCAGCCCCCAGCCAACTCCCCCCAGTTTATACACTGAGCATGACGTTCCATGACATGGAATATCCCTTTGGCTAGTTCGGGTTGCCTGTCCTGGCTGTGCTCCCTCCCAGCTTCTTACACACCTGCTTACAGGCAAAGCATGGGAAACTTGAAAAGTCCTTGATTTAGAGTAAACATTACTTATGTTTACTCAGTGCTTTATCAGTATTCTCACACCAAACCCAAAACACAGCACTGTACCAGCTACTAAGGAGAAAACTAATTCTCTCAGCCAAAACCTGGACAGTTATATTGTTCAATGTATAGACACAATACAGATCAGGAAACTCTTGTACAATATAAGAGGGTGCAGACATAGGATAGTAGTTTAAGCTGAAGCAGGGTATGAGATAAATTGAAGGAGAAATTTAATTGTCACGTAATTCCAGAGGAAACACTGGAGCCATTAGCTATAAACATATTTACAAAGAGAACAGAAAACCTAAATGCAAGATTGCTCCAGTTTGAAAAGTAGAGAAAACAGCTTCACAGAAAAGTACACTGGAACAAGCCTATCAATTCACAATCTTACAATGTATCATTTCTATGTAAAGAAGTTTTGACTTTTGGTGTTCTGCATATTATTTCCTCAGTCCTCTGTGTTTTACTTCCTATATTCTTCTCAAAATCCTTTTCCATTGAACATTTTAATTCTGGATTATAGCTTATCAGCTTTATCAATAGTTTTCTTGTATGCAATAAACTTCTTTCAAAAAAACCCAACCAGTTTGCACAGTCCATTAGGCAAAGCTTATATAAATCTGTAATTGATATTCTACTCTTCCAGTTACAAAAAGCATATCTGATACCACTAATATCTTCCAAAATATAGTTTTCTAATACAGCCTGACATGAACCACTTAATTTTTTAAAGGAAACAGGGTGGTGAGTGGTGGCTATTGTTTCATTGTACGCAGACTTAAATATGTAAAAAAACCCAACAAACCAAAACAAAACAAAAACCAAAACAAAACACAAAACAAAAAATCCACAAAACCCCACGAGTTTTATTTTTAAATCAAACTATAATTTTTAAGTATATGGCCAATTTCAGTTACTATTTTTCCTGTATTTTTCACTCTTCTTTCACACGACAGACACTGTTTCATAGTAACTGAACTCCTTTCAAATTACTTAATGCTTTTAAAGTGAACTTCAAAAAGCATTAGCCTGTGAAGAAATTTAGACCAGGCCTAATATAGCATATCAGTTTGCTTGTTCACTGATAAAGTGGAATAAGATGATGCCTTCAGTTAGAATGGTGTGAACTGGCAGTCTGTTCTGCTGCCCATCTATTCATAAGAAACCATGTAAAACGTTAGAAACTAATGCTTTGGGAGATCTTCCTACTCTAGATCCTGTAACAATCTCGGTTGATTTCCACATAAAATCGAGCTCATAGCAGGAAGGAATTCAGTTTTCTGAAACAGATTAGGAAAGGACAATAATAACTCATTTTAAAAGCCTCATTAGAGAGTCCTACATGATATTTTTGCTGGAAAATGCACCCTATTCTTAAGAAAATCTTTTAAGAATGTTTTAATCTAGCTAGTGGTAAAAATCCAGTATCATGTGCCACTTTCTCTGAGTTTCATTTACTAGTAATCATGCATTTATCTAGCATAGTTGTTCAAGATGTATTTTACATGCATCTTAACAATTCTCAGTACATTGTCACTTGTTCAACAAGTAACTAAATGAATGGAAATACTGCCACGCTTATACTATGGCACCAAATTCTTACAATAAAGAAATGAAAATCTTTAGTGTGTCAACAGGTATTTCAGAATGGATAAAAGATAAAAACATTTCAGGAGAAATGAGGGATCGTGTAGCTAGGAAATGAAGAAGAAAAAAATTGATTTATCAATCAAACTGGGGAAAGCTAGTTTTCCTCATTAATACGATTATTTTCATGACTTCAATACACTGAATTAATCCCTAATCTGTAATATCACCATTATGTCACTTTCTTTAGTTGACATAGAGGGATAATAATTTCTGCTAAAAGTGCATGTTACACAGCAGTGCAATGTGAAGTAAGGTGAAGCTATCCAGTAAAGAGAAGATTTTGGCTTACCAGTACGATTACATATTAAACTTGTAGGTCATGCATATGGTAGATTGCTAATATTTTTCCACTGTTTATTACTTTGTATCTGAACTCTGCCATACATAAAACCTTAAAAAGAATCTTGTTTTTTTTCTTCACTTTTCTCCCATTTTTAAAAGTTATTATTCATTAGCTTAAAGTTAGGTCACATGAATTAGTTTCTAATTTTGCACCAGAGGCAGAAAATTTATAAATAGTCTGAGTTTAACATTTTGTCGGTGCATCTTTGCTGAAAGAGTTCTGTCCCATGTTTTGGGTTTTTTTGCTCCAAAACTTACAGCAAAAATTATTAAACTTCTCTGTATTATAATGGTCCTTCTCTGTGTTATAGAATCCTAATCTAAACTGTTCTTTCTTGATTGTTCTATTATCTTGCATCAATGGTTTAATTTTCCTTGTCTGCTGTCTTGCTTTTCTTGGTTCCAGATGTGTATGGCTTATAAAAGAAAGTCTTCTTGAAAGAGATATTTACGTAAACACTTTTTGTAGCGTAAAAATGTCTTGTTATTTGTTGCACGCAGAGCTGAGATAATAGGTTTAACAGATTGGTATATTACCCTTTTTTAAATGTCTTTCAAAAAAAGGATTTACTGGTAAATATGCCAAAACCCATGCTGATTTCATAGATAAAGACTAAAAAAATTTTGATGGGTATTTATTGGTATGCACTGGTCGTGTGCCTTACGATTTACAAGGGGGGTTTTTGAGAATAACTTCATGCAAGCAAGTTAATACAAGGTTCTTGACTTCTACTGCTAAAAGTGGCAGCACTGCTATTTTGACATACTTGACATACTGAAACTTGACATATTTGACATACTGAAGTGTTATTTTTATCTACATGTGTTTTAAAAATACTTTTGTTCTCGGAGAATGAAAAACACTACATTGCTACATAGTAAATATTCTAACAGTGAGGTTTAAAATGTTACATATACTTGCTGTTTGTTTTTCAAAGATTTTTAAAAATTGTCTTTATATTACATACTGTGTTTCATTGTCCTCAAGGGTCAAAGTACTGTAGTGGAGTCTGTCCATGCAATGGTCTTTTAAGGACTGGAGCTTATATTTTTAATCAGAAAAATTGACTTTCTAGGATATTTGCACTATTAGAATAATAGTAATGCTCAGAATTCAGATTTCCATAATAAATAACCAAAATAGTTGCTCTGAGTGTCATGAATAAAAATATAAATAAGTCAGTATATTTCCTGCTTTCGATCAGATTTTATATCATTAAAAGAATGTTAAGATTTTATGACTGTTTTAGCACATTAGATGCTAAATCGGCTAATCCATCAGATTCAGTGTCCAGGGTGGGTCTTTCCCACTTCAGACATTAAATTCCACAAAGTATCCAGTGATCCAGCCTGAGACAAGATTTCAGCTGCAAAGTGATTCATGGTAGTTGTTAAGAAGTCCTTTAATAAATTCTCTTTAAGGTGACAGTTAAATAGAAGTTTAGGTGGAAGTCTCCTGAGTAAAAAGGTGTGATGCACCTTTTCTAAAATGTTACCAGTGCTGTTCTGCTCAAGAAGAAATTTAAAACAAAGAGGCTGCAGGGAGTCAAAGAAATGTCACCTTGTTCTGAGAATACAAAAGCTATTCTGTACTTAAATCATTCAATTCCTTCTTCAAAACATGAATACTTAAAACAGAAAAATGCATTGATAAAAAATGCTGATGTGAATAAGTGAAAAGAACACTCAAGGAAACCAGTTTTTTGAGAAGTACTCTTATTTCTTGCTTTAAAACCCAACCAAACAAAAAAAACCTGCTACAAAAATCTCAGTCTTCAGAACCTGACTAGAGGCACTGGAACTTAGTTCTAACTAAACAAAGACTGCAAAACTGTTATCCTAAAGTGTATTTCAAATCTAGGTGGAAATCAGTGCTTATCCCATAAGGTCCACTTCACTGGTGAAGTGACTGGTCTTCCCTAAGAAACAAGATGGAAAAAATCAGGAGGCTTTTTTTCAGTTTGTTTTTTTTGTGTAATGAAATATGCAAGGATGTTCTTGCACCACTGCCATCTCTGCAGACAGATTATAAGCTTTCCTGTAATCATTTCTCTGGAATCAAGGATCACAAGGAGTGTCAGTGCTTTTGTAGAAGCTTTTAAAGCTGAGTAGCATAAAATAGACACGTATTATAAACCTTTACTGCGGAGTCTAGCATGATACCTAGATAAATTATGACATATGCCCAAGGCACTTCCTTTACTTTCTGAACAAGAATAATCTTTAAATAACGTACATGGTAAAAGGTAGTGCCATAAATGGTAATTTCTGATTATTGCTAGTTTAAACTGGATTTTCAAAAGTATCTATATGAGGTCTTAAAAAAACCCTGAAAAAAATAGTAGTATGGGAAAATTCTGTGAGGAGTTCCAGGCTTTATACTTACAAGACATGTGATAAATGTACCCTACCAATTCATTGTAACACTCCTGATGGGAATAAAAGTTAAGTTGTGCTGCTGCAGATAGACATATATATAATTGTCTACACATAGTCACTACAACTGCAAAGTACAAAAAGCAAGAGATCAAAGGTATGTTTGCCAACTACAGGTGTAATTTGAGGTTGCCTAATACTGTTATATCAAATACAAATATAAAGAAGTGCCATGTTTCAAATTGTCATGAGACAACACTAAAAAGGAGGGCACAGTGACAGACTCAGGATTCAGTGTAATTTCCTTGTCAATAGTTTTTGACTGTTGCACAGAATAGATCATTATTATATCAGCACTGCAGTTTCAAAAGGCCAAAATATACATTGCTTCTCTATTTGATGTTGAACAGTATTACATTGATGCTATAGTATAGATAAAACTTTGGTGCACTGTGACCAGGTTTAGGTTCACAGGAGATGCAATCTACAAGGGACTGAAGTGGGAAGTTATTACTGCTGTTTCCTCCTTACGATTAGCAGAAAGGCTAGTATGCAACTTAAAATTGGTTTGAAAAAAACCCCTAGGTTGGAAACAGGGTATACAACTTGGTCATTTGTACATTGGATCAGGTGACTGTCACATTGATTCCTAATAGTAAATGTCTAATAATGACAAAGTAATCAAGAATGTCTTGTCAAATCAGGATAGACACTTGCAAATATTTTCCTTGGGTGGAAAAAGAGGTGTAATTCTTTGTATGCTCTGCCATGTTCTGCTTGCATTATTCTGAAGTGGGCACATTTCAATGGTTTATCCTTTTTTTTAAAAAAAAAAATCCAAATTGGTCTACATAATAATTGATCTGATCCATTCTGTGCTGGTGACAGCACTTTATTTCCAACTCAGGTGCTTGTCTGTTGATGTCATCTCATTCGTTAGGAGTATTGAAAGCTATTTTCCTTTTAAGTTTTTAGAGATGTGCCGAACTGGGCTTGTGAGGTTACAGTGGTACAGCTTAGAAGACAAAAACCTTGTCAAAACAATAAACATGCTCATTGTTAGTTTGAATGGAATAGACTTATATTAGTCAATGGAGAAGCACGGCTTGAGTCGTTATTCTCCAGAATGTGTGAATGATTTGTTGCATTATTATTTTAAGACCTGGGCTTCTAACAATGGCATCTGAAATTAATATAAATCTTTATTAAAACCATGGACAGAAGTTAAGCAAAAAGAAGAACATTTGAATTTGAATATGAAAATGAGTATGGAAACTTGTCATAAAGTGAGTAAATAGAAATATAAATGCATATATGTGTATATATACAGCTATGTACACATTCATTGTCTTTCTGGAAAATGGTGAATGAACTCAGATACAAAGTGGTGTGGTTGCTCAACTGCTTCCTGAGTCATGTTAGAGTTGCATCTGTGTAAAACACTGTATTAACTAATGCTAATAAACTAAGAAAGTCAGAAATAAGTATATCATAGAGGACAAAAAAAGGGCATTTGTTAGAAAACAAGCAGTTTTGACTTCATATTTGTTCTTTCAACGTTCTGTAAAGGAAATCAAATTTATATGTAAATTTCATCAGACCCTTACAACTAATGCAGAAATAAGGAAGAAAAATTATTTCCTATCCTCATATTATGCCTCAATTCAACTGGATAAATAACTATATTATTGAAAAAAAAACCAATCAAAAATAAATCATTGAAATGCACAACTGAACAAAAAAAAATTTAAAAGTAATCCAGACTATCCTTAGCACCAGTAAAAAATCTAATAACTTTTATCATCTTCTATTTAGTTATATTATCACCTTCAGAAATTTATGCTATTTTGTCTAAATGACATTTCATATACTGTTCCCTAAATATTAAAACCAAAGGAAATGGCTTTCTTTAATTTCTAAGTTCTTCTTTTCCATTTCTCCTGTCCACTGTCAAACTAGTTACTGCTGAAATTCCATTTCACTACATAACAAAGTAAGTTTTTATTCATGTGCATATGTGCGTATATGTATATGTGTATATATATATAAACCTACTAGATATAGATGCAGTTTGATTTCAAAATACAGTTCTGAACATGGGGAACTCTAAAGTAGGTATGCTGACATGGTTGACATTGCATGGATTTATGCACTAAACTTTCTTTACTGTTAATATTGTATTCATCAAGGATTTTGAACTGCATTTGGAGACATAGGTTATTGTACTTATAAAAATCTCAGACAATTATAGTAAATGCCGTACAGTTATGTTTGCAATACCTGCACATTTCAACAATTATTTACACACACGCAAGCATTACAGCAAGACTTGAGGCTGCAAATTGTAGTATATTTTTTTCCACTTCTGAGAGAACAAATGTTGTATTGGAATATTTCTCAAGGTTCCATTAGATGCTAGAGAGGCAGGACTGCCAAGAGGTGATTATAATGATAGTCTACACCATATTTAAGAGTCCTTGTCAGTAAGCAGACTGAAATCTCTTTTGTCCAGCTGTATGTGCTCAGACTCCTGCCATAAATCTTATCTGGCCTTGTGGCAGACAATGCTGGAAATCACCCAGGAAAGGCTTAAGGCAGACTTTTCATGTTACCTGCATAATGACACTGCAAGGGCATTCAGGATGAATGGCAGACTCAACTAACCTACATCCATAACAAAGAAAGGTGAGTGCATGATTCTGAATTCAGAGATAGTGAAAATATCCTTCTGGCATGGCTCTCAGTTTACCGTTGGTCCAGATGTGTAGATGTGGGCTTGCATCTATGACAAGTAGTTAATATGTTTAGATTTCAGAGAGGAATCAGTCTTATATTCAGTATATAGTTTACTGCCCTTCTAGCACATATAGTACAACTACTAGGACAACTAGATGTACATTTTTAATCAGTCTGCTTCTGTCTATTTTTAAATAAATGCAATTAATTGTTACTTGCCCATTTAAAATTGGACAATTTAAAATGATGCTCATGTGATTTCCATGGGTCTGCTCAAACATCAGATTTATAAAATTATTTTCTCTATGGAGAAGACAAGATTTTACTTTGGGTTGTTAGTATATTGGTTGTTGACAGCAACCCAGGAATGCCTGTTTCAAGAAACATACCATTTTTTATTAGAGAAGACATTCTGGTTAGAGTATGTGATCATTAGTACAATACGTGCCTCTGTAGTAAGTTTAAATCATCTTCTGTTCCCTTGAAAGATATTTCAACTTCTAATGGTAAAATCTTAGCAGCATTTCATTTTGCATTGTTCTGGGACGTCTCGCATTCCAGACAGAAATTCCCACTTTCTCTGCAGGTCAGATTTACACTACCTATTCCTTCTTTCCCTGTGAAGAATACATTCTGGGCCCACTCTCCCCAGAATACATTCACTTATGCATATGATCATTTACATACAAGAGACTTAGTTTTTGATTGCCTGCTTCAGCAATATGGCATCTGCCATATAAACCACCTCCTTATCTCTTTTAATGAATATTTTAATGCTAAGAACATAAGCACTCTTCTCTGCTATTTCCATGGAAACCTGAAGAGGAACTTAAAATGAATGCAATGGAAAACAGGTTGGAGGAGAAGGCATCTTGAGTCCTCGCTCTGTGCTTAGGCTAAGTTCAGGACTCACTGGACCAAAATTGTTCTATTTTACTCAGGTACAAATTTAATTATAGTGTTTCTGACCTGATGCATAAAACAGCAAGTTGAAAATAGAGAAGTCTGCAATTTTGATGTTCTCCCAGTTTAGATCCTTTTTGTGTTACGTTCTAAAGTTCCTGTAAATAGGTTCTTACTGAAATTGTGATTATTTTTAGAAACACCTTAAGAAATATCAGTAATATATGCTACATATAATTAATTTTGTTTCATTCTGTCTTCATGCCATATTGTGTATTTCTGTATATTTATATTTTGTGGTGGTGAGTACTTCCTGGGAGATTAACTTCATACTCTGGGATGAAAAATCTAACAACACTGAAGATGAATCCTGACCTTGATTCAGTGTTTAATGTTAGTGTAAAAAGGAGAAGCCTACTGCAGATTTTTGTGCTAACTGGGATTGAAAGATGACTGTTGAAGAAGGACTAGCAGATAGCAGATTTCTAACATGACTGTAAACTTACATTTCTGTTATGAGGGCTTGTTACAATAATTCTTCTATGGAAAATGGTGCACATGTAATTTTAAATTGTCTATAAAAAGTTGATTTTAAAAGATATTTGCATTTCTTGCAGAAACTGTTATTATGATATAATCCTTTACTATTAACATTCTATAATGTTTCTTTTTTTCTTGCTAATATGCTTTTAGTATACATTATGGTGACTATAAATGAAAGAAAATGTATTTTTTTCACCTGGAGAAAACAGTGTGATTTTTAAGACCGATAATCCGTCTTTGTTGTTGTACAACAAACTGTTGGTGCAATATGGAGCCACATTCTGAAGGCTTCAATTTTGTAGTGCTGTTTTAGCATCACTAGAAATACTGCAAATTTACAGCAGTGTAATTGTAAACCAAAACAATTCCACCTTTCCCTTTAATTGGTGAAGCCTTTCCATCTATTTTAGAGACTCAAAATCTGTTTGGACAGATGGCAGTAAGGAATCTCTCCCTTTTGCCAGGTGAAAAGATATGAAGATGTGTAGATACAGTTAGTTAATTGCTGATTTCAGTTGAATTTGTTAAAGCATGTAATGAAATAGTGTCAAAAGAGATGGCCTGATAACCCAGATGATGGTGTAGCAAACCCTCTGCTGAGTGAGCACCCACCCATGTACAGGAACTGTTTAAAGTAAGGGCTCAGACACTGAGAGAGCCTAGCATGGGAGCAGTAGAGATCAGAAAAGAGACAAAAACAGTGTGATGAAAAGGTGTGTGGATCATTGTCAATGTCTACATAAAGTGGAAGAAATGATCCCCCCAAAAGGATGAACAAAATTCACATCAAAGTTATTCTTTTTTTTCCTGAACAACTTTAGCAATAGTGCTTTAATAGCAATAGATTTACATCATGAGACCACGATGTGGGGTTTTTGTTGTAAATTCAGTCTTCTTCAACCAAAATAATTTTTACTTTGTTTACAACCCAACTACAGCTTCAATTACAAATATGGGAGGAGCATTTTTTCAGAATACATAATTATTTCTTTCCTTTAATTTTTCTCCAGTTACTCTAAAATAATTTCATAGAAATTATCTCTTGAAACTGATTAGATCTAAATTCCAGTAATGCTGTATAAAACCAGAAGAATTTATTGAAAATTAAACCAAGATTCTTTCTCTGTGCTGCTAAACATGCTGCTTTGGTGCTCCTCAGTATTCCTCACAGCTTACACAAAGAAAGCCAAGATCAGACACAAATTTAGACCCTCTGTTTGATGTTGCTTTAAGTTTTTTCATTTAGCTTTCTTTCTCCGTTCCTTTTTCATTCTTGACTCTGAACACTGACCTATAATCAGTGCCCTATAGCTTTTATGTTTCTTTCAGGTTAGTAGAAGGCAATCTTAAGACCAGCATGATGGCAAGAACTTTGTCAGAATTATAGGCAAGGCTTCTAAAAGATCTGAAATATCCATTTGCTCCTGAATGAATTGCTCCTGTTAATCTTGCAACACAGATGGTATAAAAAGGGAAGATAGCCATTGTTCCCACAAGATTTCTAACTGCACCAAATTCCCAAGCATCCTACTGAAAATACCATCAAAGATGCAACGAAATGAAAAACTAGTGCTCCTACTACTGGTCAGCTTTTTCTGGTGAAAAGTGGTTCAGCACCAATGTGGGCCAGTTTTGGTTGTTTGGTTTTGGGTTTTTTTTTAATGGGTCTGAGAGAAAATATCATTATCCTTCTGTCATTCATACACTCCAGTGTCAGACAATGCAAATTACTAGAGGTCAGTACTTCTAGTTCCAAGACCTTTGCCTATTTTTTTTTTTTATATACTGGACAAGACTAATGGAAAAGGCAAAATTGCCTAGGAACTGTAGCAATTTTACGTGGTTAGGTAAAGGAGAAGTTTTCACCAACAGGGAATGAAGCAGCTGATTTCACAGGAAGGATGAGCTGTTCTGACAGCCATAACATACAAAACAGTTGTACTAGGTCACAGCAAATATCTGCAGTAGTCTGTGTCCAACTGTGTGCAACAGTGGATATTTAGAAAAGAATATGGGAAGAGGTCAAGCATACACTGATACTTCCTGAAATAAACCCTACCAGATAACTGAACCAAGGATTGCATCGACATTTTCCCGTTCAAGTGCCCTTTTAATTTAACTGCTTTTTGAAACCAATTACACTTTTATGACTTTTACTATTATTATTATTAACACCTCATGATATAATTTTACATTTAATTATGCTTTGCATGGAAGGAATATTTGTCTGCTGTCAGATAACTGAATTTGATGTTTCTTACTTCTTGCATTGTAAAAAATGGTGAAAAAATCATTCACTATTCACCTTTTCAACACCATTTATGATTTTATGAGCTCTACTTTGTTCTCTCTCAGCTTTTCTTTTTCCAGGCTGAAGAACACTAGTTCATTTAATTTTTTTCATCTAATAGTCATTCCATACTTGTGATAATTCTTGCTGGTTTTCTCTGTGTTTTCTAACTCTACTAACTGATACAAATACTTCATCCTACGTATATCTATTAGCTTTCCTTAATATCCAGACAGTCCTGTTTTAAAGCTGGGCTTGACTGTGCTGAAATTAAAACCTACTTGAGAAGTCCTCTTCTCTTTATATCATAGTTTATCAGGTTGGACTCTGTCACTGATGTTTCAGATTTCAAATGTTTTTTTATCCAGAGTAAAGGCATTCACAGGCACTGGATTTTGCAATCTGTTCCCCTGCCATGGTTCTCTTATGCAAAATTATTAAACTTCCTAGCGCATTCTTGTGGCATACTAGTGGCAAAAAAGTAATGGAGTTTTTTCAGTTTAAAAAATCCCTAATTTTCTCTTATGTATGCAATATATTGTTTCACTTCAACTAAGGCAAACGATTGTCTGGGTGACAGGAACCAATATTCACCCTGTTACCACCGCCACCACCCACACACATACCACACCACCCTGCCCTGATGTATTAAAAAAATCCACATTTCAAAGAAGGTGCAATAAACTGCAGTGTTCCTTTACACATAATCTATCAGCCAGAGGGTGGGTTATGTGCAAACTATACAAAAGATAGGTTATCAGTAGTCTGGACCAGTGAATAAACATTTTTCTTTTTATTTGCATATTCTCATGTAGTTCTCATGCAGATTTATGCAGTATTTTAATAGCTTAGGGGCTAGTCTAAGGTTTGGAGAGCTTGAAAGAGCAAAAGACAATATTAAAATGGGTATTCTATGAAGGCCACAACTCCATTCTTTGACCATTTCCTTTTCATCCTGCCTCACCAACAGGATAATAACAGTCTAGTATAACTCTTCCCATTACAAAGATAGATAGCCCTTATGCTTGAATTCACCTCTTTAGCCTGAAAAGTTTAAGATCTGCTCAGAACTGCATGCATAAAATTGACTTCTTGATTATGGATTCAATTATAAATATGTTTTTACAATTCATGGAATTATAGAAATGTAGGCCGGATATGATCTCTGAAGGTCACTTATCCTGTCATCCCAGCTGAAGCTGGACTATTGCCAACAATAAATAATCAGGCCAGTTCTGGCTTTATCTAGTTGAGTGAGGAAAACCTCTATGGATGGAAATTTCTAGGCAAATTGTTCTATTGCTGTGCTAGTCTTCCAGTGAATTTTTTTCCCCTGACATCTAACCTGAACCTGCCAAACTGCAATTAGGTTCATTGCTGCCTACCCTTTCATCTGATACTGTTAGGTAGAGGTGAGAGACATCATCTTCGTAATCAGGCTTCAAGTAATTGTAGGCTTTATTAGATCACCCTTTAGCCTCCTCTTTGCCAGCCCAAACAAGCCCTGTTCCCTCAGCCTTTCCATGAAGGTGAATGCAGCATTAGGTTACTTATTGCCTAGACACAGAAGGCTGGTATTAAGCTTAAAGATCTCAAATGCGGACAGCTAAAGTCCTGAACTACTTTATGTGTAAAACTATGCAACATTTCAGCTATGTTTGACTATGTACTTCAAATGTTCCTCTTGCCCTTGAGCTAAACAAATAATCTAAAGGCCTGAAAGAAGGAAAAAAAACAAACCCAAAAACCACTCCACCATGAGTAAGCATTGAAATCAATTTAAATACATTACCAGGAATAAAAATGTTGGCCTCTATTACTATATATATAACTCAATCTAAGAATAAAACATCCAGTCATTTACAATAAAGTATGGATGTTCATGCTACTTTGGATGTATTTTCAAGAACTGTGAGAATTTAAACAAATGTGTTTTAAACAGAAAACATTTTTAAACTAGATTTTTTTCCCAAACTCCAGAAATTCCAAGCAGTTTGCTTGGAATACTGGTACAATGCTTACAAACCCCTACCCCCCAAAGTAAGCATAGCTATTATGTGCTGCTAATTTGCTTCTTAGAACTAAGTTAAGAACTATCTTAATTTGTACTCAGGAAATCTTAATTTTCTGGCACTGTCAAAGACACTGAAAATTTATTCTTATATTCCTTTAATGGCATGTTTGCTCTCTTCAAAACTGCTTGCCCCCAAGCTTATACACAGAGAAGCACAGTGCAAGCTCTCATAACTTCTATGTCTTATGTAGCGTAAAGCTTTGTTGACCTTTGAGGCAGTAAAAGGATTGTTAACAGTTGTTCGCTGAGCAATTGATACATAGCAAGCTTTCCTTTAAGGAGAAAAAACAAGCTAACACCCCACACACACACACACTTTAATGATTAAATGGAAGCCTGTGAAAAGAAGTATATTCTTGATACTATTTATCCTGTATACTTTTACTACAATCCTGGAAGTGCTGCCCTGGCTGGACACTGTGTACAATGTAGGTTTTAGTATGTTGTCCATTGTGGCTTTAAGTTTCTTCTGGCCTGCATCAGCTGCAGTAGCATTTCTTTTGCCAATCTATTCTTATCACTCCTTCCAGAAATGTTGATTTGTGTTGCTGTTCTATCAGGCACAGGACCAATATTGGCTGCCCCATTCTTCTCTTCTCCTGAACATACCTGTATCCAAAACTTCTCTCTGAACTTCTAATTCTTTTATGTGAAGTGATAAATATAGTACCTATCACATGCACATTTTATGACTTCTAAATACAATTTTCCTGTACTTCAGCCTGCTTAGAAGGTATTAATAGTTAGACACAAGCAGTAACTCAACCTACAAATATTTCTCTGCTTTTATTCTGTCCCTTTCCTTGTTGTGGAACAGCCTTTAATACCTTGGCCAGACTTACTGGAGTAGCCTTTATCTGGCTTTTCTAGCATGTCTGCTAAATGATGAATGTCCCACTCCTCCTGATCCTTGAACTCAGTAACCTTTTCCTCTGTTCTTCCACGAGTTTTCTATACATCCTTTCTTTAGGTTCCCTTTAGTTTATAAATCATAGCAGAAGCACCTGTTGTCCTGTTCCTTTGCTTGGAAATCCCCTGGCTCAAAATCTAATCCTTCTATCAGGAAGTTGAATCAAACTTTTCTCAGCTCAGGCATCCTCCTTTGTATAATCACAGCTTGGTATCAGACTGTACTTACTAGGATTAACAAATCTGTATTGTTCCTGATCTAGGAATATAAAACAGTTTTGCTAGATAGTATTAAAGAGTAGTTTACCCCAGTCTGTCATTGGCACCCATATGTAACTACTATATAACAGTGCTTATCATGTACTCCTACAGACATGACTTACTGTTTCAGTACACACCTAAAAAGTTGCAGGACCAATTTTCAAAACCAAATGTTCAGGATTATTAAAGTAATACTCCCAATTAAATCTGCTTTGTCTAGGCTAGTCCACAGTAACCCTTAGTAACACTACAATTCTTTTCCAGTTGCAGAGATCATAGATGATAAAATATTCATAATGTTTTCATTGTCATCCTATACAATAGCCAAGACTAAAGGTCCCCATGTAATTCTCATTCATACTGCCAGATTCAGTTATCATCTGCAGAGTTTTCTTGTAAAGACAGTAGTAATGCTCCACAGGAAATCATCAAGAGAGACAATATGCTGCAGTACCACTCTGTCAGGTTTATTTTCCCTTTCTTCTCTGAAAAAGAGGCATCAAATACTGACTACTGCCTCTTCTACCCGTTCTGCATTTTCACATACAAACTTTAAGTATAAACAGTTACAGGACATTCTTTTTAAAATAATAAGGAATTAATTTGGTAGTTTACAGATTTTGTTTGCTGGTATAATTTTTCCTCCTGATTTGAGGATGAATCTGTTTCAAAAAACTGGAAGCAAGCTTGTTTTGTGCTTAATACATTTTTTTGACCTCACCATATAAATACTTATCTTCCTATCCAAAATCACACAAGATTTCTTCAGGGCTCCACTGCATAACATCTATGTTTATTAGCCTTCTATATGCTCGTTTCATAGTAGAGATTCAAGGTTCCTCTAATATAAAACCTTCTTTTATCATCCCTTTCAATTTCCCTTCATTGCAGTGGCATAAAATATATGATATATATTTTCTGTACATATTAATATATTATATTAATATATACATGCTGTGGTTTCACCCTGGCCAGCAACCAAGCACCTTGTAGCTGCTCACTTACTTCCCCCACAGTGGGATGGAGGATTGGAAGAGTAAAATTAAGAAAACTTGTAAGTTGAGATAAAGACAGTTTAATAGGTAAAGCAAAAGCTGTGCACACAAGCAGAGCGAAACAAGGAATTCATTCACCAATCCCCATGGGCAGGCAAGTGTTCAGCCATCCCAAGGAAAGCAGGGCTCCATCATGCGTAATGGTCACTGGGAAGACAAGTGCCATAATGCTGAATATCCCCCCCTTCCTTCTTCTCCCCCAGCTTATATACTCAGCATGACATTATATGGTATGGAATAGCTCTTTGGCTAGTTCCGGTCACCCGTCCTGGCTGTGTCCCCTCCCAGTTTCCCGTGCCCCTCCAGCCTTCTTCCTGGCAGGGCCCAAGAAACTGAAAAGTCCTTGATTTAGCATAAACGTTACCTAGCAACAACCAAAAACATCAGCATGCTATCAACCTTGTTCTCACACCAAATCCAAAGCACAGCACTGCACCAGCTACTAAGAAGAAAAATAACTCCATCCCAGCTGAAACCAGGACAATACATAAAATGCTATGTTAGTTTTCCACCTTTCTGCACTTCACATTCCTTATATATATGCAGGACACAGGAAATTTGGTAGGAAGGACAGAAATGGACAGCACGTGTATATATATTCATATGATAGGTGCTCTATTGGCATAGCTGCTTCTAGTCATCCTGACCTCCTTCCTGCTTTGTTTACCACAGAACTGGTCAAGAATTCCTGTAGTGGTTTTAGACTAATGTAGCATATTACTTTGGTGATGGAATAATGAGTTTGTCTGCTTGTAGAATAAGTTAAGCTTCTAAGTGACTTAAAAACACTTCTTAATGGATTCACAATGGGACTTACCCTTCTACATCACATAATTTTGACATTTTAGAATTCCCAACATTTTCCAGGAAAAATTTGGGATCCTAGGATCAGAAAGAAAGGATTTGGAAAGGCAAAACAAGTCAGTCAAGTCAAATCCCTGTTAGTTACCCTGTCTTTCTCCCATGGGAGCTGCCAAAGCTAGAAAGAGGTATTAACAGGACAACACAGGTGGAGTGTTTCATTCTAGTTTAAGCCTACCTCAGTGATTTCTTTGAGAGTTATATAGAGTGAATTGGATTAAGTCTAAGTCTATCCTCTCCAACAGGAGTTTCTTCTTTTTGATTTTTAGATGAAAGTAATTATTTTTTGTAACTCATGAAATTATCACCATATTTCCCCATTTAGACCCATAGCCACCTGATCCTATGTGTTCCTGTAGGAGTGTTCTTTCTTTGAACAAAAGATGAATCATACAATAGTCTTTTTCCTTTTAAATCAAGTCTCTCTTACCCAGCACTCAATCAGGACTGACTGCCTGCTAGACAGGAAGGATCTTTCAACTAGCATTCAATCTAGGCTTTTATCTCTTCATATTTGTCCAGGTTATTTCTTGCTTTCTGCATCATATGTATTTTCTTCTGCAAAATTCTTCTGCTTTGCCTTCCATTATACATTTATTCAAACATAGTTTGAATTCCTGAATTGCTTTGACTGCGACTGTCTTGGGCAATGGTATTTCCTTTGATTTATTTTGTAGACTGTCATTTTTTCAGAATGGATTCAATTTTTTTTTTGTACAGTAACCTTAAGGAAAAACCAATGTTCATATCCAACAGATCCGATAATCTTTTTACCCCACCACCCCTTCTTCAAATACTGCAGCTTCACCTGCTTTCTTTAGAAGGTCTTAAGTTATGGATCTCTAGAGAACACATTTGAAACAGAAAGAAAAGATTCATGCCATTTTGTGAAACAGCTCATAGCTACCAGCATATGCTAAATGCCAGCCACTATCGCAAGGAAAAGCCTCAACAAGAAAATAGCCTCAGCTTCCACTGGTTATTTCAAGCTTTACTGACATTTAAAGATTCTTTAACTTTTCTGGAAAGCAAACATTACTGTTCCTGCACCAATGTTATTCATCATTGTTTATGGTTTACACAAGATACATTTTATTTAGTTTAGTTAAGGTTTTCACAGTCTCCAAATGCCTACCAGATTTAAAATAATGATGAAAGAGAAAGAATGACTGAAAGATTCAGTTCTTAGGTATTTAGTACAAATGGCAGTTAATTCCCTTATTTATGATAGTTTCTTTCCTCATCATTTTTCATTTTTAAGTTCACATCTCTCCTGACTGTGACCAGACAGCTTTAATGTGAAAGCTGTGAGGAGATACTACATTCCAATTTGGCTCCATTTACCTAGTGATTTTTCTAATTAATACCTATCTTCATAACAGGGTCTTCCCTTTTGAAAACTCAGTTTTTCTGGAACTCTTTCCTGCTAAGCATACCTCTATTGTTCCAGAGGATGACCAGGGATGTTTGTATGTTTGCAAATTATTGGAAGAACAGAACAGCCATCTGTTCCTTAGCATGTTCTTTCCCTCAAGCAACCAATTCCTTGTTCTCATGCTAAGAAAAGAATTTGCAATTAGCCCCCAACAAGGCCGTCTGGATAAGGCACTGGCATTATCTTGCTTATACCCCAGCTTGTGTATTACAAAATTACAGCAGCACATTTTTTCTAACCACCTGGCTAGCTACTCCCCTCAGGATTCCTGAACCAGAAAAGACACTGCGGAGAAGATGAACGCCTTTCCTTACCATTACTTTTCCTCTATGTTAATAGAAAATTTTTATAACTCCTTTGCATTTTAACTATAATAAATTCTATTTAGTTTACTTAAGATATTTATAACTTTCAGATATTCAACCAATACTACTATAATGATATTATAATGAAGAAGAAATTTCTTAGGTGTCAGGTACACTAGTTCACTAATTCTTACTTTACATCACGTAAGAGATAACCAAGTTTACAGTAATTTAAAACTGTCAGTCCTCTTCTATGCATTCCTTACATTTCACAATTTATGGAAAGGTTTTATCTGTCTGCTTTTGTTCTTGGACTACAGACTCCAACTGAGGATTTGGTCATAGAGGGACAGTATTATGATGCACTACAAAATACAGTAATAAACACAAGCCTTTTAAAATGCAATATCCTCTTGGCATGAATGTTCAGAGAGTTGGCCAAAACCCTATATTAGCTCTAAAACATTTTTTTCCAGACAATTAGTACCAAAAGCATTTCTACTGACCTAAAAATTTCTTGCATGGTTTTATTACCAGCTACAAATTCAGGGAAGGAAAGAAAAGCAAGACTATTTGGAAACAGACCTATGATGTTTTTAGAGGATTATCTGTTGTTTCAGGATCTGCATTGTGAAAATAAACACAAACCCTCGAACAGTTTTTAAAGCCACATTTTTATATCTGTAAATCTGTTTATAAAGTAGGCTCAAATGTCAGATGACCCCTCCTTTACAAAGGAAGAAGTAAACAAAAAAACCCACCAACAAACAAAAAAGGAACTACATTAAAATTGCTTATACTTCAGTATGCCTTAAGAGGCTTGTGAGATTTCAGCCTGGCTACATACTGCTGCCTTGGCTGTGCCAACCACCATGGTGCACCCCTGTGCTGCTGGGGCTTTTGAAATGACCAGAAACTGCCAGTAGTCTGTGGTTTTAATCTTTAAACATTGTAAACACATAATTACTCACTAAAATAACTAAATCAATGCCTTCATATAACTCTGAGAACAGAGGATGCAATTCTGACCAAGTCAGCCCATAGCAAATGAGAAGGAAAAGTAATACAAATAAAATAAGAGGTAATTTGAAAAGCTTAGGTAAAAGAGTCTGCTCGTATCTCAGCAACTACGCATTTTTAAGAGGTAATTTTTTCAGGATTCTGTTTTAGTGTAACAATAATGATCAACACTGTTGCAGATTTCCTTTGTAGTAATAACAGTACAATACATTCTCTAATAAACCCAAATAAAAAGTAAATTTTAAATAAATTATATTTTCATATTACTTCTCATGTAATAAACAGTGAGTTATTCTTCTCTCTTTACCTCACCAGTTGAAATATGGAGTAACTCTAGTGCAGTCAAGGGAGATGCACTAGACACAACTGACAGAAATTTTAGGAGAATAAGGCACAAAATACTGTTGCTTCTATTAAAAGCCAAAATCATCCTCTCGCCAAACAGAAAAACAGGCCAGAATATTTCACAGTCAAACAAGAACAAAAATACCTGGGCTCTAGATTATTTTCAACCCCTCTGAACACAAGCCAAACAAATTGAACACATACATATTTGTAAATAATCTTGTAAAAAGAATACTCCCTTTTTTTAATATCCCAAATCCCTCCTGTTCACTTACTCTGGACCACTGTGGTGACTCATGATGTACACATGAGGGTTTTGGAAAACTAAGCACATATACAAAAAAAGCACAATACCTGCAGAGTACTCTATATAGGAGATGCAGCAAATTCTGTGACACTATATTCATTACAGGTTAATATTGGAAGAAAACAAATGAGTCAGTTATTGCAGAAGAATAGGTGGGAATGTTAGAAATTAGCGAAGTGTCATAGTGGTTTTAGAATCACCATCCAAAGTAGGCAAAATCCAAAGTATGGTACCTGTTGGCACTGTAAGAACACGGCCACTGTGTGCTATGGCACACGTCTTTGGCAGAAGGAATACATTATTTGGCACACATTCTGATGTCACAAAGAATTCTGCCTCACTTCTGATTCTTTATTTTCACTGCTTTCTGTTATTAAATGATAAAAAAGAAAATGTGGATTCTCAAAATGTACTTGACCAATATATCTGCCATAGTATGTTTATAGACAATGATAAAATACATAGCTATTTTCCAGTCAGCCCTATTCAATTTCTTTATCGGCAAGAAAAAAACCAGATACAAAGATAGATGAATGCACTCTGAAAATAGCGTTGTGAACCTCTGCAAATTTTATGTTCTTTGTATACATATGATAAGAGACTACTGGTATTTTTTTCTTTCAGTTGGGAATAATGCCGGTATTTTATATCAGGTATAAATGCAAGAAGTCAAATGAACTTTTCCTTTGTTTTTTGTTACAAGAGGTATACCTGAAAACAAGTTGCACCACTGTGGAATCAGGGAGGTCTAACAGCAGCTTCCAGAACTAACGCCAGGATCTGGGCATATATAACAGGACATATGCAGATGCACGAGAAAGACTTTATAACTGGCTACACCAAAACATCCTATGGGCTGAAATATATCTGTCAGTCACCAATTGAACAGTCTTATGTAAAAAGAAGTGAAGACTGCTTCTCTGCTTTGAGGAACCAACTAAAACATCTTCTTGAAAAAAATAAATCTTGATCAATATCTACTAATTAGTAGCTATTGATTAATGTATTTTTATTTGTTGAAAGATCAGTCAAGAGGTGGGAATGGAGAGTTTCTGTGAAAAGGACTTAAAGAACAAGTTAAAAATATGTTTGGGATGACAAACGGTATATATGATCCCTTGAAAAACCTTACAGTCTTCTGTTTCTCTCAATCCAAAATAGTTTTGACTGTACCAAAATTGTTAAGCTTGAGGTGATTCCAGACTTTCTTCAAGAAATCATGCTGCTTTGAAAAAAATCTAAGTTCTCTATAAACTGATTCATTATACCTTTTGGAAGCACTAGGAAATCAGGTATCCGTAATCTCCAGGAGTTTTACCACACATTTTCAATATTATTTTTCTCTTATTTAAATTAAAATTACCAAATCAGCTGCTTTCTCCTCTGAAGTCACTAAATTAATGATCTGTACATATTACAAAACTACTCACTCACTATGCGACTGTGATATAGAGTGAGACCAAAGACAACAGACTGTGAGAATTTGCAACTGTATGCTGATATATAATTAATGACGCCCATCATTCACAATACCCCTCCCTTCCATCATGCCCTACACTGATCAATAATGCCTCATTTAATTATATTTGCTATATGGACTAAGCTGAAGAAATTATACTAAATCCTATGCAATCTCATGACCTGAGAATACTGAAAGTATGAGATACTCTTAACAGAACAGCATTTATTTTCTTAATTTAGCAGGGCAGTATTGCAAGTTCACTTTGAAGGGGAAAAAAAATGGTGAAAGATACATTGAGTTAAAAACCCCCAGACTTCACAGACACCAATCTGAACAAGTTTTGTACAGCTTTTGTAGAGATCAGCTTAAAGAATAATCATCTGAATATATGCATCTCCTTATGGAAACTTAACATGGAAAGAATTTCCATAGATATTTAGCTTGTTTATTGCTTTTAAGGTAGAGTATCATCTATATTGCTGTATATGAAAAGCTTTCTACATATTTTATCCATGGTTTATCAGCAAGCAGACTTTACAGAGCTGACTGTACAAGGATTCTTTGCATCTTGTGACCAGAGTGCAATAAATCTTAGTGTTATCTCAAAACAGAGGGAAGGACTGTTGAAGATAAAACAGGAATAAACTATGATTCCTCACAACAATGTTTTTAGCAGTATAAAACCTAAACAAAACAAACCAAAAAAGCGAGAAGGAACAATAGCTAGTATTTTAGCTGTAGGCAAAATATTAACTGTAGGCCTGTCATTTGGGTTAAGAGCTAAAAGCTTTACAGAAATCTTTCCCATACAAAATCAAATCATCTGGACATGTGAGTAGGAATACTGAATTTCATGCTGTGATTAACATCACATTGGTTTACCTATTTGACGTTATTTTGAGAGCTATGCATTGGATCACGCCTACATGAAGGAGATATGCCTTACAGCATTCTGAGATTTTAAAGGTGCTCAAAAATTGTAAAAATTCTTTCAGGGTGTCTGAAAAGGATTAGAGGAAAATGATGAAAGAGCCTAACTCAAGCTTTGGAATCTGATATTAAACTGGCCCATGGAGGTCAAAATAGCAAACAGCATTATCACCAAGTTGAAAAATTAATTGATCTTAATTTTCAAGAAAAGAATAACTAGCACACAGCTAAAAGACTCTTTCTAGCTAAAAAAATATTCAAGAAATTAAACAGACATCACTGCAACAATTCCCATTTTCAGCCTACATTACCTTTGTCTCAGAGTCTATGAAATCTTCAGAATCTATGTATTTTCTAGTTTTTAAAAAATGTACCTTGTTTTGTGAATATTTGTTTCTATAATTTTTCCTAATACATTTGCATAGTACAGAAAAAACTGATACCAAATTTTCCATCATATAAGCTTTTCCCACTTTCAGCAGTACATGAATATAGCTGAAAAGGGGCAGAGTAAATGTCTGTTTCTTCAAGAATTATAATTTTATTAATAAAAATTACTGCTGGGTATTGAAAAAGATTGAAATGGAACCTTGTTGCTGAATTATAAAATGCTATGCTTTTCAACAGTGTCTAAATACAAACAGGACAACTTAGTTAAAAGAGGTGTTTTCCTTTCAATAGAAAATATGAGTGCATACATTAAAAAAATTTCATGACATACAAATATCTGACTAAAGTTAGATAATGGCACTGCTGATGTGCCAATAAAGATCTAAGTAGTAACATGCTGGGAAACACTGACATTAGCAAAAATGCCTGATTAAGATATTTGCTGTATCATCTTTTGACGATACTTGAGTGATATTTATTTTAATAATCTAGAATATTTTCTATTCAAGACATTGCATCTCTTTACACCTATGATAGGTGTAAACCGAGCAATAAATTCAGCCTTCCAAGAGCACTTGGTACCGTGGACAGCTCCAGCCTGCACCATGAGTAAGTGTGTTGCAGCAGCAACATATAAGGAAAATTCAGGACAGCCACTGATTTCTGCTTTCAGTTTATAGTAGCATTGGATTGTTATTTTCAAATATGTAATTGTGGCAGTCATCCTAAATTGTTCATAAATGGAGTTTACCTACTCAGGCCAGCAGACAGAAAGATTTTAAACGTGTCTGGCTAAACTCAGCTTTCACCTATAAATATGCAAGTTGTGCCATCATAGTAGCATGTGGTTCTTGTGTATTCAAGCTTGCCATTATACAGTGGGGAGAAGTGAGGAAAGGAAAAAATCTGATTATGTGTGGTGTGCTAAACTACACATCTGACGATGCAATGTTACAATTGTGCTGCAACAGTTCCATCTTTTTTAAAATCCTTTAAGAGTAGAATGTTTCTGTAGTGTGAAATCCTTAGAAATTACACATCTCTTTTATTTAAAAAAAATGTTTATAGTGCTAACGTAAGTTTTATTTCCCAAGTTACACCTACTCTTTCTAAATCTTCAGTTTTAGACTTCCTTACATAGTTGTAAAATATTTGAAAAAATAAAGAGGTAGTCTATGGTAAAATGTATCAAAATAAGTGAATTTAGCCCTCTGAAATTTCATGGTCAGGTAAGATGGACAGTCACCAAATAGAATTTTTTTCTCTAAAAGCAGATTTTGCTCATTGATAGATGTAATAATGTGTTTTGTGTATTTTCACACAAAAAAAATAGTGCTGAAACACTATTGTTGACACTGTTGTTTTCTCTCCTACAGAGTCGAATGGCAGAAAGTTTGCGTCTCTTTGATTCCATCTGCAACAACAATTGGTTTATCAACACTTCCCTCATCCTTTTTTTGAATAAGAAAGATCTGCTGGCAGAAAAAATCCGACGCATCCCCTTAACAGTCTGCTTTCCTGAATACAAAGGCCAAAACACTTACGAGGAAGCAGCAGTCTACATCCAACGTCAGTTTGAGGACTTGAATCGCAACAAGGAGACCAAGGAGATTTACTCACACTTCACCTGCGCCACTGATACCAGTAACATACAATTTGTCTTTGATGCAGTGACAGATGTCATCATTCAGAACAATCTCAAATATATTGGTCTCTGCTAAGAATCCTTGGGCTTAATCTGTTTTCCTTAAGTGATAAAAAAGGGGCTAACCACTTCCACTTCTAGTGGAAAAAAATGGGCCAATGTGTAGTAGCCCAAGGAGGGAAAAGGGGAAATCTGATGTATGTACACAGTTCCTCTTACACCCCTTTAACCTGCTACATCATTTTTCACAAATATATGTTCTGGAGAGTGAAAGCCTACTCTCCAAAAAACCCTCACACAACCCCACCTCCCCCCCACCCCAGTGAAAAAAACCCAACTAACAACTCAAAACCCCCAAACAAAAATAAAAAAGGAAATTGAGGCCTAACTCTGTGGAGATGTTTTCGCCACAGTCACTGCACTTTTATTCCATTTGTTCATTCCATTTCCTACAGTGGGAGTGTTACCATGTTCTATGTAAGAAATAATTCTTCATCCAGTTGTCCTAAAATTTTACTGACATGACGATATCAAGCTGGTGAGTGACAGATGAACTCGTTTGCAAGGTGTGGAGCAGAATGGTTGTGCTGGGGAGAAGAGCTAGTTCAAACTAGAAACTACAGAACAGGAGAATTCGAAGCAAACTAATTAAATTTGTAGAGAATGGGCATGCACCCACAATATTGATACAGAGCCAAACAGTATATACACATACATCACGTATGCACATGCACATGACTCACAGCGTATACTATGTACACACTTCTGCTTTACTTTACTGTTTATCATGGACATCTTGCCTGTTAAAGGAATTATTGGTGCGCAACTGTTCTGTGATATCCAAACTGACTAGCAGCTCTTTCTGCTCTTTAAGGCTTCAAATATGCAGCAAAACTACATGAAATGAATCTATGAATAGACCAAATTAAGGTCAGTGTTTCTTCTACTGGTAAGGAGTTTTATACATCAAAACAGTCTTCTTTTACATCTTTTTTTGCCAAATCTTGTGGTGTTTCACAAAAAACAAACTATATTTAAAAAGTAGGTTAGCGTTCCTTTTTTAACACAAAAAAAAATCACAAGGCAGTTTTTTAAATTATTGTTGTAGTGTCTGGATTGCTGAATGTGAAAGTTGCCAACGGATAATTCTGTTCCACTGCTCCAATTACATTCTGGGAATTGTAATATTGTAACAGATATCCCAAGAAGCAGGAGCCATGGAGATTGTGTAGTATATAGCCTCCAAAGTCTTTTTTTTTTTTTGTTGGTTTTTAAATTATTTAAAAATGTGATGTATTATTAGAAGGTTAAAGATGAGCGATATGAACAATAACTAAATGTCTTGATATTTCAATTTAATAATTTAAATTATTTACAGTTTAGTGAAGTTAAGAAAACTGAAGAGATGCATTCCTCAGCTCCAGGTTTCATCTCATAAAGAAACACTACTGGATGGAGTAACATTCCGGCAAAAGTTTGAATGCATAAGAAGCTCTGTGGGACTATACTGGAAAATCTCAAATGGATCATATAGACCTAAGTCTTTGGTCAGTTGATTCTTTCCCCTGCCATAGAAAAGACTTCTTAAAGACTTCAGTGTAAAGTTGGTGTGTAAATATATGTTTGATAATTGTAAAGCACATACGTACACAGAGACACAGACACACATGCACACCGGAAAATAACATTCTACTTTTGTTCCCCCTATGTACTATGATTAGTGCAAGAAATATCAGCCAAGGGCTCTACGAAATTTTAAACAAAATGGTTAATAACATCAACAGTTAAATTGTCCACTTAAAAAAATAAATAATTCAAATGATACTAGATGTGCCTATAGTGTGTTCATTAATTAATGTTATGACAGTTACTTAATTGGATATTTGTGAAGTTCTCTTTCCTTTATGACAGACTGCTGAGTTTTGTTTATTTGCTCCAGATCTTCTTCCTCAGTTTATTCACCAACATTCAGCAATTTCAGCAATTACATTTGAGCAACTTGGTAAGATTTAAGGGATGTGTTCCCATTTAATGTCCCTACAAATTCTGAATGCATGTTATTGTTATTGTTTTGAGGGACATGGTTAGTAACAATTTTAGGAAAGAAGCTATAGATCAAGGTCTATAGGAAATATCAGGAAAGAAAATCCCACAGTATCAGCAAGATGCATAAGAAGCCTACCTGCATATTATCTTACACAAGCAGGTACTTCACACAGATTGCTTAGAAATACATATCTAGGTATAAGCACATATATAATTTTTTAATAGTGCCTGAAACTGGTCTCTTAACCTGTTTTTAAAGTTTGAAAACAACTTGAAAAATACGTTCACATTTTTGTACTACTGAGCTCTTGGCAAGTCTCCAAAATTAATACAGGATTCTGTCTGGCTCACGCTTGTGAAAAATTAGGCTTTAAGAAAAATATAATTATTTTTTAAAAGTCACCGTATAAGGTAATTTATCAGCATAAGTCTTGTTGATTGGTCTTTCATTGACGTTTTCTTGAAAATTCCATCCACTCAGACTATAACAAGGTTCTTCCAGAACATTAACTGAAATCTTTCAAAGTCTGGATGTAAATTAAGAAAGTGTGGAACTCTTGTACAGACAGCATAAACTCATAAAAATCACTTGTTAGGGGATGCTAGATAAATAATATCCCTGGACTTTAAACAGAATTTGACTTAGAACCCATCACTCCATTAATAATTACTGAGACCAGCTGAAAATATTTGATAGTGCTTAGAAAGTTTCATTCCTTTGTTTGCTTCTCAGCCTTTCTACAAAATGCATCAAAGAGTCCTCATCTTTCTTAGCTTATGTTTAAGAATTATTCTTCTAACCTGTTTGAAGATACCTAAATTCAGGCTAAGGTTTTTCTAAGTGGCTTGGAGACTTAAGCTAATGATGAGCTGGGACTGCTAAGAGAACTACAATACCTGAGGGTAGTGGTTCAAGCAATAATAGTTTTCAGCCTTGCCAGAGAATGCAACCATAACCAAAAATATTCTCTGAGGCTCAAGTCATGGGTTAACCCTTTCAAAACTCTTCAGTCTAAACATAATTGATACTGGGGAAAATTCTGTCTAATTTTGAATTAGGTATTTTATCTCTGTACTGAAGACACAAACCCCTTTAAACATTCCCTGTCAACTGTTACACCTGAAGAATAGAGGCAAAAGAGCCAATGAGGCTGCTCCTTGAAGGTATAAAAGGTTTGTCATGGCAAACAGAGTATGTAGGTCTTACTTGTACTGAGAAGATGGTACTGCCTACTTGTGATATTTGCAGCCAGTCTGCTTGACTTGGTGAGTTTACTAAAAGCTTTATGTGATAATTGTTAGTACAGGATTCTTCTCTAAGCTTTGCTTACCATTAGAAGTGCTATCATTCACTTCAGAAACTGCACAGTATTTCTAGTCTAAATTGCTTTCTATAGTGTTATAACCTGTAATTAGCCAGTGGAATTGTGAAAAAGGTACAAAATAAGTCAGGGCTTTATTTTCCAATTAATGGACTATTAGATGTTATGCCTCCTTCACCTTTAGTTTTCATGGTACTGTGGCCATTTCAGTATGGTGAAAGTAGTCGTTACAGCATAGTTTCAAGGTAAGAAAGCTGGATAGGAAAGCTAAACCCAAAAGTGTAGTCAGTTATGAGGAGGGTAAGAGACATTTTATATTAAAAAATAAAACTTTATTCGATTAAGAAGGTCCTTCCAGCATAAGTATTACAGGCAACCTAAAACAGAAGTGGAGAACCTAGGATGTCTTAACAAAGGCCTAAGGGTATTTCTAAAGAAAAGGAATCAGTTAAATTTCTCATTGAATGAAGGCTATCTTGGGAAGGAGAAAGGAAACTGAAGCACTGTTGTATGTACCTACTTGACTTAAGGAAAGCATAAAACAAAGGGGAGGAATGCAGCAGTAAATAATTAAGTTTAAATAATAATTCATATAATCATGTTCTCTGAATAGCAATTCCTTGCTACCAACTGTCTAATAATTCCTATTATGTTTTTGATCTTATTATTCTGAGTTACTCATGGTTACTCTGTTTTCTATCTGAAAAAAATCAAGATGTTAAATTCTGGTTTACACAGAAGTAAATTATTTTTTTTATTGTATAAGAACTGAGGCACTGGAAAGTTAAAACTAAAATTTCTAAGCCAAAGACAGGTGCTGAAATGAAATCCCTTGACTCTTAATTGTCCACCTGGATAAATCATGCAATTAAATTTGCATCTATTTTCTCAGGTTTATCGGTGATGCAATGTACTGCCACCTGAAAGAATTGCATTAATACAGCTGGGATTTCACTTCACCTGGGCAACAATGACATTCACAGAAGAGATATTCCATCTGCTGCAATAAGAATGCCATCTGTCCTTTTACTGTTTGCACTCCATACAGCAAAACAAGTTTCAAAGGGAAAAAGGTATCCTTAAACAGTCCTTAGACACCAATCTGAATAGTTATGATTTCCTGAGGGTAGAATAGTGGAGACACAGAGGGTCAGTATAGTAGGAGAAACATTATCTCTTGGACTCTTCCCAAATAGAGGTTCTGGCAAGCTTAAAAGTCCATTGCCCTATCCAATTCTCCTCAATCTTTGTCTAAAAGGATTAAGTACCCATAAAAGCCAGGACAGATAATGGGTAAGCATTATTAAACTTCTCCAGTATTAGCCATATCCTAGTGAAAGATTTTCTTCCTAGAACTACTTTTGCAGTTGTTATTGCCCTGGTCATTTATCATTGTTTAACACCCTTCCACTAATATTGTTAAGTATTGTGTCAACTAATTGATTGCTTTTCACAAAGAGTAAAAGTTTTGCTATTAATTTTTCCAATGTTCTTAACTTTCTCCTGCTGCTGGTTCTTTTCGCTCTTCTATCCTCTATTGAATACATAGATATATCTTATTTTGTCTTTCTTCTACCCATTAACTCTTGCCACTGAAGTTGTTGTTTCTTCTGGAAATTATATTTGTTTTCCCAGTCTTTGTGGATTTTCCCATCTTTTGGTTTTTAAATGGTCCCACTATTCCTGGAGGATACTAGTATACATCCATGAATTTAGGAATAAAAAATAGTCTGCAAGTGGATTTGCTTAAAATAACCACATTTTCCTAAATTACTCCTGTTTGGAGAAAGACCAGGTGGCCTGGTGTAGAGCTAACAGGAGTCACTGACCACTTTCCAGTTAACAAAAACAACCATGCTTCATGCCAAATGCATGGTACAGCTTATGTTCCTTTCTGTGTAGTATGGAACATATGCTTTATTGGCCCTCGGCTAAATTACCTCAGCTCCAGAACACACTGGAAATCTAGCTGTGGAATGATATATTAGTTGCTGACTTCCTCCAGCTGATGTAAGATACATACCATCCCATTATCTGAATGGGAGGCGTAGAAGTAAATGCAGAGAGGAAGACAGACAGTTTCTTGGTTAGCTGAAGAAGGCTTAATTACTAGGCAGACACTATTTCTGTATCTGTAATATGTCAGATTAATTATGTCAGGCCCTGTGACTCTTAGTACCTATTGGAAAATATTTGCTGTTCTCTCTAAATTCCCCAAATTGTCTCATAGCAATTAAAACAGTTTTAGCACCTTCCTGTTTTTTTTCTAAGTAGTCATCTGTATGTGAGTCCATTCTACAGTAACACAATTCTTTTCATGGAGTTATCTTCCAGCCCTTAAACAGACATGTATAGTTTTATATATATGTTATATTTTAATTTAAATGAAAAGGATATGGCTCAGAAAAACACCTTTTTCCATGGTTAATTACTCAGAGATGCTTTCACGGACAATATGCTAGCTCAGCTTCTACACCACTGATGTTATAGACTGTACATAGCTGACAGGCTGAGAATTGAAGGTTTTTTCTATCCTCTCCTCCCCCCTGCCCCCCAAACCTCTCAAAGGACACTGTATGAAAATCTGGTCTGTAGAAAGCTATGCAAGACTAATCTACTCAAGGACTTCTATCCTGAGCAAGTCTTGGAGGCTTTTAATAGCACAAACATTGACAAAGGAAATGGTCAAAATGTGGCATCATTTCATAGCTGAAGAAATTAAGCTTTGGAAGAGAATTTCACCTAGAGAGGCATGACTCAAGCAAGCTATACTGCTAGACACATCATGCTCTCTGAGAGATTTGAATATAGGATCAGAAGATAAAGATTAAATTCTGCTTGCTTCACAGATGTAAACAGTTCTACATTCATTTTTAATTTCTTATAAATAGAAGCAAGAGTGGGGGGAAAAAAACCAGGGAAAAAGTTGGCCTACATGCATACAGAGCATGATCACTGCAAATGTATTAGGATTAAACTAAATGTTGAGAATAAATGAATGGGAAAAAAAAATTCAGAACAGACAAATACCAGGTTTCTAATAAAGTAACTCCTTATTTACATTAAAAGGAATTTGCAGTGGAAACACTGATGCACAGAATTTACTAAGTAACTAATTCTATAGTTATTTAAATACCATTTTTGTACCATTAATTACCCTTTTCTGCTTTTCTTGGAGACAAAACTCCAGAACCTATCCCCAAAACAAGTCTCAATGTTAATTTGATTTGGAAAACCTGATTCTTATCTGCCACCAGTACCTGAAGTGGAAGAGGTAAAATGAAGATACTGCTACCAGTCTTAGTTCAAGAGAAGCCTCACTGAAAAGCAACTACCACTCAGAGAATTGTAGCCTTTCTTGCAAATATAGGCAACTTTCACTAAATTGGGATTGTAACATGATTTGGAGGGTGGTGTCTGTCTGGCAGAGGCTCCTGCTTACTTCAGAGCTGCCCTGAATCCTTTGCCTTCAATCAAAGGTAAGGTTTTGAGGAGAGACACTGCTGCAGCTGGCTTTCAGCTTTTGCTGTGTTTCCAGCTTAGCACGAATTGGCTAATCCTTCCACTCCAGAAGGCAACTTGATTTCTCTTTGTATAGTATCTCACGTTTCCTGATTATCCCCAAATTGGTTTTACAGTTGTGACAGTTCCCATCAGTGGCTCCTGACCTAAGATGATCTAGTCAGATGCCTGCACTGACAAGGATGGTACAATGGGAGCAGACCAGAGCAGCAATATGGTGTACCATTACATACCCCCTGGTTTGGGCAATGTATTTTGATTTATGTGGAATTCTTAATAAGCAGCATTTTATGTTTTGGCACCACCAAGAGCTAGCATTGCTTACTGCCACAGTAAGTCCCTAAATAGAACTGACTGTTCTAATAAAACACTTTGTATGTAACCCTTGGTTTTAGTCCCTGCTTGTTAGAAAGTGTCTAACTGCAGACTTTGGGGGGGTGGGAGGAAGCTCTCACTTCCTTTCAGGGCCATATGGGTAGTTGGGTTTTTTGTT
>JAVJGJ010000001.1:88915941-88937290 GCA_035590215.1 Microhierax caerulescens | reverse complement strand
CCGCCGTCGGGTTGTATTGTGGCGGCCGGTTTACCTCATTTCTTTGCTAAAGCGTGGACGGAGGGTCACTTTTCATCCCCTGTTTTTAAAGTCATTTCAGTGGAACAAAATTGGAAAAAACAATAAATCATACTGAACAAAATGGTGGTCGAGTTAATGGCAGAGGAGGCAAGTGCCGTGATGTACAAGGGCTGAAGGGAGCTGAGAAGCTTTGGACTAGGTTCTCTTTCCTAGTCTTCTCCAGAATATCATTATAAACTGCTAGAATGTGTAGCTGTTTCCATTACTACATAGTTTGACAGAACTGTATTTCAACACTTGGTCATCTTTTTTAGAATGACTCTGCTAAAAAGTAGTGTTCAGAGGATGGTATACAGGGAGAATGTATCATTGCAATGTTGTAGGACAACTTAAGGGTACTCTGGATTTTCAAATGTTATCAAGCATCATGGAAAAAAGCAACCCTGAACAGCTTGTGCTATACAAGGTTAGTTCTCAGAGCAAATAGAGAAGTCATTGAGATGTTTTTCATTATGTTTGAGTAACAATTATAATAATCAAAGTTCTTGAACTGGATTTTACAAAGCCAAAGTAATTCACATCAGCCATATTAAAATACAGCACAAGAATAGATTCTGATTTGTTGATCTTCAAAATCCATAAAAGAAAAAATACTACTTTTAAAAGTATTTTCTAGAAAGGATTGTCTTTTCTGCAACATTTTAGAGCAGATTATTTAAAGTAGAGGTCATTTTCCTGATTTAGATTAGACTTCCACTAACTATATTTGTAAAGTTTCACCCTTTTTCAATAGGGAGAATTTGACTATTTCTGAATGTAGAAGGGGTAGAAGAAAATCAGAGACTTCTCTTGTCCTTCAGTGTTAACTGTTCTCATCCTTTTTGCATGAATTATTCTATCTTCACCATAGCTTGGAATACTGATTTTGGTTAGTGGTCATGACATTAACTAATTTTTTGCAAAGCTTCTGAATGTCTTCCTCAAATCCTTTGTCTATCCACAGAATCTGCTGGTTCTGCTGTTCCTGCAACGTTGATGTGAGGAGGGTTGTGATGCCGTGGAGACACTATATTCCCAGTCCTCCCTGGTGACTGAATCCCCTTCAGCTCTGTAAGAAAATAAAAATCTGGATCTCAGTACCAATCATTCTCAGTATTTTTAGCAGCTTTGTATTTCTTAAATCATTGATCTTTTTCCTCAGTGTGGCTAACTTGTTGATTTGGTAAATTGGTGTATGTCTATGTGTGTGTGAGATTTAGATTAAATACACTAAATGTAAATGAAGATGGTGCCTAAATTTTAAAATGTTTCTGTATGGTTGTCTTGGTCCCTCCTGTACTTTGGACTCACTGAGATACTGAGATTGTTGAATTGATTTTTCAGGGTGTTTTGTTGGTTTGGGTTGGTTTGTTTGGGGTTTTTTTTGTTGCTTGGTTTGTTAAAGAGCTCTAGGAGACGAGCAGTGAGTCAGCCTATGTATATATGACAGATCTTCACATCCTTAGGATGTGTTTAACTTGCTTTTTCCATATTCTCCTAGTTTGTGGTTGAAACTCTTACCAACTGGCAGAGTTCTTTTTGTTTTCAGAACTATTAAGACATTAACATTGCCATAAAATAATTCAAACTTGCCAAGAGGGCAGGAACACACCATTAAAAGGGTCTTGGTGTCTCTAGTTTTATACAGTTGCAAGTAGCATGATAAGTAGAAATATGCATATAGTAATAAATAAATACTGTAATGTCACCTTCTGTGGTGAATAACCCATCAGCTGAAAATCTGGATTCTTTGGGGGGAGTGGGTGTTTCAGTATGGTTGAGATCACATGAGTGTCTGAAGTGATGTAAAAACAATTCCTCACAAAAGAGAATAAAACGTTAATTTAAAGTAGCAGACTAGCAATTTTGTTGAGCATTATTCTTAGCATGGGGTTGTAAAACACTGCTATATTTTTTTTATTTGAAATTTGAATTTATTTGATATATATTTTGAATTTGAAATTATTTGAAATTACTTGTCCACATTCAGTTGCCAAGCCTGTCCCAGCATTATCAAAATATGACTATTAGAATTGTGAGAGCTTTCTTTTGTCCTGAGATTTGGAAATTTAAATCCTAATTAAATAAACAGCAGAATCTTTTTGCATCCTAAATTACGGTCTAGCATACTAAATGCTGTCTAAGCTAATGAGTTCATTAACAATACTTAGGCAATACAAAAGAGCTGTGTGATTTCTTACTCCTTGTCTTTAGCATTTGTTATGTTAGAAAGCAAGATTACTAATGACTGGAAAGACATTTATAGAATCCAGAATGTCTCATTAGTAGCATGCACATCCTGACTCTGAAGCTGACATGGAATCAAGTTGAAATTCTGAAAAAAAATCCCTCAGGAGTTTCTTTATAATTGCTACTATGCTTAATATTAGCACTGTAACAGTTCCAAACTCCATTAGTTCCTTGTCTGCTGGGTTAATCCTGCTCTTTGTATCCATATATACAACTACCTGCAAGGAAAATGGAACTACTTTCCTATATAGGATTAGGGGACCATTTGGTTTATTAAGGAGCACTTTCTGATCAAAGGAACCTGTATGGCCACTAAACCCAGTTTGTTCTTTTAAACTAGGGCCCTATGTATAGGTAAATAACTCCAACTCCGCCTTCCCAATCTGTAAACGCAGGGGAGGAAGGGAAGTGTTGCAAGCCTGTTGCTATGGCCACGCGGCAGCGGGCTGAGCTGTTTGTGTGGTTGGAATCCTGCTGCATCAGCTGCTGCACGGTGAGTTCTTCCTTACACCTTGCTACATGATGAATGTTGTTATTAGAAACATTCTTTTGAGTGCCAGTAAGAAATCGGTACTCTATTAAGGGTCCCCTCCCCCAACAGCCCACGAGGTTTCATTGCATAACCAAATAGATATGTCTCAAGTGGGATATTTAAATGCATTTGCAATTTTTATGTGAACATTATTCGTTTTCCAAGTCAGACCAAAGATTTAATTTTTTCTGAGCTGATCTTGGATGAAAGTGTGATGTGTCAAGAAATGTAGCAGCTTCATCTTTCCTTTCTTCTTCTGACCAAATGAAATCTGGTATCCCTTAACATTTATTAATGTGTATAGGGCAGAGACATTTCAAACAGTGATGAGCAAGGCTTTTAAATTAAACACTGCAAAATCCTTTGAGGGCTAAACTGCAAACACTTATGTTGAATTAAGTGAACAATTCTCTGCCCTTCCACAGTATTAGAAATATGTAGTTTCAGAAAGACACTGTTTGCTACTACAGCTATGTGCACTGAAGTGATCCTGTTTATTTAAGAAACAGGTTTTCTTTAACACAAAGTCAAAAAACCTGCCAGTTGTACTGAAAGGGGGAAAAAAATGATTCTGTAAGAACTGTTAATTTTTTTTATGATGTTTTCCCTGTATTGAGGCAATTCCTACATACTGTTTCTCTTTACATATTTCCTGTCTGGTAGAATTTAATTGAATTTAGAGGATGAAGTCCAACTTAATGCATTTGGTTCCGCCAGTGAGTAGGGACAGAATAATCTCCCAGTTTCCAAAGGTAAGCATTCTTTATCCCTCTGGTCACAGTATGTAGCACCTACCACACTGAACTATATTTCCCTTGTGCTAATGGTATTTTAATTTAATGTACAGTTGTTTTCCTCTGCTATAACTACAGATGTTTAAGGATTTCTGTCAAAGATGAATATGACTTCATGTTCCCATTCATGCTGATATCTTTAATAATAATCCTAATTTCTTCCTTTTCAATTTCTTCCTTTCTAACCTTTATGGAAAGTGACTTTTGACACAGAAGTGTTATCTTATAATATCCGTCTTGTTATTTCAGCCAAACATTAATAATTACATGCTTAAAGAGTTCCTGCACCAAGGGGAAATAAGAATAATAGCTGATAGTAAATATGCAAAAAGTCTAATTAGATCTATTTGGAGGTTTTTGTTGAAGAATTTAAGGCAATTTTAATTTTCTGTTTGTATAGTAAGATTAGTCATACAGTAGATCAAATGTAGTAGGCACTGTAGACACACAGACAGAAAATATTGTTGGTGTCCCCGAAGAGTTTTGTACTTGAAGTATAATAGAGGAGTTAAGGACAGGGGAAGGACAAGGAATTAGCATTCTGGTTTTTTCAATTGTTCAAAGGATCCTTTTAAAAAGTTAGCATTTTTTTCATGCTTGATCTCAGGCACATATTTTGCTTTTAATTTTATGAAAACTACTACAGTATTTTTAGCAAATACAAAGTAAAATGAATTTTCCTCATCTTTAACTAATGCCTAGTTAAAAACTACTAATAAAAACAGTGCTTCACACATAAAAGAGATCTAAAAGACTTCATAGTAATAATGACTTGCTGGTGGTATGCTCCCATCTGTGTTTGTCTTGTGTGTTTTACATTACTGGGATAATTTAAAGTACTTGCTGTTGTACATAATGATGAGCAGATATATTTGACTGTGGAAGTTTAGCTGGTGGTTGGGTGCTGACACTCTGAAAGGTGGTCAAATAATGGCACTGTCCATAGGAGTTTTTACAAACGTAACTGTGGGGAAGGCTTACTGCCTTCTAACCCAGGCTATCCCTTTTCTTATGCCACAGTATCTCTGTGTTTGACAAACTCTTTGAATTAATCTTCTTATCTATTTTTTCTTTGCTGATTTGACTTCTTGCAAAGTAGACATTGCACAGTATATCCCAGTAGCTGTTCTCTCCTGTTTTCAGTGGTACACACCTGAGGCCTGTCTGCAGTTCAAAGAGCACTTTCATGCACAGGTCAGGACTGCTTGTCAGCAGAGCACTGGAACAGTTGGGTAAGGTTGTAACTAACCAAGTATGCAACAAAGAAAGTATTTTGAGCTCTTTATAGCCTCCTTCCTTCATAGGCTTTTCCTCATCTTCCTCACCCCACCATGTTTCAAGGCAGCTAAGCCCATGCACGTGGCAGTTCTCTGACCTATTTGACACTAAATGAATGAAGTGCCTCTTCTTCCTGTAAGTTTCAAAGATACTTTTTCTACTGGCATAAGTAGCGTTGAAAAAATAACGGAGCTGTTTAGTAACAAATAGTTGTTTAGCAACTTTGAACTAAACTCTTAGTTCAAAGATTAGTTGACTGTTTAAAATTAGAGTTGAATTTTGCACATGCAAGTCAGTATGGGCAACCAAATTCTAGAGCAGCTGTAAGGAATAGGGCAGATCTAGCCCTGCTTTATTCTCTGTTCGTGTTCCAAATGAGCAGTTAATACAGGCTTTGTGGGGATATAAACATACAGCAGTTCCAATTTGCTTGAAACACATAAGAATCTAGCTTTAGTCTTTTAGAGGTATACAGGCTGAGAAGTTCTCTTAAATGTTTCCATAAAACTGGAGGAAATTTCTGGTAAATATATGGCACTGAAAAATCCAAATGAACTGGTTTATGCCCTAATAATAATATTTAATTTGGCTGGGTTTTTTTCCACATCATCTCTCTCCCAGAACTGTTATAAGTAATGATTTAATTCCTGAAGCAAGGAAGAAAGTTAAACTGTTAGAAATCATCATTTTTCAGTTAAAATAAATAGCTGTATGTTTTAGTGATAAATGCTTCTGTGTTCCACTGTGAAGAATCTTTCATAAAGTGAAGCTTCTATGAATACTGACAATTAGCTCTTTCTTTCTTTCAAATTATTCTTTCAAATCTAGAGTTGATGATTACCACAAGACTTGTCATGATATCCATCATGATATCCATCTTTAAACACAAGTTTTTATTCATTTCACTAGGGAATCTTGCTTAAAAAAAACCAACAAAAAACCAAAAGCCAAAATATGTCTCCCTGAGAGACACAAGTGAGTTTATTGGGTTTTAGAAGCACAGCCACTGTCTTAGTTTCACATAAATTTATTACGTGTTTCCAGACAATCTTGCTAGCAACATGTGCTTTAATGAACTGAGGCATTTTCTCCCTCCATAACCAAGATATATTTTTTTTATTTATTTATTTCCAGAGTAAAGCAACTTTCCAGTTCATTTATTCTGGTAACAGAGTATAGCTAAAAAGCTGTACAATTTGGCTTTGTGAATAAAATTAAACCACTTTAACTGCTCTCTAGATATGGTTATTACTTGGTCATTTTTTGGAGTGGGGGTGGGAGGCATAGACAACTGAGTCATTTGTGCAGTAATTTTAAAGTTTGATGGGAATAACCATTACCTTCCTTTTCCATTATCCCAAGTAATGGAATATTTCTTTGTCATTTGGAAAGATACTCTGCAAAATTCAGTAGCTAATGGCTGTATTTAAGACACTCTTGATATTCCCATCAATGTACTAAATTGTCTGGTCTAGGGAGGTTTTTTTCCCCAATGTGAATTAATGGAACACGTACCTCTAAACCATCACTTACTTTTTTGCTTTTTCCTTAAGGTCCTTGATTTTATTCAGTATTTTATCAGTAACAGTTAACCAGGCAGGCATATGTCAGCAGCTTAGGGGCCTGTGGCCACCCAGTTAGCATTGACTGGCACACAAAATGCCTTCTTTTTTCGGAAATATTAGTCATGCAGCTTACCAGTCAAGATTTGGACTATTTAAAATAGATAACTTGGAAGCCTGATACAAGCAGAAATAGTATTCAATAGAAGATTAATTCTTTTGTTTAAAAAGCCAGTCCTTGATACAAAAGAACATTAAATCTCTTAAGCCATTTTTGTAGCATGTGCATGGGAGATGTCAATCCAAGTTTAGGTCAACAAATACATATACACTCACTTATCCACCTGTATCTCCTAAAAGATACACCACATTTCAATTTTAAGAATGCAGACTGAGTCACCTAAAGCCCGTCTGCTGTATTCTGTGGGGGAACCCAGAGCAAAGAGGATTATTAGCATGAAGCCAGCTTCAGATTAATATTACTCTAGATAGCCAGAAAATTTATTGGCTCTAACCATGTGGGATTTTTTCCCAGAGACAAATTCTGCAGTGGGTTCTTTTATCAGTGATTTCTTGTTTCTACACTTAGGACTTGATTTGTACTATTAATGAGAAACTTGTGAATAATTTAAATTAAAAGGATGCAGATAGTCTGTGGTCTTGTGTGCAAGCTGCCAAATGTATGTACTTGTAGTGAAAGCAATTTTAATAGAAAAAAATGTATGTCCCACTGGATTATATTTAAGAAAAAAGATGCAGAGTAAGAAATGGACTATTTTGGCTCCAGAGGGGTTTGGGTTTTTTGGTGACCTTTTTCTTTCTTACAATTTAAGACTCTGATCCTGCAGCACATGGCATTTAGGTAAACTGGAGTCACAGGCACATGTGCTCATCACCTACAATTTAAGGATCTAAATCAGAATGTTTAGAGAGAGAATGTTGGAATTGCTACTAAAAACATGTAATGTTTTCAAATATTTATAACAGGCTGAAAATATCCAAAGTGGTTGTGGTAGGAGACCTGTATGTTGGGAAAACCAGCCTTATCAACAGGTACAGTATATCTCAGCAAACTGTTTGATTCTGCTGTTTCTCAAGTGAATGTTTTAATGTTTCCATTCCTGTTTCCATTCCTGTCCATTCAGTGTAGTACTTCATGGTTTGTTTTGAACCATGATTTTGTTATTAAATGAAAGACAAAACAAAGTCTACAGTATGAGACAAGCTTAATATACCAATGCAAAGTCATGTTCTGGCACTTCAATCAGTATTTGTTATATTCTGAACTGGTTTAATCCAGTCAAATATGATACAGTGTTTCCTTAAGAAATCCAGTCTGAAGGCTGGCACAATAAGAAGATGAAAAAAAAATATCTTTCCAGTGTCTGAGTCTTGTTTTCATGTTTTCTCATTACTTGTAGTGTTGTTCACGGAAACGTTTTTAAGTCATCCTTGTTTGGGTACCTGTACTCAGTTCTACAGCTGCATGTCTGTAGAGGAAGCTCAGGTTTTCCCATAGGTTATAAAGTATAGACAGATAAAATGCAGAATGCCTTAAAGAATAGCTATTTTATTCTTTACTGGATGTGGAAAGACAGCTCTTGTGCTTTTTTGTATCATAAGTCCAGTGGACAGATCACTGAATTTCTGTAGCTTATGATCGCTGTGACAACTTCCTATGTTTGTGTTTTATTATTATTATTTCTTCCACATTCTAAAGTAGATACAGAAAGTTTTTGATCTCAATGATTAATCATTTGGATCATTATTTATGATCCCAAATATATTCCCTTGTAAATAAAACTGTAAGATACTGTATCTTCCTTGACAGTCCAGATATAGTTTATTCTGATTCTCATCTCATCCTGAGAGATTGCTGGGTGTATATGCTTTCTAGTTTATCCAGTACCTCCTTTTTTAAATAGTTTCTTGGTGGTTTTATATATACTTCTGCAATATATGGCCACTCCACAGTTAGTTAATTCTTTTCTCCCTTGATAGTGTTAGTTTTGCAGTTGTTTGTTACTGGGTGTCAGTAGCATTTCATCCTCTTTTCTTGTTTTTATAATTACAGATTTTGTAAAGATAATTTTGACCGAGACTACAAAGCAACCATTGGAGTGGATTTTGAAATTGAACGTTTTGAAATAATTGGAATGCCGTATAATCTCCAGATGTAAGTTGGAACAGCATGGTTAAGCATTGCACATAGTACAGTCTTAGCAGAGCTTGAATTGCTGCAGGCTCTAGTGGAATAAATATCTTTTTTTTTTTTAATAATAAAATTGTACAAAGAATAATGCGATCTGAAAAATAGGTTCTCTATGTGGACTTGCAGTTTTAGTAAAGATTTTACTCTTGGATTTCTCATGCCTAAAAAATGTTCCAAGTTTGTCAATGAAAATTCATATTGGATATGTTGTGCTATTTCAGTGGAGTTCTGCCTTTTTTACTCAAGTTTCTTGAAAGAGAAGTGGAAGCTTTTGGCACAGACTTTGTCCAGTTCTCCTGTTACACCATTGTGTCATTTGAGTTTAGTAGGCACAATGAGCACTGAACTTGACCTTACTGTGAGTTTTATTCCTGCAGCCATTGAAATTAATGGTAAGGGGGTCCAGTGATTTCAGCATCTCTTAATTAGGGACTAATTTATTTTCCCAAAATTGTAGAAAGACTGGAGTGTTTTTTATTAAAATGTGAACCTAAAAATCTTTGCTTTTCAGCTTTGTTTATCAGACTAGTGGGAATATTGACCTTCTCTTGCATGCTTTGGTTCTTTGTTACTTTGTAACAAATAACTTTGTTATTTTCAGTGGCTAGCAATATTGTTCTGTAGAGGGCGTTACTGAGTCATCTGTGCTGTAGTGTGACCTACAAGAGAAATAAAATGCTTTGCTTGAAGTATCTCAGTGCATGAATCTTAAAAGCTTTTTCACTTGGGAAAACATTTTTTTCTAAGAGATCATTGATATAAATAGATGGCTAGTGGGATTTACTGAAGAATACTTGGAAATCCATTTCCCACTGATTTCAGTACCATTGTGTGTTTAAAAATTCTGCCAGGTGCTATGCTTTTGGGATTTGGGTCCTTCTAAAAATCTAGACTGATGCATCAGTATTTTGCAAGCTGAAGCAATAAGGTTAATGAGCTACTAAATGTCAGGTTGCATTATCTGCAGAATCTTCAGTGGCAGAGTACAACATTTCCATATGATAAGCAATAGTGCCCCCTCTTGCTGAGAGACTTCCATACAAGATAAATTCGCAAGTATCTGTGACTGGCAGTACTAGGCTATAACAAAAGCCCTAACCTCTGTAGTTCTGGCAGTAGCTGAGAGGGCTGCATATCATGTTCATTAATAAGAAGCACACTCTTGATTTTTCTTTAATGGTGTCATTAGTACATGGTACACTGAGCTGTAGGTCTCTAGTTTGTAGTGTATAGACAGATATTATATCTAGCAGTTGCCAGACTCTAATATGGGCAAATACATGATTTACTAGTACTAGCACAGAAATTTCTCAAAATTAGATTGCCCTAGAAATACATGAAAATGACATAGATGAGGAAAACATGTTTTAAGAAAAGGGTATTACCACACAGAATACAACTATTGGAATTGATTCTCCAAATGACCAGCATTTAAAAAAAAAAAAAGAAAAAAAAAGATAAAACCGAAGTTCAAATGTCTTCATTAAATATTAGAGCTTTACTGTATTTCTATCAGTAGTTAATGAATAACATGTTCCAGATGGTAACACTTCTCTGGTATCACATTCTTCTCCAACTTGTACCAGTCTGCTGCTTCATTAGGGTGTTTACTCAGGTTACACTGGGTTTCATTAACCTGAAATTATTTTTCCCCCCCCTCCATTGCACAGATGGGACACAGCAGGTCAGGAAAAGTTCAAGTCCATTGCATCTGCTTACTACCGAGGAGCAGAGGGTGAGAACAATATTAATTTGATCCTGGCTGTGACAGGAGCTTGTACTTTATATGGAAACATGTATGCATATGTACTCCTTGGAAAGGTACCTGTAGACACAGTGTGGTGGAATGGATTGTCATTATTGGAGAGAATAAGGGACTAAAATGATCATGAATTGGTATGTTGTCACACCTGCAAGTTCTGAATGTTCTGATAATACAGTGGTAAAAATTGCACTTGTGTCTAGGGGGAAAAGCATTTGGGTAAGATTATTGCTGAAGTTAGAAGTGTATACTTCTGGTGTTCCACATGGTAAGAGACAATTTCTGCAGTAATTGGTCACAAAATAAAAGAAGTAATACAGCTATAGGCTGCAGACTACAGGTAAAGACTAAATAAGGTTGAAGACTGAGGACTCCAGTCTTACTGGGTGCTGGAGAAGGGAAAAGAATAAGCAAATGCATAATCTTCCATCTCATCTGTCTTAAATCTGCTCTTGCTCTTTATATGTAAGTATTCTTTCTGTTCAACAAGATAAGTTGGAGAGACTTCTGATACACTTTTTAATTACTTTTTGTCTGTTCTTGTCTTCTATTGCAGTTATAATAACAGTGTTTGATCTGGCTGATATCCAGACTTTGGATCACACCAAGTAAGTTTCTGTATTTTGGCCTAGCCTTTACAGCTTTTACAGCAGGTTTAATTCCATCCTGTAGCTGCTGAGAACTTGATGGATCATGAGTGTATCTTCTGTGGAGCTAAGAAATGAAGAGTGACTGTCACTTGTTTGGATTACATAGGGTGGGATTTTTCTGAAGAAAATGCAGAGTGTAAATTTGAAATACTTACCCTTGACTTCCTTTATAATCAGCGGAGAGAAAAAGGTGCTTCAGTAAGAACTTGATCCTTCCACAACTAGACAGGCAGGAAGAGATGAAGTGCACCCCAAAAGCATCCTTTTTTTTCCCCCCTCCATTTCCTCTAAACAGAATAACAGGCTCGCACCTGATGTGGATGGTGAGATTGAGATGCATCTTGTGCATAATGTCTCAAAAGCCTCTCATTTTCTAGGTGCACTGCTAGCCTGGAATTGTTCTCTTTCTCTGATTTCTGTGATGGTTCTGTTGGGAGATAGGCTGTGAAAGAGAGGAGAGAAAATTAAAAACTCAGAGTATGCATAGTGTAGCTAAACTTACTGGTTCAGATACATGGGATATTTTGGTTACAAAAGCACGCTAATTGCTATGAGTAAACTTGATCTGCTTTTAGCACAGCCTGAAAAAACCCTACATGGATCTATATTGTTGTTGCCAGCTAAGAGTATATGTATCCCTAACATACTGTTGTAACTGTAATGCAGGTACATGTTTCTTTACAATGTATACTGTCTTACTGCAATGTGTATTAGACTGCTGCTGTGGTACTTAGCTCATTTACATAAGACTTTGTAAAATAATATATATATTAGTGTCTTTGCTTGGCTGGGAATAATTGAAGCCTATGAACCTGATCTCCCACACACATACACACTCCCTTCCCTCCTTGACGTGTTGGATGACTCAAAAGGAACTTGATTGCCAGAGCAACAAAAATACTAAAGCTTATGAGACAAGAATCATGCAGCCTTCATGGGAGCTGTTTTATAATGCTGACTAGATTATTTCACTCTTCTTTGTTCCTGTTTGTATCTAATCTGCTATGTTGTTCATGTCTTTTCCTCTGCTTCTTGTTTTCTTATTCCTTATCTCAATCAAAACTTTGCCCCCTTCCTTACAGGGAGAAATACCCTCTCTGGGTGGTAAAGTCAGTGTTGAATTTGCACTCTGCAGTGGGTATGTTTGAACTTTTCATTAGTGGAAAGCATGTATTCAGATGAGCTGGAATAATTCCTGGGGTTTTTCTGTCTAGAAGAAAAGGCTTTTGATATCTTCACATAAGTTTATCTGCTCACTTTTCATGTGACCCTGTTATCTGTCACTTTCTCCTGTATCCCTCACTCCCCTCTGACTGATTATATGATTTCTTTTTTTTTTATTTCAGACAGTGGCTAGAAGATGCATTGAAAGAGAATGAGCCAGATTCCAGCTTCATCTTTCTAGTTGGAACAAAAAAAGATTTGGTGGTAAGCAAATTGAATGCAGATAAGGAAATCAGATTTCCCCTAGTTCCTCCAGTGATCTCCCTTAAAAGTTGTACACAATGTTGAGATGAAGACCTTGAGGGAAAAACCTAAACAGAGAGATCATTAGAGGGGTATAGAACAGCACACTTGGAACCAATTTAAGAAGTTGATTTCTGGAAAAAATGGGTAGTAAGTAATATATCTGTGTCTCCATTTCTTGCATGACATTTTTCAATTGCATACAAACAACTGAAAAGGGAGAGAGGGTGCACAAAAGAATGGAGTACTTAATGATCTTGATGTTTTTCTTGTTTTTTTGGGTTTTTTTAGGGACAGTGTGTTCATTATTCAGTAACAGGGAACAATTCTTATTTAATTGAATATGACGTAATTTTCAGAAGAACGGGATATAATGCACTCAACCTATACCACTCTGAGCCTTGTTTGTCCTTCTTTAGCTGTCAATACTTAATTCTTGAAAATTTCAAAACAAACTTGCTTCTTGTGATGCTTAGTTGATTCTCTTTTTTTTATTTTCCACTCCTCCTGGCTGTCACAGTATCAGTTATGCAGTTTGTTTCTTACCCTTCACTGAAAAAAAGTCCCAGAAAACTGCATGCCTGTCAGTTTTTTTCTGGTACTTTGTGTTGCATATGCTGCTTTTTCTGAGTTGCAGTAAAAGCTAAATGGGCCAGACCTTTAAGGATGCAGATCTGAAGTGCTGCAGCTTTTCTGCTGAGAATGATGGAGTGACAAGAATTTAAAGACCAATAGCTGGACTTTATAGTATTCTTTATAGCTCCCTACAACATTATATAGTTACATGCAATGGTCTCACTTGTTAACACTTTTTTTGTTTGTTTCAGTGCTGTGGGAGGTGAATAGAGACTTCCATTTTAAAAGCAGTACAAAGTACTTGAATATTCTTGCAATTGTGTCTGATTGCAAAAGTTCTAAGGCAAGGTCAGAAAGGCCACTGTGAAAACTGGAAGCATCACAGTATAGGTGCTAGCAGTACCTCTAGATGTTATTGTTATTAATATTAATGTTATATAATATTAATGTTATTACCAGCCCAGATACATGTCTTATGTTAAAGTTATGCCACGGTTTTTATTCAGTCAGATGCTGTGCGTGAAAGGACAGAGCTAGATGCCATCCGCTTTGCCAATGAGATGCAGGCAGAATACTGGTCAGTTTCGGCCAAAACAGGTAAGTTACTGCAAAGGATGTAAAAATAGCATAACTACAAAGGCTTATGTTAAGGTGGAAGGAAGTTAAGGTTCCTGATCCCACCATTCCCATACAGATTTTTCTGTTGTTCTTGCATTTTGTTGCTATTGGAAACTTCAGGTTTATTAATGATTGATTTTATTTGAGCATTTGTATGTGTGCTTGCACTGTCATGTTTACTGAAAGGAGTACTTGAGCTGCTGTGCAATGTCTAAGCATGTTTAATTCATAGGTAGTTACATAAATACACATGTGCACTGCTACTCAACATCATCAATGAAAAAAAGATTATAGCACCAACTGAATTCTCTGTGTTGCTGACTAAAACTAGAAGTACGGTCCAGGATACAGTATTCCAGACTAAGAAAATGAGAAATTCTCTCTGCAATGATCAGAATGGAGGACAGATTGCTGGAGAGGCCTGTTCTGTCCCAGTATTGAGGAGTGATCTATTCACAGATGTGCTTGTTATGTTTGATCATGTGTTGATGTGCAGTTGTAAACCCACATAATTTCTGTCCTGTTTCCTAGGGGAAAATGTCAAAGAGTTCTTCTCCCGAGTGGCTGCCTTGGCCTTTGAACAGTCCATGATAAAGGAGCTGGAGAAAACTGCTGGGCACATGACCCAGATTGGGGCAGGGGACCTCATCGGTATGTTAAGTTTTGCGGTTTGTGTATATTTTCCTTGTTTACAGTCTGAAGAACTGGGGAGGCTTTTCAAGCATTAAAAGCCCATTTCAAACAGCTGCAGGCATATTTCTGTCATCATCTACCTGAGTTCTAGCATATAGGGGTGACTGGGGCTGCATTTTGCTTTTGTTACCCTTGGTATTGGATGGTATACTTTCTTGTGAATTGATTTTAGAACTTCTTTCTTTCTACAGAACTGGAAAAGAAAATGGAAATCTCAGAAGGCAATGCTCAAGTCAGCCTGAACTGCTGCTAACTGTCAACTGTTTCTGCAAGCACCATGCTTCTCTGTAGTCCAGCACAGAGCCCCTGCAACAAGGGTGGCTCTCAAACTAGAAATAGAAAGTTTTCTTTTTGGAAACAAGGGAGAAAAAACTTATACAAACTTTCTTTCTGAGAGTTCCATCACTACTGCAGGCTCTCTCATGCAGGATGGTTCAAGTGTTGCGTAAGTCCTTCACTGTGTGGTGGAAACATAGCATCCTTGTCTTCATGCAAGAAGACATTGCCAGTGCCATGTGCTCAGCTGTCTGCCAGAAACACTTGTAGTCAAAAGTTACGTAATTTTAGTATGTTGTTCTTTGATAATTCTCTAGAAATCTTAAATAGCAAAGTTGTGTTTTCCTGGGGCCAGGAAACAATGGCAGTTCAGAATGAAGGGTGCTATCCATATGTTTTAAGATCATAGTATAAAATAACCCTGACTTACTTTTATTTATTCCAAATGCTTTAAAACTGTTCCAAAATAAATCTTTTTAAATAACAGGTATGGAAGTACACAAATGCAGACTGCATAGTTTCCACTGTGGTTTCTCCATCCAGGAAAAAAATCTGTGTTATTTCTATTTTTCCACTTGAGAATCAGAGCCCAGTGTTTAAATATTTCCAAGCCTAGGAGAAGTTTAGGTAGGAATTTTGTTGGTTTATCCCAGCTGTCTAATATTTTGAAAATGTTACTAGATAAGAATGCTATTCTTTTCTACTCTCTTGAATAAGAAAGAGTGGCCACATAAGTGCATGGCATGGAATACATTAAATGTAGTATTTTTACCTTCCAGAGAGGATGGGGAATCCTTCTCTGGTTTGATCTTCATTAATATTGTCTACATTGCAGTTCTACTTAGTTGCTAAGAGTAATGACTTCTTAATTTTTTTCTAACTTTTGTTTGTTTGTTTGTAGTAATGTAACGTGATTCTGGAACCATACAGTCTCAGTCATGAACTTGTTCATCCCTATCTGTGGTAGGAACTCTGAGCTGGTAAGATTAGATTTGATGCTGCTGCTAAATTCATAGTCACTCTATCTGCTTTTACTGGATAAGTAAAAAATTTGATCACTAGATGCTGGGAGCAATTTGCTCCACTGCTTAATAAAAGCTGTAATGGTAGAGAAATGGTTTTGCCATTTTGTGAAAAGACTTGCAAGTGTGTGTGGATTTAGAGGGATGGGAATAGATGGAGTTCTCCAAAGTAGACACATCCATGCTAAGCCCTAAGGTACTTGTATAAAGATGTCATTACTGAATGCTTACAGTAGAACCTGCTCTCTGGACATGCTGCTGTGACTTGGTGTGCTGGCTGGATCAAAAAACTATTGCCCTAGTTTTGCCTTTTCAAATAGCCTTTGACATAACCTTGTGCATTTAGTTCTTTAGAAATTACAATCATTGTTCAGTGGGGAGAGATTAGCTATGGGTACCACTGAATTTCATTGAAGTAAAGCAGCTTTACAATGCTCTTCTGCCCTTTGGGCAAAAATGGCTGATGCCAGAAGATATTCCTGTTATAAGTCATTCCTGCTGACAAATGACATTGCTATAAAAAATATTTGGTCAGTATTTGTGAAATTGTATTAGTGTGATTGAATATGATAATTAGGTTTAAACTGAAAAAGTACAAAAGAAGTGAAATACACTCATTTTATTTCCCTCTAATTTTTCCAGTATTTCACTGAATTTTAATGTTCAGTTCTGAGTATCTAGTTAGTGATATTTCTCTAAAGATAAATCAATGCTGTACATTTTTTGCTTGCACAAAACCATACAAATTTATGATCCTTCAAAATTACTGTAAGCTCTCAAATGAAAGAATTAACAAAGGAATCAGTGGGACAACAGAAAGACTGCTTCTCTAGAAATCTGTCAGCAGCTTATAACTCCATACTTCTAAGATTCAAATTCAGCATTAGATGCTATGGTGGCATAAAAAAAAAAAAAATCTTCCATAATGCTCTAAATTTCACACTGCAACTATTTTAAATGGAGAAAGAAAACCTATGGACAGTTATAAGTTACAGTTTCTTAAGATATTAATTCAGTCATTACAGAAACAACAGTATCTGGAGAACTGATTATAACAGGACCTTTCAGATTTGAGCTGCTGAGAAAATAAAGACATTTAATAAATCTGTGCATCAAACTGAGAATATTCTAGATTCTCTGCCATTTTTTCCCCCAGATTGTTTCATATGAAATAAAAGTGGATAAAAGATGATTTAAACATCCTTCTTATTACTTTTATTTTCTTATTACGTTAATTAGAGCAGCTTCATGAACATGATGAATAGAGATCTAGGAACTCAGTGTCTTTTTTTTTGTATTGGACAATCTTCACTTTGGCAATTGTGCTGATTCTGTTGGCAAAGACGCAAATGTAGCATTTGGTGGAGAGAATGAATATGTGTGGGTATGCAAGGAGTTATTTGTCCAACTATGTAATATTTGGACCTTATGATGTTCTGTGTATTTGTTCATCTCCCAAATCTGTTTCACAAGGATGACGAATATATGCTCCACTTGTACCACGTGCTGCACTGAGTGGGCAGCATAGCCACGGTCTTCGTGTTTACTGGGTTTGAATGAGTAGAAAAGATGTTTCACTCTGCTGCAGTAAATTATGTTGTCTAGGCTAGGTGCTGGGGTTCAGTGCAGATGTGTTAGTGTTTACAGCTGCAAAATGACTCAGCAACATGTTTTGGGGGAAAAACAAACCAAACTGGATTCCTGATCTCTTCTTATATTTATATCTCCTAAGTGTTTCTTGCATTGCTGAGCTCAATTAACCTACAAAATCACAGAGATGCAATCTCTTCAACAATGCAGTCATGTCTGGAAAATCAGCTGGGATGGTTTGTTTTTTCAGTGGTTCAGTGCATTGCTTGATGCCATTACTGGTTTGTATCTTCTGGAGCTCCAAAAACCCCACTTAAAAACGCAATACTGTGTCAGTCATTAACTATCCCTTGACAGTGGTCTGACTCCATCTAGTCGATGATGGATGCTTTGAGACAGTTTTTTGGGGAGTTTGGGGGTTTGGTTTTGCTATTTTTTTATATCTATTATTTGGTTGGTTGGTTTTGGGGTGTGTTTTTTAGCCGCACTGAGGCTTTCCCTGCAAAGAACTCAGTATTAATAATTGGTCATCTAAAATGAATCTTGGATCATGTTGCAAATGATGAATTGCTTAGGAAAGCACAAAGGAAACTAGCTTTGGAAAAATAAATACAAATTTGCAAATTCTTAAATGTTTTTATCTGTTCTATGTTTTATCTATGCATGTTAATCCATTTGATCAGCAACTTGATTGGCTTTAAAGAAGTGTTAATGTTGTGGAAAACAGTGTTGGAACAACTGTAGTGACTTTAACCATAGGTAGGCTAAACTACAATTTTTATACCAGTTGAAGTCCTCACAGTGATCATGGCAACATTTGCAGTGCCACCTTCCTTGTGGAATTTGCAGCTGAGAAACTGGAGAAGTGAAATTCAGAGACAGTCTGAAGCAAAGTTAAAAAGAAATTGTAATAATTTCCCAGAAGAAGTACTAATGTTATGCTGTTCCTTGTCTTAATAAGTAGAAGCTAATGTGTTAATGAGTTCCTGTTTAAATAAGTATGCATATCTCTTTGAGCAAAACAACAGGTAGTGGATCAAAAGCAATTTTAAAAGTCACCTGACAGGCAGTTCATTTCTTACTACAAAAGCCTTTCCTTTTAACTTGTAAAGATGTTGTTTCTGCCTTTAGAGTGATTATTTGAGACAGGTAATTATTATTTATATTCTTACAGGTCGCATGATTCAGATCTTTCTGAATGCTGTTGGTTCCCAGCTCAGGCTTGTCTTGTTGTGGTACAACTGGAGTCCATTCTTCATGGTTCAGTCTGTCCCCCTGTGTCTTTTCAGGTTTTCATCAATAGTTAGAGGATGTTGTAGGGTGTAAATGTAATGCACTGCGAGTGAATGCCAGTTAAAATGAAGTGTTTGGCTAGTTCAAGTTGTAGCAGAATCCGCACTTGGTAGCGGAGGTGCTTGACCAGTTCCTTGTATCTTTGGCCAGAAGGGTGTTCTCACAGCGAGAAATTGCCATTCTCTGAATTCTAAGGAGAGTTCCCATTTTTGAGGGTTCATAGCATGGTTTGGACTGGATGGGACTTGAGATTTACCAGCCTTCTCAAACCTCTACCAGAGTGCTGCTTTGTGCTACAAAAATAGCGTCTTAGTTTCAGCCACAGATTAACCAGAAATCACGGTTTACTTTTCTTTTAAAAGGCTCAGCATATGTCGTACGGCTTTTTTTTTATTATTTTTGTTTTTCCCACCCCCCCTTACAAAGCCTCCGAACCTGCCCGCTCCCGCCGAAGCCGCGGTTCCGGAGTGGGCGGTGAGGCGCTTTTCAAGCTGAGCCGAGAGTGGGTGCTGTCCCCGCCAGGGGGCGCTGCGCGGTCACGGCACTGCGGCGGGCTCCGCGACCCCGGGCGGCCCGGCCCGGTGGCGCGCTGGGCGGGCTCGTGGGGTTTAGCCTTCCCATCACAGGATTCTCATTCTCAAATCACAGATAGGTGTCTGCCACCACAGCCTTCATGAAATTTTGTATCTGTTGAACGCATAAAGCATCAGCAGAAATTCAGAAATCCCTTAAGTTCCCACTGGAATTTCTGATGTAGTACCTCACTAGATGAAGAGGGTGCAGTTGTTGAATAGTAGTATTCACAGGAAGCGTGCATACAGAGATCCCTCATCAGAATTCTTCCTCCCTCCAGAAAGGGCACAAATGTCAGAAAAGTGAACCCAAATAGAAAAAACCCCAAACTCTAGACACAAAAAATCAGAACTGTGAAACTTGAGTTAAAGTAACGGACAAATTCAGAACATATCCCTGTGATGTAATATACCTGTCATTATTATAACCATGCCAGTAACAGTCTTAAACTTCCTATTAACTAGAAATACATCTCATGTCAGAATTTCATTGTTCAAACTGGCACGAAGGCAAACAAATAGCCAACTGTATCAGTGGCAAAAAGACGATTTATTTTATCTCTGTGAAAGACTGAGATTACTTGAAAGATTTATAGAGGTATTTATTAAACATATAGATTTTATTATGATTTCGATCATAATCTGTTTTCCATACAGGTCTGCCAATGCCTGTTATGTGTTACAAGATGAGGAAACAAGTGCAGGAAAAGAGGCTAAACCCAGGAAACAAAACCCAAGAGGAATGAACTATGTAAAACTGAATACATGATTAGTCATTTATTATATGTCTGAAAATACCCAGAAATATTTAATTTGGCATATAAAAAAGCAAGAAGTGAAAGAAATGTTGAATGGATTATGAAACTCTACATATCTCAAAGGTAAGAGAGCTACTCCCCTGAAGTTGTACATTTTGTTTTTATGGGATTTTATTAGTTCTTGTTGGGGCTATATCCCACCCTCTTTTCTAGTATTGTGCCAGAAAAGATATACTCACCGCAGACATGAAAGGAGCAGGTTTATAGGGAATATGAGGTGTATGTAGCTCATTTTTTTCCGATCATCCAAGCAGGCAAGACGGAAGTTCAGATGTATTTGTTACCACTTTTTTCAGAGGTTGAATTAGCACATGGAAAGGATACAGGGCTTAAACAAGGTCACATACTGTGATTTCAGAAGGAGCAATACTCAGCAGCCAGACTTTAACATTTAAATCGTTTGCCACCCTTCACTCAGAGCTGGGGCGTAGGACTGTCAGTTATTGTGGCTAGGATAATATACAGGATAAAAGTGAGACTGATGCCTGAACAAAGCAGCCTTCAGTGCTGGTATCACGGTGATTTCGGAGAAGCATTTGCCCATCTCAGAAATCCAGCTTGTCACTTATGGCAAGGAAGGGAGGACTGAGTAAATAACAAGCCTGCTGCTAAACAGCACTTATTAGTGGGGGGAAACATGACCTTTGAAGGTGAGCTGCATTGGTGCCTGGGGGGAGAGCGTTGCTGTGAGAGTACAGAGAGGTGCTGGCATTTATACATAACGTATGAGGGTGTGGATGCCCAGACGACCATGGATACCTCCCTGGGCACACAGGGATGTGTGTACGACGTGTGCTTGCCCAGACTTAGGTGTAGTCACGTCTGTCTGTGGTGCCGTCCAGGCCTGTGGCTGCAGGCGTGAGCAGACGCGAACGTACCAGGGTTGGTTTGCGGGGCTCGGCCTTTGTCTGCCCGGCAGCCGGCCCCCAGCGCGCCGCCGGCCACCGCGCCAATGGCAAGCGTCAGCAGCAATCCCCACAGGTTGGTCACGATCCGCGACGACGGATAAACCGCCGACGCGCACACATCCACGCTGTTCGAACACAGCGAGAACTGGCGCACCGGTCCGATGTCGAGCCAGCGCGACGCCTCGCCCAGCGTAATGCGTTGCTGGTCCTCGGCGAGTCCCGCGCGCCAGAAGACGAAGCGCATATCGCTCGTCGACGCCACCGACGCGAAGCCCGGCTCCGGCGTCGCCAGCCGCTCAGGCAACACCGGCGGGCTAAAGACGACCACGTCGCCCATGCCCATCGCATTGACCTGGACCCCCGGCGTGACGATGCCCGTGAGCGTATGCCAGAGCTTCACACCATTGCGCGTTTCA
>JAVJGJ010000001.1:88867733-88910512 GCA_035590215.1 Microhierax caerulescens | reverse complement strand
GCCTCAGTTGGGTCAGTTTTTTAACTAGTAACAGTTTGTTAATTTAGGAGCACACTGGAGTTGTTGCTTGGCTTTATAGCTTGCTTCATAAAATCAGTGCATGCTCTGTGATAGCTCTGTATGTGAAATGATTTTATCTATCTGCGTAACAATATGGAAACTCTATCTGGAATCTACGTATAAATATTTACCTGCAAAACTGCTTCCTTTAAAGGTGCCCCAGTAGTGACTTCTGTTCACTTGAGGGGACTTGATAGCACTTTTCAGAGTTCTGCCAGGTTCGCACTCTCAAAAGCTACCAACAACCATAGTGCTCAATATAAGGTCAGCTTAAGGGTATGTGTAATCTAATTCCATTGGAGTAAAGTTTCACTTATTTTATCCTGTACTAAGTGTGGGAGTGCTAAACATCCCTTTTTGAAATGCATGGAGCGTTCTCTGTATTTCTGGTGAGTTTGATGTAGACAGAGGGAAGAGTGCTGGAATTTATCTATGCATGTCAACTGCAAGACTCAAAATTCCTGTTACCTCAGCTGAGCAGAACGATATTTTAAAGTGCATACTTGCTTGGAGCTGTAGATTCTTCATTTTTTGTGTTCCTTAAATGCCTGACCAGGTAGGCAAGTATCTGAATGTCATGCTTATAAGGTAATCCTTGACACTACTTCATTCTAAAGCTCCAAGAAAGCATGCAGTACATCATCACAGAAGGATGTTGTTCTGTACCGGTTTCTGCAAGGGTCTGTTCCCATGTTACTTGCACGTTCTGAGAACTTGGACTAGTTTCCTAATTCTGCAATTCTTCCACCCACTATTGTATTCTGTGGATTTCACAAGATGTAGTTTGAAAAGTGCTTTGCAATATTCTAGCAGTACAAAGACGACTCATGAGGGAACACACCAGTGTGGTTGCTGCTGTTTAGAAACACAACTTTCCTTTGAGCAGTGGAGGCAGACCAGTTCACTGTGCAGTGATTCTTCCTGCTGAGGATCTGAAATGTAGGAACTGAGTGCAGCTCACTTGTTAATATTCAGGACTGCTGGCCACAGCTCCTGCTGTCAGTCTGTGACTTACGTTGGGTCAAGAATGAGTTTTAAATTCACTCTGACACTTGTTTGGTTCATCTTGTTATTACTTTTAACACTTGTTTTAATCCTTTGCTGTGATGATCAGTGGATTTCCTAGGAGTGCTGATGAAAAGATGCTGTTTAAAAGCTGCCCTCTGCCATTTGCTTTCCAGTGATTTAGTGGCTTTTGAGATTATCAAGCTGCTTGTGCTACCACTCCCTTCTTAGTTTTGGGGAGTGAATAGCTCCCTCTTTTCCCCTGACAGATTTCTCTTTCCCTCTCACTGAATTTAGTGGAATCTATGGAACTTCTGCTTTATGTCCCCAAGTGATTACAGTGGACTCTGCAGTCCAGTTTGGTTTCGTTCCTTCTTCTACAAACACTTGTTAACCTTTACCTCAGGCTTACCATTAGTAATGGCATACAGATAGATTTTATTTCTTCCTTTTCTTAGGTTTACCCTAGATCATGGAGTTTCTCCCACCCCAATGTTCAGGTGGTTCTGCAGTTGCAAAGCACCTGCCTTTGACATGAAAGAGTAAACCGACCTGGGCAGTAAACTGTCTGAAGACCTGTCTGAAGCTAGAGTTTTGCAGACGTGTGAGCAAAGGTAGTAAAATGAGTTCAGTGGAATGGTGAGTAGACATTCTGAGTAACAGACTTGGGAGCGGGGAAAAATAAGGTTTAATTAGAAAATTTGCTAAACCTTCAAGTACAGGTTAGGAAATGCTGATTTGAATACTGGGCAGTACGCTATAGCTAATGATACTGACTTGAAGCATTAGGGGAGGGGAGGGTGATTTGTAATCCAAGGTTGCCTTTGCAGGCTATCTGGAAGATGGGCCAGCAAAGCAGACAAAAGCCTTTTGGCTTTTTGAAAGGTTTGGGCCCCAGTAATATCCTGGAAGCAGGTCTCTATCTTCCAGTTCTAACATGTTTAGCAGCTCAGTCTCTAATGCCCTGCCTCTCTCCCCAACCTCTTGAGGATAAACAGTTATCATGCAGAAGCAAGGGGGATCTCTATTTCAGCTTCAAGGAATTTTGGAGGTCAGTCCATAAAGGTTAATGAGGTGAGACTTGGCAAGCTGTTTGAGGGGAATTGCTCCATTTCAATTACCGTAGGGAAGCGCATTGCTGTTCATGGAAATCAGACTGTTGATTGGAGGCACAGCTTATCTGGAGCTTGCTTTCCCCCAGAGAAACCAAGACTAGCAATTTTTTTTTTCCCGGACTGTCTCCTCTTTGATTTGTTCTTCCAGTCAGATAAGCGTGGAAAGAATAATAAGGACCTGGTTCTGTTCTTTCCCTGGTGAAATATCATTGACTTTAGTAATCTCTTGCTGGCACACGTAGGAAAACAAATGCATTTCTGGTACAGGTTGAATGACAGCTTTGCTTTGCAGTCTACCCCTCTATCTGCACGTGACAACAGAAAAGGTGGCATGGATTAGTCTGGGTGAACTGCATGTGACTGAAGTACTTCCAAAACAACAATTTGAGCAAAGCTGGTTTTGGCCAGCTCACCGATAACAAAGTGGATTGCTTTCCTGATCATATCTTTAAATTAGGTGGGATGTGAAAGTAACCATAAACTGTAAGTAAATCCTTGAATGTTGGTGTGTCTTACTGCTGAGGCAGTCTTACAAACCCATAACTTCTCTAAACTTGTTCTGTCCTGTGTAGGACCAGCATGGTGTATTTCTGTCACAAAATCTGGTTGCGCTTTGCAAATCTTCCTATTACTAAAATAACAAAAGCATGTCTTGCTTTTGTCTTCTTCCAACTACCAAAACACTGTCTCTCAGACCCTTTCTTAACCAGGTTATGGCTGATGTAGTAATCAAATTATTGCAAATGTAATTGGAATCTCTGTTTCAGAGAAAGCTCTGCCCAAATGCGGCAGCTGGAGCTGAGTTAGTTGCTCGTGGCTACATGAATACACGAGAAGTATGTGTGTGAGAGTCCACAATGATTGCCCTGTAGGAAGAGTGAATTAAAGTTCAGTCTGTTGGTTTATACTACTGAATTGCACCTGTTAGTATTGCAGGCCCTTTGCCTAGTTGTTATTTTGTTATTTGCACTCATTTGTTATTTCACCAATCCTTCTTGCTTCTGGGTTGCTTTTTGTATTTTGTGGAGGGAGGAATTCTTTTCTAGGGAAGAATAAATCCACCACAACCTTCCTTCTTTTAAAAATAATATATATAAAAAAACCATCTTCTTTTGGAGCTTCTGCCCAGGTTAGGCCTCATTCTGAAGTATCCGAAAGCTCCAATTACTTGTAGATTGTTCTGTGACAACCTAGTAACAAACGTAGTAGGCTGCTCTGAAATCTAAGAAGCCAGCTTTTGCAGTAGTTACTTAGTAGTGAGAAACTTGTGCATTTGGACTGGGCATCTCTGTGTTTGTGACCTGACCTTGATGTGTGAAGTGCACTGTGCAGCCCTGGCTCACTATGTCCGTTTCCTGCTTCTTAAGAACTTTAATATATTCTATGCTCAACACTGAAATGCAGCTACTTCTCTAATGGGATATGTGTCAGCTATTATGTTATCAGAACTTACATACTCCCTTGGCTACAAAGCTAGGTAAGGAGTGTACATTTTGAACCCACAGTATGGGTGAGGCTGGAGCAGGCTCTGGTTGGTAGGATAGTTGTAAAAGAAAAACACAAACAAAAAAAAATCAAAACCTCCCCCACAAAACCCCAACAAACCCCTCAGTTACCCATAGTCACATCTGTATGTTCTTTTAAAATGGGCCAGCAGCTTCCTGGCATAATCTGTTCTGAAGAAAAATACCTCATTCCCTGGAGCATTGGGCTTGAAATGTGTCTGAGCTGCTAAAAAGTAAATGTGATTGGTCTGTTGTCACTAGGGAGGTGTAACATACAAATACAGAGAGCTGTATCTGCTGCAGTCTACAATTACGTAGCAGGGTATGATTTTGTCCAGGAAGATAGTAATGGCCTGTCAGCCTGGCTGGCTCAGGGCTTCCCAAAAGAGATTAGATTATGGTGCTTAGTACGAGCCAAGGCAGAAAAGCCTGTTTCTGTGGCTGTTATAGCATCCAACTGCTTCATAGCAATCTTCAGGTTTGCTTCCTGCTAGCCTATTATCTGTTCCTTTTTTTTTTTTTTTTTTTTCTATCATGGTCAGCACTGACATTACAACATGAAGTTTCAGAAAATAATATGCTGAGAAAGGGAGTTGATCACTGTTGGAAGAATCTGTATGTTCCCCCCATCCTTGCCCTTCATGTCATCCACAGACTGTCCCCTTTGTGTTCGAGGTTGAATGTTTGAGTGTGGGAGTTCCTTTACCTTCCCTGAGTATCTTACATACTTTTGCTTTACATTCTGCTGTGGTGGTCATTGGACTCAGTTGAGTCTGATAGGGAAGAAATCACTATCGTTGCTCTAAGTAAATGCATTAATGCCTCATTGGCAATAGTCTATCACTGTCTTTGATAGAAGGCAAATCATGGTATTTGGATGAATGTAGCTGTCTTGCTAATTGTACTAATTACTTGAATTTGTGGATTAGCAAGGAGAGAACATCCTGTTGTAAATTGATACTGCAGTTCTCCTGTCTGAGCCTGATTGTGGTTGATACCAAGCCCAGTGTTTAGCTGTGATTAAAGTTGCCTTGTATAGCTGGTGTGCAGCCTGCACCCCTTCAGTGACTGCAGTGAAGAGCAGCACATCTTACTGTCTGTTCCTTGTTTTTCTTTTTTTGATCTTATTTAAGAAAAAGCTGATGAGTGAAATCTGAATTGCAAAGAGGAAAAGAAAATGTCAAGCTGTAGTCTTGATTACATTCTTCAGCCTTCAGATACATACCACTTCTCTAGTCTTAATATTGATCATCCATAGCTCCTGATATGGGGTAGATGGATATCAGGAAGAGAGTGCTTTAGGTGAGTCCAGAAAAGCCTCAAAGGTGCTTTTGGCTTCCTAACTTGCTGGAACAAGTATCTCTCAGCTTCCATAAGCATGTTCCTCAAAGGCCTTGAAGAGCTGCTCCTAACTAGGACAGAAGACCGGTACACTTAACACAGGCAGTGCATTAGGGCTAGCAGTCACCTGAATGATAGTTTGGGTGAATCTTTTATTCAGCCTTTTCTCTACTAGCTTCTTCCCTAAGGAATTTACCAATCGGAATGAAGTATGCTGCAAATCATGTAATTAGTTTGGGTGCTCCATGGTCTGCTGTTGCCCTCTTTCCTAGGAGACCTGTGATTGTAATGAGACCAAAAGGCAGATGTTGCTAACAGAACTGCATAATGATCGGGTATTTGCTCAGATGGAGGGGTCTGGTGTGTGAGAAAGGGGACAATATGTTTAGTCCTTAAGTATTTCCAGAAGGACCAGTGTCTGCTCACCTCAACAGGAAGCCTGGGAACAAATAGCTGTCTTACATTTAAACAACAGTTCAGTTTTTTCCAGCACAAGGCAGACCTGACTGGTTCCCATGCTCTTTTCTGAAGATAAGGATCTAGAAAATTCCCTATTTTTCCTTTGGTATTTCAGGTCGAGGTTGAGCTAGGGGCCTGGCAGTCTTCTTGAATTGATCTGTACTGAGTGACAGTAATGAGAGACTGATTGCAATTGTGAGATTGTTTACATGGTCTGATGCTCTTGTCATTCAGATGTGGGCTGAATTCTGCTTCACATGAGTGCGGGAGCTCTCATATCTTATGAATTTATATGAGGGCATATTGAAGAAAATTGTTTTCCGCTTTCCTGTATTCATAAGTTATGTTTGAACACATAGCCCCCAGAATGCAGACCTGTCATTGCAGGCATTTAGTCTTTGGAGAGGCACTTCCTTAATTTGATTTGCTGAATTTCTTGAAGGTCCTCCTAAGCACAGCTGAGCAGTTACACAAACCCATAAGCCTTTTGCTTTGCAGTTGTTGAGAAAGCACACTGCTTTGTATAGAAATATTTACATAGGATTTATGCATCATTCTGGCCCCTTCTAAGCAAATTGATTTTGCAATTTCTGTATGCCCTGAGTGAAATAAGTTTATACTGGTAAACTGATGGTCAAAGTAAACTAAGGATTTGGAGCTACTGGAGTACTGGTTACCATGAAACCGTGTCAGAAACTTCAGGTTGATGCTGATTCCTCTCTACTTCAGTACTGGGGAAGAGAAGATAATCTTGCTTCTCCTCCAGTGGTAGCACTTCTCTATCTTGCAGGAGGTCAGAGCGGGCAGCACCCTGGAATAGAGCTGTAGCATCTGCAAGTCTTGGGAGGAGACAGTATAAAGGTGGGGGGACATGTATCCCAGAAAGACATAGGAGACAGAAGGTCCTGTTGCAGCCTCCACCTCAGTGAGGGGTGCATCTCAGCTGGTCTCATCTCAGCAGTTTTAGTAGATGATACTATCATGATGTTCCTTTTGGTACCCCCACCATTAGCTTGAGAGCTCCATGACAATGTCTGCAATTTGACATTGAACACAAACAGGAATATAAAGATATAATCAGTGTTTCTTGCCACTAAAAAATTCTGCATTGTACTGAAAAGTTCCTCCAGGGAGGTAAGTAAGTGAGATAATGCTGACCACAGCAGAAGGGCAAATCTAGCACTGCCTAAGGTAAATAAAGGACTGGCTGTGCCTATACCTGTGCTGCGGATGGCAGGCAGGTATTGGTGCACCAAACTCAGCTTCAAAGGGGGCCTTTTGAGTGCAGCACACCCAGGGGTGTGGGGCACCAAAGGCCATCTCCAGTAAAATACACCTGGTCAGGTGGTAAAGCTTAGCATGCAGTTACAGAGCTGAAGTCAACTTGCTATTACCAATTTCCCTGTATTGCTAAAAGGATCAGGATTCTCATGTAGAGCTTGGAATAAGTAGCAAGGAAGGTATGAGAGAGCTTCATGAATTCTGGATTGGTTTTTTTTCTTTGATTATTGGTTGTTTTTTTTTTAACAGATGGATGCTCCAATGGTTACTCTTGAAAACTGTAACTATCTCAGGAAAGACTTGAACCAGGACTTGCTGATATTGGGGGATTTCTAGTGACTGTTTTGCTGTGACTGGAGCTCCACAGCACCAGCTGTGTTTCTGTATAACTACCTGAACCAGAATTTCCCAAGATATCTTGATTTTGAAGTGTGGACTTGATCTCTGACTTCAAAAGAACTGATAGGGTTTTCACAGGCCTAGGTTATAAATGTTTGAAAACTTACATGCATGCAGCCTATGCTGTCCAGTTTCAGTAGCGATACTGTAGATGTGGTTGAGAGCTGTCTGTGAGTTGTACTGGACAGGCAGTTCAAAAATTTAATTCTGTTTTAGTTTCTCTTAGTTTATGGAGGACTCTTAGCTGTCCATATGCATCTGACATGTCTCCTGGATGGGTGCTATGGAGACACTAATACAGTCTGGAAAGCATTTTTACTTTATTTATTAATTCTTTTAGCAACGCTCTGCTGTGTTAAGAGGCGAAAAGGCAAGAGAAAGTGTTAAAATAGTGTTTACATCAAAACATCAGATATGTTTTTTTCAGTTTGTTCAGTCCTCTGAAGACTCTTAACAAAATGAATTTTGGTTAGGTAGGGTTTTTTAGTGTGCATGGAGAGAAAAAAATATGTTATTGTGTTTGTAGAGATCTGAGACAACAGAAGAAGATGCTTTCCTTTCAGCTGGGCAATTGTCCACAGCAAAATTAAGATCTGTTACACCAGGGTGTGTTCTTAGATGTTTGAATGTGACTGACCTGTCATGTTTGTGTTCAGCAAACATGCCGTAGCCCTGACCTTGACTACCCCAAATTTATTCAAGCTTGAGCACTGACCTATACGTAATTTGTTGTGATCTCATCCTCTGGTCAAACTAAAATACATATTAATGTGATCTAAGCTCTGTTTTGTTTTGTACTGGGTACATATGTAAATACAATTTATACTGCAGATTATGCATCTTTTCACAGTACCTGTCCTTCACTTCAGTACTTCTATGAAATCTCAGTATCTCCACTTAAAGCAAGTTATGTAAATGCATTCCGAATATGTGTCTGTCCAAGAAAAATCTGAAGAGGAAGAGTTCTTGAACTTAGAACTTGTATTTTGTAAGTAGGTGTTTCGGTCTGGTTTCAATGTGAACAAATATGTGCTGATGCCAAGATGCAAGCACCCTTACAAAAGTTCCACCTAAGCTTTGTAACAAGCTTTTTCTTGTAATTAAATCAACAACTGGTTAAGGAAACATTCTTATGCTAAAACTGTTTTTCCCATTAACGAGCACTTGCCACATCGGGCTGATACTATTGCAAATAGGCTTGATAATTGCTTGTTTTGTGGTTGTGGGTTTTTTCCTTTCTAAGGAAACCAGTCGTTTGCAAGGTGGGGTTTTTTTTTGAAACACATTTAAAGAATGAAAAGTGAACTTTAAAAGAAAAACAGCCTTGGGTTTATGAGAAGCTTTTATCTTACACAGTGATTTCCATAAATAAATTTCCGAGTGTTTTAACGAGGAAGTATGCAGCTCAGTCTTTTGACGTGCTGAAGCTTAGGCTTCTAGCTGAATTTTGGTGAGCGCTAGTGTCCTGGAATTTGGTGCATTCCTCCTGGACGACACTTCTTTTGGCTGGAAAATGGATTAACTTCCTCTATATGTACACGTTTAGAAATGAGTTTATATCCATATATAACTTTTGAAGGAAAATACTGTAGAAGAAAAAAAACCAACCCAATACCCCACAATAAAAACCCCTCAATTCTGGTGTTGGAGGCTTGCCCTTTCACTAATTTCTCCAATTCCTATACTTTCTTCCACTGCTATTTTTATATGCTTAAAATTTGAAGCAACAGCTGTCTGGTCTTACAACATGTATTTGTATATATGCCTTGCAGTATTTTCATATTATGCCCCTTGAAGCTAAGTCTTGATTTAAATTGTCTTTGGTGATAATGCTTCATGCTGTGGCATGCTGCCCTGTCAGTTGTGCCAACAACTGTTCGTTTGTAGGTTCATGCTGAGAACTGGATCAGGGAATTTATCTGTGGATTTTTTGTGTGTTTTTTTGGTTTGTTTTTTTCCAAGCCAAAACCCAACAAAAATCACAAACCTCCCCAAACCAAAACACAAACCCCCTCTAACCATGGATCTCATCCATCTTCCCCACAAATGTTTGTGTTGGAGCAGCAGCTGATTGGTTGGTGCTGGAGAGGAGAGAGTATAATGCAAGGAAAGACAATGTGTGCTTAAACCCCCAGTCTGTTGGGACTCTGAGGTTGTTAATTCAAATAACAATGGGAACATTAATGCTGAGAAGTCATGTTTAACTTCAGCAATTTCAGTTCTGATTAGCCAGCTGCTTTGGGATTTTAGGAAGAGGTTTGGCATATCTTTTGAGCAGAGCACCTCTTCTCTAGTCAGATGCTTTGTTTCTGCTGGGGAGGAGGGGACAGAGAAAAGGCAGCCTAAGGGCTTGCTGATGTTTGAAACAGACTGTGTTTTGTAGAATAAATTTAAGTAGAATGCTAGGACTAGAAATGGGGGAAAAGATACATTTACAGTAAGTATTGTTTGCAAGACAGACCAGATGATATCCTAGTCCATGTGACTGATGCAGTTGACTGTGTAAGTACTTCACATTTTTAATTATTAGATCAGCAAGTACAGCAACTGTTTATGGCCAGGAGAAAATGGAAGAAGAAGATACAATTATTCCTTTTTACTAAGACTAAAAAAAAGGCTCTAGCATCTGCTGAAACATTGTTTAGGTCATAAATTATCTGGAAGGAGGGCTATGTGAGTGTTGGGTCAATATAGCTTTTAGAGGAGAGTGGATCACCTGAAGTAACTTGCATTTGTGTGTGTGTGTTCATGGGCTAAGATTTCATATTATTTTTTAATGATGTAATTACTGTAATGAGACATCTGGAATATTACATTTTACAACTACATAGTGTGTGAATGCTTTCCCTTGATGAGTGCTTTTGCAGAAGGAGTTTTAGAGGTTATTGTTAGGCCTTCTTATACTTGTTTGCTTTGAACTATAAACTATCATTGTCCTGGCCTAACAGTGCAATTAAGACTTGTGTCAAATAGCCTGATTTGCTTAAAATCCTTAGTCTAGAACAAGGAGGGGGCAAAGGTCATCAGGAGAAAATATAGGTAGTTTACAGCATTGAAACATCTTTACAGTTTCTCTTTTGAATTTTATTTAGGATGTTTACTTGACTCCCAGATAAGACTTCTATTTTTACTTTGAGTGCTGGTTCTGCACAGACTTGTGAGCTTTTCTGACTTAACCCTGCTGAATTCCTGCCTGTGTAGCAGCCAGGTGCTAGATTTCTGGCTTGCAGCTTCTTTTGCTCTTTCTGTTCCTGTTCAGCCTGCAAACATGGAAAAAAAAAAAAAAAAAAAAGTCCCACCCTGCTGACTCATTATGCCCAGAGCACTCCCTGTATTCCTGAAATAGGATTAATATCTGAGGCAGTTTGAACAGCTCAACAGAGCTGGGTCTGGTTCTCTCCTGCCGAACCTTTTAAAATAGCTGGTTTCTTCTCTTAGGCCCATGAATCTTGTCTATGTGCTCTACCAGGCCTCAGCCCCAAGGTGGTTTCCTTATCTCGTATTCATTTAAAGGGCTTTTGCAACAAATACAACTGTTGTAGAAATCAACTAGTATGTAGAATAATCCTTTTAACAAGTTTATTCTGATACTCTGTTGGGTGTTTAAGTGGATTTAACTGCATCGTTTAATATGTCCTTGAAGATGGTTCCAAATGAAACCTGCTTCTGTCAGATTCTGTTGTATCTCTCTGTATGCATACTGAGTGTGTCTGGGAGATGTCAGGCAGTGCCGTAGGCAGTGGGGAGGGGTTGCGATTTGTAGGGGAAACTAGGAGCAGCAAACCACTTATGCTGTTCACCATGTCGTGCTGTCTACAACTTGGTATCATAGATAATACTCAGGAAGTCTAGTTGGTCTGCAAGGATTCACAAGAAATGATTTCCCTGTAACAAGGGTGAATTTCATGTTCTTTTGCTTGTTCTTCTCCACCTTACAAAGTATGCAGTTGTCTCTAGTGGCTCATGCTGGGGCAGCTGTGCTACTGTTTGTATCCCTTTAGCTTGTTTCGCTTTGGGATCAAAGGAGTGTGTGAAGGCAAATGTCAATTATTAATTCTTGGTTTTAAAAATAAACAAAGTGACACAATTTTTCTCTTTGATTGAAGTAAACAGCAGACTACTTCTTCCTGTCAGCATACTGTGCTGCCTGCCCTGTTGTAATGTCTCGGGTTTTGAGTTCTTTCAAACAAGTGCATCCTGCAAAGGGCCATATTTGGCAGTGAAATAGTCAGCAAAATGCCTGGAAAAGAACGTTACAACCTTGAGCACAGCCCTTTGGAATGTAGCAGGTTCCTGATAAGGCAAAAATTGGGTGGGTGAATGTTTCTCAGAGAAGCAGGCCTGTAGAAAGGAATAGCATGTAAGATGTTGGGAGGCCTGTCTTTAAAAAATCTTGAGGTTTGTTTTAAGTATGTTAAAATATAGTTAGAATTGTAGTAAAGTCTGTGTGAAACTTTTGAGTAGGGTCAGTTACTTACTTTTAAAAGGATAATTTGTCATTCTAACATTTCAAAGTCCTGTTTTAGAGGTTGGCTTTAAAAAGGCATATAAGGATCCTGTGTCTGTTTAGGGAGTGTGGAGGAGAAAACTTAGTCTAAGATATTCTGCACAAAAGAGGACAGGTATGCACTATTAAAACTATTCTTCTCTTGCATTATTGTAATGATATGGGCATATTTCCTCATGGGAGGGATCGGCAGGTGTTCCAGAAACATGGATAACTTCAACTATCAAGAGCCTGTTTATCCAGGGGAACTGAGGCTCTGATAATTCCAAATAAAGTGTCCAAGATCAACTACAGATGATAAGGTCTGGGATCTCGACCCTGAACTTTTGTTCTTAGTTCTAGAATTTAACTTCTAAGATAGTCTCTATAAGTATATATATATAAGTACATCTTATCTGTGAAGTGAGGCAGTAACATCGATGCTAAATAAGCTTTATCCTGGCTAACCTCTTTGGTGGTTAGATAAGTGTGGTTTAACCTTTTTTGTTTTCACCAGTTCTGCTAGAGCCCTGCAGTAGTTAGGGCCTAAAGAGAAAAGCTGGTTAAATCCACGTAACTTTCTTGTCTTTCCATTACTACTGCCTTTTTGTTGGCTTATTCTGCAGTAGTTACTTGAATGATAAAGAACCATACTGGTGACACAGCTTTTTGTATGTAACCAACCAAACAGCTATTTTTTTAATTACTATTGCACGTGAATGCACTGAAGCGATAAAGTAGTTCATGTCTCATTACCAGATGCCTTACTAGGGAACTCTTCTGTCTTTGCCTTTCCAAATGTTTCTACAGCACCTAGCACGTAGGATCCAGGGTTTGGGCTTTTCTTCACTTACTGCAGTACAAGCAACACTACTTTTGTCCATAACTGTTGTTAATTGAATGATACTTTGCAATACAGAAATTTTGTGGCAGGAGAATATTTCAGTGAAGTCCAGTCTGTTCTCCCCCAAGTTTGCTTAAGAAATCAGCCTAGCCTCTAGCTGGCAACAATAAAGGAGACAGGAATTTTAAAAAATTTCCAGTTTTCTTGTGCTACAGGATTGACTTCTAGCCTAACCGGCTTTTCTTATTTACATTTCTCCAAAGGCAGTTCTGTATGTTGGGGTTTTTTTGGGTGGGTGGGTTGATGTTTGGTAGGTGGGGTTTTTTTGTGTGTGTGTTTTTTGTTTGTTTGGTTGGTTTTTTTTTTTTTAAATGCTTGGAAAGGTTTGTTTACAGTAAAGGTCATTTGTGTTTCAGATTGATTTACTAACCAGTAAGTTCTTGCCAGAACAGTTCTCCCCCTTAGTTGTGAAGCCTTCCAGGAAGGTGTCATTAACATTCTCTTGTAAGATCAGTGAGAGTAGCTGGTGTACTTACTCCAGAATGAAACTGTATTGTGACTGTGGTATACTAGCAAAGCCTAGAAACTTTCAGTATCTTGCTTGCAGCAGCTTTGCTTAGGTTTTCAGCATCTGGTGGTCTATTTATACTCTTTGTACCTGTTTTGTTTTTTTTTTTTTTCTATTATTTCCAAAGCTCCTTTACTGGGTGCTCTGCTTGTTCTATCTCTTAGAGAACTTTAAAATCTTAAGTTGCTAATCCTTTGAATCAGCAGCTCCCTAAACCAGTCTTTGTGGTGAATCCATTTACACTAGTATCAAGAAATATGGTGATACTGTTCAAAAGAAAAAGAAATACCCAGCCCTCAGGGAATGTATCATCTGAGAGGAACAGTACCTACACATCTCTCTTGACTTTCTTGTGAATAACCCTGCAGTGTTACACCATTCTCTGTATGCACCACTTGCTGCTCATCATAGGCTTTTAATCATCAGAATTAAAAATGATGCACAGGCATCAGTGTGGTAGACTCACAGTGGCACAGTTTGTTAGGGAGGACTAGACTCCTATTGTGAGCCAGTGTTAGTAGGACTCCGGCTCTTCCTAATGCAATGGAAGGGAGAACTTGATTTCCACCTTGCGAAATTGCTTTTATCTTCAGGTTTATTCTCTTTTGCCCAGCTGTGCAATCTGAGCTGTTAGATACTGAGCCTAGGATCTCCTGATCCTTTGCTATGACTTTTTTTCTTAACTGCTGAGAGATGTTTGTTTCTCCAGTCCCACAAAGTTAACATTACTTCTGCTCAGTGCCTGGGAGCAGAAATGTATCCTCCTTTGAAGTGGCTGTGGTCATCTCAGATGCTGACTTCCTTCTTTGTTGACAAGAGTTTTTGATTGCGGTACTTTTCTCCCTTCTTGGTGCCCTTTACCATTCCAGTCTCTCCTGGTCTACTGATTGTACATGCCACCCATGGTTCAGTTTCACATGTGATTAGTTTCCTCTTTGGTGTTGATCCTAATCCAACACCCTATCCTGAGCCTAATTAAACCCTGATGTTTTTCTGATACCTGGGTAAGAATCCTTTCTGTGTATGATTTGCTGGTGTACAAACACACACCTGTTCATTAGACTAGCGTAGCCATATAATTGAACCATACTCTCAGCTGTCTTCAAAAACCAAATGCATGTTATTTCTGAGTCTTTGTGTACCTGTCTCAACATTCTGCTTTTTAGTCTCTCCTTTCCCTCCATCCCCTAGCCATCATCTGCTGCTAGTATAATGCATTGTAAATCTTTGGGGCAGCCTGCAATGTAACTGGGAGGGTGGAGGGTGGGAAGGTTGCAGCTGTAGTAGCAGCCTTGGGGAAGCTGTACCATCATCTGAATAGGAGCCTGTGAACTGTTGAAGTGGTCTAGTGGACTTGGTGGGGATGCTTCTAGCTCCTCTTCTGATAAAATGGTCATTGTTTATCCTTATAGATAGCACATGTGTTTAAGAATCTCAGGTGACTGACAGGAGTCAGGCTATAGTAAAGAAGAATGTATGAAAGGAGAGCAAATAGCCTGAGATACCTGAAAAGGTGTTAAAATAGTAAAACTGCCCTTTATAGACTCAAAGCCAGTTGTTCTGTTACAGTTAACCTTTGATACCCCATGTGTTTATTGTCCCCAGGGGTCACTGTACGTATATAAATTGCAGAAGAGCTGCAGCAGTACGGAGTGGCAATATAGTTGTAGCAACTATGAGTTGGTAAGTGCAACCTTCATCAAGAAGGCTTGTGAGACTGCTGCCAGGGAACATATAAGCAAAGGCTTAAGGAAAGTGCAGTAGTTCTGTGGATTTCAACCTTTTAAACTGTTGCCAAGACTCCTCCTTCCATCTCCCTTTTTCTCTGACTAGATTTTTCAGGAAAATTGGGTACCCAGTACTGAAGTGGTGGGGAGACAATGTCTGCAAATCAACAGCACAATAAGAAAGAGTGTCTGAGTTATATTGCTCTGCTTTCATCTCTAGAAACTGCTGTGGCACCATTTGTAGCTACAAGATACAGGTGGGATTTTTCCAGAACAAGTTGTTGGTGATCCAAAATGGGTTAGCTGGAGGGAAGGTGAATTGCTGTCACAGACCAGGATGACTGTGTTGCCTGTCTGATCCATCCTGAAATGTCTGACCTGTCAAAGCTCAGAATTTGGGTCTATGCTGGAGGATAAGCCATATTTACATAACATCTTGGAGGATGTGTGAGAGAGAGGTGAGGCTGAAGGGGGGGCAAAGAGGTGACATTTAATCCCTTGCTTGCTGAACCATAAAGGTTTGCTTTGTGTAGGTCTGCTCCCCTGTGCTTCCCTCCTACTTTGATGGCAGTGATGAATGACAAATGGAGGCAGAGCAGTGAAAACAGGAAATATGATCCCTCAAAAATAACTGGTGGGAAAGGGAGGGAAGAAACTGTAAATAAAGGAACCGTGCTTTCATGGGGCAGCTCCGCAGAGCAGTTGGTGGCTTGTCAAGGAGAAGGAACTCCTATTCTCTGAGGTTACCAGGGGTTTGTCTTGAACCCCTGTTAGGGAGAGGAAGTCCTGAAAGTAGGGGAGCTGTGGTCTGCCCTGTGTTGCTTTTGTTGTTTGTTTTGGTTTTGTTTCTTTTTTAAAAGAAGATTTATACCACTTGTCTTTCTTTGACTGCAGTGTCAGTTTTGGATGGCATGTCATTTATGTTCACATATTGTGAGCCCTTCAGTTTTCTCTGGCTGTGAGAAGTGAGCATTGCTTCTGTATTGTTATCCAGTCATTTGAGAGCAGAAGGGCTGGATGACTGCATGACCTATATCTGCGTGGGGAGAGAGCCATTTGGAGCAAGGCACTGCTCAGCAGGAGCTGTTTTGCCTCTGACTACTTCTCTCACTCTGCTGCCTCTGGACCCTGCTCATTGATTGATAATATGTAAAAGGGGATGGGAGATGTTTTGTCACACACCAGCAGAGTCACTGTTTGTGGGGGAGCGAACAGAAAGAGTTATGATGGACACAACAAAACCTCTACCTGTGGAGCATTTTTCGAGACATCGTGTTGCTGGTTAGCAAGGTTGAAGGCTCAAGGCTTCACTCAACAAAGGATGCCAGATAGAGGCATGCATCCTTCCAGTTCAGGTGGTTTATCTTGTAATTCCTTTCATACCATAGCTTTCAGTGGATGTTGGCTGGAGTGTCTTCAGTGGGAAATTGAGGTTGAATGAAAATGAAGAGCCAGAAAGGGGAATCTATAGACACTTCATATGCCATCCGTGAATAGTAAGTAGGTGCTTAGATGAATAGCTTGGAGCAGTGCAGCCTACTTAGATAGAGCTGGTAAACAAGGTTCTTCTGAAGCATGCTCCAGTGCAGACTTTCTGAGCTCCTGTCTGCTGATCATCTTACAGGGTCGGTAAAAGGCAGTTCATCTTCTGACTGTACAAAGTCCTGTTGCACTGTAATACAAGAAAGCCTGAAGTGAACAGGATCCCTTTAATATGGCGTGTTACAGTGGGAGAAGGTGAGACTGTTGAGGGGGAATGTGTTTTGCCTCTTTGCACTTCTATTGTCTTCTCATGGAAGATGATGACTTCCTTTGTAAATTGGTTTGAACTTTACATAATGCAGAGCGAGACCAAATTCATGTCAGAACTGCCTGTGACTCTGAACCCACAGTGTCTGAACACTGCTGTGTGGCAGCTCTCTTCGTTAGGAATGGCCAACAGTGCTACAGAGCTCTGTCTGGGTTTGCCTGTTCCAGTTAACTTTGATTGCCTTTCCTGAAGCATGCTGGGCATGGGGGTTTTGTTTGTTTGTGTGGGGTGGGGTAGGTGGGTGTTGTGGGTTTTTTTGTTGTTGTTTGTTTGGGTTTTAATATGTATGGATAAGGGATTTTCAGCAGCTGTATAATACCCCCTCTAAAATAGCTAGAGGGAGAAAAGAAGATATATGGAGCCTTTTGTTCCTAAGTGGAACAATATGGAATAATGGTTAATGGAATAAGTGGTCTCATAGCTGTGTGTATGAACTGCTAGATGAAGTTTGGTGGTTGGTAGTTGTGTGCAATGTTGGATGACTTAGATGCTGCAGAGTCTGGGCTTGATAAAGTGATTCAAGAAGGGTAGGTGAAAAATTGGATGACTTGCCTGTTTATTCGACTTCCGTTGGTGGAGTATGGATCTCTAGCAGGGTTTATCTGTAACTAAGTTAGTGTGTTAGAGAAGCTTACCTGTGTGTATTTTTAGGGAGTTTCAGCCTATTTCAGCCACTACTTGTACGTTTGTAAACTTTGAAAGATTTTGAGAAATACTATTTTGGTGGCTCTTGCATGCTGGCCTGTATGCAGCTCTGCTTCCATTCTTGACTTCCTCAGAGTGTTGCTGCTTATGTATTTGCCCCATCTAACACCTGTTGATCCAAGAGTTTAGTGCTCAAACTTCTGCTGCTTGGCCTGCCTCTTAAGTTTGCAAGGGTACATGCAGAAAACAGCTGGTATACCAGCTGACAGTATTAAAAAGCAGACGGTGCTATCAAAGCTGAGCTGGTGTTAATTACCTGAGTTGTGCTGTACAGTGTAAGTACTCAGCTTGAAAATTGCAGGATGGGCCTGAGAGGAGTGTGGTATGCATTTGAGTTTCACTGCTTACTTGAAGATAAGGTAGAGGGATACTTACTTGAAGGTAGAGGGATAGTGACTGTTTAGTTAGAGGAACACAGAGAACCAGAGGAAGGTGCAGAAAAAGTTCACAAAGGGAACATATGTTTAGTATGTTACCACTGAACATGGTAAATGTTATCTAAGCATGTTAAATTGATTCTCCTGTTGTCCCTTCCACAGTTACTCTGCTAGTTTTGCTTACCATTTTCTCTTATATTCTGAGGACTTGGCTCCAGGGAAAACTGTAGCTTTTCCTGGTGCTTAGGTTCACTTGCTGTGCCATCATCCTCCTGATTTGCTGCATTTGGTTCCAGCTGGGGTCTGCTGAGAGCTTTCACCTGTTCAGTTGCTACTCCCCTTCTGTGATTTTTATTTTTTTTTTTTTTTTTTTTACTTGCCACTTGTTCTGATCCACCTGTTGCCTGTGGAATAGGAGCCTGTTGCACACCCCATTATGGTATCTGCTTGCTGGCTGCCTGAGATCCTCCAGCAGCATGCCAGTGTTCGTGTGGTGCTCTATGGCACTTTGGGTTTGTTGCAGGTGTTAGTCACCTGGATCTTGCCAAAAGCTGGCTGATGGAAGCTGTGGGTTACTGTGGCTAAGATGCTTTGTCAGACAGGCTTTTCTTCTCTTCTTATCCCAGAAAGGCTTCAGGCAGGCAAGGTTTTACTGTGCTTTGCTTTTTCTTTTTTTAAATTCTCCAGCCTTAGATGGACTTGGAATTTCCCCAACATTAAAAATTAGCCCTCAGAATAAATAACTGCAAGCTGAAAGGAAGGAGAAAACATCAATACATGGGCATCTGTGTGCTTGTTTTGTTGTCTTCCCCATTTTCTTGAGTCCTTTTTTCTGTGCTTGCTGATGCTTTCACCTCGGTGTGTTAGTGGAGAACACCCTCCTCCCAGCATCACACCCCCACCCCCGGCTCCCCACAGCTGCCAAATGAGAGAAGCACAAAAGATGTTTGTTTGCTTGCTTCGTGGGCACAGCTGATGGCTCAGCAGTGATTTAGAAACTTGTGCTCTGCTACAGGTGCTGGGAAGGGGAGGGAGTTGGGGGGGCGGCAGGAGGAACACTGGTGCAATTTGTATTTTTGGACTGGGAGGGACTCCTGAATTTTTTTTTTTGCTGTAGTGAGGAGCAACAGGAAGGGTTCCTCCTGCCATATTTGGATTTTCAGTCCTTTTTTGCCCAGTGTAGCAAAGTGGGATTTCCTCTGCCAGCTACACAGACCTGTTTGTGAAAGAACCGTAGATTGATTTTTAGAGTGCAAATGCCTTTGTCAAGGTTGTTGTGCATGTCTAGAACAGTGTTATCTCTTTAAGGGGAGGATTTGGGGGTCTGGTTTGTTTTCAAAAGTTCTGTGCATTGTCTCAGTGTCACTTATAAATATTCATCACCTTCAAAGGGATTAGTGAAGGTAGTTCTGAGCCTTTCATAAGAAACCTTCTCTAGAAATACATGTATTTTTAATTACATATTCTGAACGAGACTGTGAATTCTTCTACACAAGAAAGTCTGCTTCTTCCTAGACAGAAAATGTCTTTGAGGCTGCAAGTTCAGCTCTGATTAACAACCACTTGTATCACTTTGGAATCTGTTGTAAATTAAAGTGTACAGGCAGACTTTGTTCTTCCATATCTGTTTAGATAGGAAGGCTAGTGGGTGGTGAGAAGTAGAGAAGGGTATGGAAGACTGAATACTACTTTTGTTTGTGATATGGATGCGGGATGCAAAGAAGTCCTTTGTGTAAAGGCTGGGATAAAGGAGCAATCATCTTTGATAATAGGAAGACTTGTCTAGTCCTTGTGTTTAGGTACTGCAGAGAGTGTTCTATCTCCAGTTACAAAAGAGTGAGCTAAGGATAGCGTAAAGTGTGACAGAATTTTCTGCTTGTGTTTTAAGAAGAAAACTATCATCTTATTGCATTAATATAGTTTGGATTTATAAAGCTTGAGAAAACTACTGCTTAGACAGACATTTATTGAAAGATCTGAAGATGAAACAAAACTGAAACTTTATTGTGTTTGGTTTTGGTCATAAGTTGCACGTATCACCTGCCAAGACATTACTGATCAACAGTAGTGAATGTCTGGCTGTCCTCGGGTGCACAGTCAATTCCGTAGCTATTGCACATCTGAAGTCAGTGCCACTCAAGATGACACTTAGTATCCATTACCACAGTTTCTGGTTTTAATTTAGTTTTGTTTCTATCTCCTTGGCAAAACATGAGGTGGTTCTTGCATTGGCTTGTTTCTTTCCTTAAGTTTACTGGTAACCACACCCAGAGTTCATGTCCCAGCACACTTTACATTCCAAATTCTTTAATTGCTGAAATACTGGCCAGAAAGTGCCAATAAATTTGTTTTGGGGAGTATGATTTTTCTATGTGAGTTTGAGGTATCTGGGTGTGTAATATAACCTCAAAAATCTAAATGTGTCGTATACACCTATGAAATCCTGAAAAAGAAGTTCTTCAAAGCTCTGCCTGGCTTGTTTGAAGCATTGTCTGGGTGAAGCTGTGATTTAGAAAAAGCCTTGTAGTACCAACTCTGAAATATTGTTCATACCTCACATTGATTTGTGCATGTGAACGTAACAGAAATGAGCTCCTTTTTGCTCAAAGGAAATTGGTCTGCAGAGTATGACAGCATTTATTTAAATCTAATTCCAGAATGTTTTAAAGATAAATTGTTGCAGCTGTATCAGTATGTTCCCTTATGATGATTAGGTATACCCGCTTCATGGGACACTTGTGTCCTCTTTTAGCTTCAAAGCTGGATTTCTAAATGAAAATTAATGGAATAGCTGATGGAAAATCTGCATCTTTTGTTTTACTTCTCTGCTGTATTTCTTTGCCAGTCTTATTTTAGATTTTAATGAAGGTCAGGCTTCATACTGAAGCTGAAAACTGGTATGAGACAAGGGTGATTTATTAAATGAATTGACTTTGGGAGAGCTGCAGTAACATGATTTGTCTCTGAGCAAGTGGCCAGACTCCTTGTGCTGGTACAGCAGAGTGATGTTCCCACAGTGCTGTCCAACTGGACTGGCAAGTGATGACCTCTTCTGTGAGGCGCTCTTCCTTGCAGCCTTTTGGTGTCTCTTCTCTGCGAATGCAGTTCTGCTGTGGTCAGACCTAAGGCTGTAGAAATACCTACTAAACTTCTTCATTCCACATGTCAGAGAAGCAGCATATAAAGCATGTAATGTTGCCACTGTTTTTCCTGTAGCAATCTGTGAATATGTGTGGACCTATCACCAGCCAGATTCTTCATTTGGACTGGCATCCATCCTTTTTGGTCTGTGTTGCCTCTGGGGTAATCATTTTCAGAACCATCTCTTTGCCACCCTTGTACTCCATAGACGTCTGCTTAAACAGACTCATGGCTTGTCCATTGTCCCTTCAGCTTGATGCCCTTGCTGTCACTGTAAGGTGATGTAGAGGGAAAGAGATTTTTTTTTCCTTTATTTTTTTTTTCACTGCATTTTATCACAGCAGTAATCCTCAGGCAGCTGGTTCTTCTGGTGGTGAAAAACTACTTCATACTCTCCAGGAGGCTAATGTCTTCAGAATTTGTTGAATAACTGTGTTATGACTGCAGCCGTAATAAACTGTAATTACAGACAAATGCATGTACAAGTTGGCGGCTGACACCACTTTTGTGCATGCATAATGTCCTTATCTGTGTTCTTTTGGGTAGCTATTGCAGTCTGGTCTTACTTGCTCTACTTTAGCAATGTTGAAAGCCTCCTTCTCTAGGAAATCTGATTTTACAATGTTCTAAAAGCAAGGCAAATACACTTCTTTACATATGCTATAAAAGATGTAGTTCAGATGTTACAGTTTGCTGTGTACAGGTTATCAAACGTTTTAAATGTCTTAGTGTGGTGTGGGGATTTTTTTGTTACCACGATGTGCAGAATATTTTGTGGTTTTGCAGTAAGGCCTTTTGTGCAGCGCATAAAGCGTAAGTTCCTTCAAAACTCTTGTTTCAGGAAGAGATAGACAATCTGATTCATTGACACAGAAGTTTTGGCATCCAGTATTGTCCATATGCATGTAATCTAAATTTGTTTGTTTGGTCAACTTAGGAGCTCTGAGCCTTAAGTCTTTGGGACTGTGTAACTTTTTCCTTCTTGCTCACTGTGCAGGACTTGTGTGGAATGGTTTTGTCACCTGGGGCATCACGTCTTCCTCTGCCATGACTACCTAATGAAAATGTTGTCATGAAGGTGAAAGTTATCCTTACTCAGGGCAGAGTCTGTGCAAAGGCTAATGTATACTTCCTCTTTCAGAGTCAGTGTAAGGAGGGAAGGGCTCTTCCACAGCTTCATGCAGGCCCTAATTTCTCTAAATATTTAATTGCATGGTGTAGGTTACCCATTGATGTGCGTGTAGTGTGGTCTTCCTTATCTGTGTGTGCTGCACAGAGTGTACTGCTTGTATAGCCCCTGAGCATACTGGGCAACTTGTCAAATCTAAACCAGTTTTCAATGATTTGCTCCAGGGTTATTCCTTTTCCTCGCTGAAGGGTACTTTCCTGCTTATTTTAATTAAAAGTCTTTCTTCATTCTATTTTAAATAAAATACTATATCTTTTTTTTTTTCTAAATTGACAAGCAGTCTTGTAGCACACTGTTGGGCATTGATTAAACAAAATATTTGGATTTGCTTATCTAAATGCTTTATTTTACAGAAACATTACAAAGAAGCAAAACAGGCAAATGATCTGCAGATCCTAGCTGTGCCTGCCTGTGCATACTGAGAGCATCTTGCTTTGTGTTTGTGTTTCTGGAGGAGTGGTTTTGTTGGTTTTAAAATTGGATTATTTTGCAAATTACTTTCTTGTCTCTTAAGGAACATGTGCTCCAAAGCACTGGAATGTTTGACTTTTTAGTGTTTCTTCTAGTGTTTTTAGCATTTCTTTTAACCATATGTTCTGACATATAGTCCCACTGGTTTCATTAAAAAGAACTTTCAATGAATTACAAGAATCTTTTTTTTTAGTAACAGTCTCTTTCATATGTCTTTGCCCAGGCCCACAAATATCTCAAATTTTCATTGGGAGAAAACCCAGTTTCTGAGGGAGAGACCAGACCTGTAAATGTTTAAGCCCACAGCAACTATTTCAGTGCATTATGTATAGGGATCACCTCGGGAGTACAGATTAGAAATGTTTCTGAAATGTAGACTATCTGCTGAAGATCAGTGCTGACAAGCATCCACATAGGATTTGATTTAGCAGGAGAAACCAGCTTGGAAATGCTAGCATAGAGAAAATCTACGTGAACTACTAGGCAGCATTTTGATGAACAGAGTACATTCTTCCAGTGCAGAAACATTGCCTCAGCTGTTTGACTAAGAATTTTCAAATGTTTGATAGTACAGACTTGTTTTCTTGCATCTCATTTCTGAGACCTTTTTATCTTCAGTCTAAAGATGGAACTCCAGTTTTATAATGGCAATTGTCATACTGATAGATGCCTTTAAGAATGTGGCAACAACTTAAAAGCATTGGAGAATGCAGTGCATGAGCATAAATGAGAAGCAAGATTGCTGAAATGGGTTTAGGAATTCAGTTAATCTGCTTGTGTATTTCCCAAAATGCTGTATTTTTTTATTTCAGAGGACAAGCTTTTCTCTAGCAAGATCTGCAGGGTGACATGGGTACAAGATATAAAACAAAAGCAAATTTAAAAAATGCATCTATTCCATTATAGCTTGGGGTGATAAGAAACCAAGTCTTTATAGTGCTGTGCTGTTTGGAGTACAGTTTCTCTGTGGGCAGCAACACATGTCGTTAAGGTGCACCAAATAACTTTTCACATCCTTCTTAAATCATACAGTTGTATTTTGGGACAAAATAGGAGGCAGGACTTTGGAATTTCCTGGCATTTATTAAAGCACTAGAACTATGGTGTATTTTTAAATCCTCCGTCTCTTCTTTTTTGCTCAGTCCCTCTTTGACACTTTTAAGTATTGCTATCTGTGCCTCTCTGAAAAGGAGGAGATGGCAAAGCTTCCTCAGACAGTGGTCTTCAAATTTCTTTGTGTTAAAGGGAATTAATGCACCTAAAGGCTGGCCTAAAAGCCTTTGCCAGTATGTGTTGCTCTCCAAAGAATGGTTATGCACATCAGCTCTTTGCCCTCAGTTTTGCTAGGGAGGAGAACTGATTTTCTTTCCTGTGGAATTGTAAGATTTGGTTACTTCCTGAGCCTAAAATAACGTGCACTGTTGCTTAAACCTTGTTAGCAAGCTGAGACTTGCTGAAGAAGCATTTGCTTCTTCCACTCCTCAACCTGTCAAGTTTTCATATTATCCTTGCTTGTGTTCTGCTGGTAGAGACCAGGTGGAAAATAATAAAGCCCCTGTGCTTATCTGTGGTCAGCACTGACTGAAAGGGAGGGCTTATCTCTTCTCCCCATGTGTCCTAGAGGAAGCCAGGCTGAAGCAGTGAATCCCAGTTCTTAACAACAGGAAAACCCAGAATTTGACTTAAAGGGAATGATTGATTGTAGAAAACAAAAAAAGACACCAAATAATTGAGATTGGTGTCAAGTGGCTGAAGCTATATTTATGGTCTGTGGAGGTACTGCAGTGACCCAGCTGCCTTCCCACTGCACATACAGAGCTCCTGGAGCCGTGGAAACTACTGAGGCTGAACCAACATTCTGGTCATATGTGCTGGGGGTCAAAGATCATCATCCTACAGATTGATTTATTTATTGAAATTTCATTTGTAGAAGCATGCATTGCAGGTTTCAGCCTACTGCAGACAGTGAGACTCCAGATTGTCTTTATACAGCCTGTGTCCTTGAGTGGAAGGGTGGTGGTTGGATATATACAGGAGCTGGCTTAATCTTTGTTAAGCTTCCTCATGTGGCAATACCTTGACAGCAGATGTGATGTATTCCAGAGCATGATTTTAAGAGAAGTGGAGGATGTGTTGGAGAGGGATGCCCTCATACAATGACCTTCCGACTTGTAAGCTCTCGAAATAATAATGCATAAGTATTCAAGAAGATGCCGAGTCAATTACTGTATGAGCTTGTCTGAAGACTAGCTGCTGGGACTGGCATTTGCAAAATCACAGCTGAAGGGAATGCACAGGTAAAAACTATAAATATGAATTTGTGAGTGATGTAGGCATTTTCTATGGCCTTGCAGAAGCTTTGATTAAAGGATTGATAGTTGGAAAGGTAAAAGAGGAGTAAAGCATGACATCCAGACGAGCTTGATTGCAAAGTAGTGGATTGCAACTTGGTCATGATGGGGATAGATGTAAGATGTTTGGGGTCTTGGATTTATGTAATTCTGAAATTCTGCTGTTGCATGTGGCAGTGCGTTTTGCTTGTGTCTATAGTAACTTAAAGGTGTCTAATTTTTCTTGTCTCAGAAAGCTATTCCTGAATGATGCTTTGGAATTTCCCCTCTTTTGCAATTGAGTAATTTGATCCTTAGCAATGCAGGCTATCCTAATTCACTTACCAAACCCTACATGCTATGAAAATTGATTTCTTGTCTGTATGTACTTTCTGGCAAGTGGTTAGCCTAAGAAAAGTTGAGTTAATGTTACCTGTAATAACTGACTTCTGCCCAAAGATCTTAATTTTTTTTTTTAACTTTAAAGTTCCAAGTATAGGTAGATATTACCTCAGGTTAAAAATGGAGGAAGTCAAGGCATTGCTGGATACTAATTGGGTTCTTCCTAGGGTCTTAACTGTTCACTTGCAGAACAAAACACTGTGATCTCCTTAGCTGTTGTCTTTGTCACATGTCCTGTTAGTCATGAATGAAATAATAAATTTAGCATATCTGTACATTTTAGAAAGATAAGAAGTAATGGAAAAACCTCGGATGTTGGACAAACAACTACATTTCTAAAATACTGATGCTCATCCCTATTACATGAAAGGAATTGCCACCCCAGATGGTTACACACAAAGGGATTAGATATATCGCAGGATTTTGTGCCTTGCATTGTCTTAGTAATCATGGTGCCACACTGCCAAACGTTGCAAAAGTTTCCTAGATGCTTTTCCAGTGATCGCTGTGAATCACTGACCTTTTTTTTTGTCAGACTTTTTACATATGCAAGGTACAGAGAAGGAAGAGTTCATTGTGCCACTTGTCATGAATAACCAACTGCCCAAGTGATACTGAAGTAGTGATAGGTTTTGCCAGTTTCCAAAGTGGTCTGATTGCATTCAGAGAGCTGTAATGTTGTAAGTAATTAAGTTTAAGTTACTGTAATACTCCTAATTTCTAGCAGTTCTGGAGGCGTGGAAAGTGCTTTCTGCCTTGGATTTCTTGCATGCTGGGACTTCCTTTCTCCAGCTGTCATTCTCAGAAAAGCCACCTTCTCTTTGCCATCTTCTCTTTGCCATCTTCTCCTTGGATTGAATTCTGTTTGTCACCAGGTCTTCTGCTCTTCTTTTTCTCCTCAGTTTAAATTTTTGTTCCTACCCTTGCAGAAAGAAGCATACCTAAATTAAGCTTTAGTCTGAATTTGCAGCTTTAGCACACTTTGTGCAAAGCTTGTAAGTTAGTTTTATTCTTTGTGTTGGAATTCTGATATAATTCTTACATTACCAGGATCATCCATTAACTACTGCCAGGAGAGGCATTAACTCACATGCATGCATAATCTGTTACACAGCTGACATTAAATGTTTTCCCCATGTTAGGAGGAAAAAGGTTTCAATTCCTCTAATGGAGTAAAAAATTCTCTGTAGCTAGGAATGCCTGACTCTTTGGATGGAATATTGAAAAAGCCAGTCAGAAATTATTGGGATTGTTTGCTCATGCAGAAAAAAGTTGTTTGATGGGTTTCCGTTTAAAGCTACTGCTTTTTTTTAACTTCTATTTCAAGCCTTTTCTTCAATCTTTTCTTCCATTTCTTCTGGACGGTACTGCAGGATGTCTGTGCTTCATTTCTTGCAAGTAATGACATCCCAAGTAATACCACTTCTTTTTCCATGTGCAAGCTCATTTCATCACTGATTGAGAGCCTTGCTCTGTAGGATTACTCTCATGGGCTTTTCTAATTAAAGAATGGAAGAGTTTTTGGCATTGGATGCCATTTTGTGTCATACTTCTCATACCCAGCATGAGAACAGAGGGAAAGACTATCACTGGGGACAAGGAAATAAGTTTGACTGGACCTGTTGTTGTGTTTTAAGTAATTAAATATATAAACTAAGTAGTTGTAGTAGTGGATTATGCTAGTGTTGAGTTACGCATTGTAAAACTAAATGGGAACCTGTTGCCATTTAAGGAAACTAAGCAGAAGGGGCTTGTCCAAGGTAGTTCCCTCCTCCTCTTACATTGAACTCAATAACCATGGGCAGTGGAGAAGGAAAGACTTAAAATACCCAACTAGATGGGGAGTAACTCCTGACACAAAGACTTCTATTCATGCCCCCCCCCCCCCTTTGCTTCCCTTAAATATATATTTTACACACAGCATTTGGACCTATTAGTTGAGCTGGTTTTGGTAGGATCAAAATGGGAACATGGTATTTTGAGGCTAGGCTCTAAACCACAAAACTAGCTGAGCTGATTGCATGGTGTCTAAAGCTTCTTGGCACATGATGCATCCTTGGCCTCCCATTGTTTGCAGGCCTTCAGATGTGCAGACTGTGTACACGACCCATGTGGTTGCATTCTTAGGAGCTCTGTAATGTACAGACAGCATTCAGTAGGAAAAGTGGATTATTAACAGAACTCAAAGGAGGTGAGAATCTTTACTGGATGTGTCCTCTTCTAAGTTTCTTACAAAGCTGCATAGGGCAACCTGCTGTGTTACAGGCCAGGTGTCCTGACATCTGCAAAGCTATAGGGTGTGTAGCATTATTTTTGTTTTACAGAAATGCTTGGGACAGTGAAATAGGAATGAATATTCACATAGAACAACTTTTCCAGCCTTGACTTCTTGGCAGATCCTGTGGGTTAAGCAAGAGAAGCCTGAGGTTCTTGGAGTATACCAGGCAAGAAGCAGCTTTACATTCTGGTCAGAGAGAAGCAATGGGGAGAGGCAAGCCAATCCTATCCAGAGGGCAGATTAGAGAGAAAATACTGGCACTGGGAGAAAGGGACATTTTAATTCTGGCCTGAAAGGTGAGTCTGGGTTTGTATAAGAAATTGTATATCCAGAGGGAAGCTCATACTGCAATATGGTCTTTCCAAGTTTTTGCTGAGAGGTGGGTTTTAAACACTTGTCTTTTGAATGCACAAGCTTTCTAAATGCCTGCTAGTGCACATCCCCACTGTAAGTCACAGCATGATTGCCTGTGCTTCTGTGTGTCAGTAGTATCTGCTGGTTGGTTACATCCATCTGGTGAAAAATCTCATTGATCAGTAACATCCTTATGAGACTAGTTCATGGGTTGCCAAGACATGTGGTGGTCTCTGGTAAACACTGGTTTCACTTGTGCCATTTGCCTGTCCTGGAGTGAAGGAGGGGGGCCTAATCTTTGTTTAAGGGGTCTTCTGGGGTTAAGCACAGTTTGGTGCACTACTAGTAGCTGCAGAGTTAATACTGTCATCTGACAAGACTCACTGTTGCAGTAACTGCTTTTCCCTGATTCCCGAAGGGGGTTTGCCTGTGATGAGTGCATACTGCGTTGTTATGCCTCTGTTACCTAGTGTCTGTGTCATCCCCCAACACCTTCTGCTGGGAAAAGTGCCAGCCTCATGTAAAAGAGCCCCCTCTGAGAATGTCTGATAGCCAGTAATCCCTTTAGAAAAGTCTGGGCGCTCAGACTACTGTGCTGCAGATCCTGCTGTCGCTAAATTTTGCATTTCACCCTTGGCTTTTTGCCAGGTCCCATGGGGAACTTTGTTTCCAAGAAACTTTACAGAAAAGGAATAGTGGCTGCTCTTTGCTAGGGACCTATCAGTCAGTGCTCATCCTTCCCTGTGGGAGGGAGGCAGCCATGGAAGGAGGCTCATGTATTAGGTTCAAATCCTCATAACCAAGACATAACAGCACCAGGAATATTTTGTGGTACTCTATTAAATTAGTCACTTGTGTGAGCACTTCAGGTTCTGAGACTCTTGCTGCCTTTGCTCCCTTTCTGCCTCTTTGAAGCAGAACAGCTGGTATGCATGACTTCAAGTTAACTTCAGGTTCAGTTTAAGATTAAGTCTCCAGGCTTTGGAAGAGGGACCTGGCAGTTCTACGGTCCTGTAGTGACTAGTAGAGAGTAAGGGTGGTGACTAAGGTTGAGCAACCAAGTTCTTTGGTTAACATCCAGTTTATGTGAAGTCCAGGCCACTATACTGCTGCCCTTTGACAAGGGTCAGCTGTGCTTTTTTTTTTGCCCCTTTCTTACTCCACTTCCATTTGTCAACATCAGGTGCTAATCATAGCCAGAGGAAAACCTGCACCTAATCTTGTAATAGAGCTGGACAGCGTGGATCCTCATGCTCCTGTTGAAGAAGGGCAACTAATCAATGGCCAGAGGCTCCAGCCCCATCTGCTTGAATTAAACTGAGGATTGAGTACTTTAGTCTTTGAGAGGTAGTGGGCACAAGGATACACTGGCATCACCTAGGAAATTCTCACCTTGCTCACTGAATTCAGCCTTCAGCCTTAGGAAAGCTTTGTGTTAAGATTCATAATACACATGGATCATCAGTGCAGGTGCCTATGAAACCATGTTTTTTCTTGGCTGTTACGTTCAGGAGTAATATGCAAAAGGAATGAGTAATGCTTGTTTTGTTTCTCTTCTCTCATTCCCATCTGTTGAAAACAAACCCATAAACAAAAATGAGGCTATTCCATCTTTTTTCATCTCTGTCAGGCTGCTGTTAAAAGACAGCTTGCCCTCTATAAAATGGTCAGTTGGTACTGAGGTCCAGCCCATTTTCAGAGGCATATTTCACTTCCTGTAGCTCCTTCTGTGTCTAGCTACTTGTGGTCCACAAGCCCTGTGTTGCTGATACGAAACTAACAACTTAAACGGTTGTGATTATTAAGAGGAAGAAAGTGCCTGAGGATATTTGTCATCTCTTTTGTGTGAACTGTTTCTTCCATTACTACTTGATGTCATTCTCTGTGGCATTAACACCTGCTATTTTTATAGTCTAGAGGTTTTTTTGATTAAAGCTTCTTGGCCAAGGATCTAGGCTAGAATTTGCTCAAGAAGCTTGGGTCTAAGTCTTATTTTACTTAGTTACTTGGGCTTAGGAGGTACCAGTGTGGTCCCAAAAATTCAGCCCCATGTCCTGTACCAGTACTCCCCTTTTAATTCACCTTCCCAAGATACCTTCCTTCTTTTCTATTCTTAACGTTTTTGGGTTTAGGAGTAGAAATGAGTATTTGGGATGGAAAAGGAGCCTCTTGAAGATGGTGGTTGTTTTGTGGTAGTCGTGTTCTGAATGAGATTTCTATTGCCACATACAGCATTTGTAATAAACTATGTGCCCACAGTGTTAGGTGGGTGCATTTTATGAACTATGTAAAATCTATACTGTGACATGCACCACTGTGAAGAAGTAAAACAAATCCCAGGTTAAGGGTTTTTTTGATTGTTGTTGGGTGTGCAGGGGGTTGGGTGTGGGTTTTGTTTGTCTGTTGGTTTTATTTTTTTTTGGGGGGGTAGGGTGGGTTTGTCTCTCTTCCATTCTGGCCAAGTCTTACTCTGCAAGTTATTTCTGCAAGTGGCCAGCAAGTCGCCCATGAGCCAGCAGTGTGCCCTTAACACCAAGAAGGCCAGTGGGATCCTGGGGAGCGTTAGGAGGAGCATGGCCAGCAGGTTGAGGGAGGTGATCCTACCACTCTGCTCTGCCCTGGTGAGGCCACATCTGCCATGCTGTGTCCAGTGCTGGGCTCCCCAGTTCAAGAGAGGCAAGGAGCTACTGGAGAGGGACCAGCGGAGGGCTACAAAGGTGATGAGGGGACTGGAGCATCTTCCTGATGAGGAAAGGCTGAGAGAGCTGGGTTTGTTTAGCCTGGAGAAGACAAGGCTGAGAGCGGATCTTATCAATGCATACAAATATCCTAAGGGTGAGCATCCAGAGGATGGGGCCAGGCTCTTTTCAGTGGTGCCCAGGGACAGGACAAGGGGCAACTGGCACAAACTGCAACACAAGAAGTTCTGTCTGAACATGAAGAAGAACTTCTTTACCTTGAGGGTGACAGAGTCCTGGAACAGGCTGTTCAGAGAGGTTGTGGAGTTTCCTCCTTTGGAGGCATTCAAAACCTGCTTGAATGTGAGACTGTACTCCTGGGGCAGGAACCACCTTTCTACTTAATGAGTGGATGCCCTGCTTGGCACATTGGATAGCTAGTCCCATATAGCAACTTACAGGTAGTATTTCTGTCTTTCTGCTGTAGTAATATTGACAGGAATCTTGTCTTGTCCCACTAATACTGCAGTTATCTCAAACCTTTCAAAGTGTGTGAGTCTGTCAGACCGTGTAGTTGTTGTTTGAAAATGCTGCAGAAAATGAAAGTGAAGCATTACTCCAGGAAACTTAGTGGTGTGCAGAGGTTTTATAGAAAACAGCTACTGTGCTGTTGAACAGTATCTGCTCTGTGCAGCTTGCAGTCAAAAACGTCAGAACTTCTATTTCAGGGTTATTTTAAACTGCTTGAAGCTTTTTAGGGCTGGACTAAGCATCAACACAAGTCTTCCAAGTTTCTGTAAAAGTCCTAGTAAAGCAGTATCTAAATATAGTGCTGATGTACAAGTGTTCCTTTATTTTTTGCCTGTTGTGTTTTACTTGCTTTGGGTTGTATGTTTATTCTATTTAAAGAGGGTTAGGTTTTTCTCTGAAGTTTTCACTCAAAATATTTGACTGCCTACAAACATGATATGAAAGACAAGAGATTAAAATAAATAAATACATTTCCTGTAAAAGGAATGAAGATATGAGGCAGCTAAGCTTTAGAGCAGCCAGCAGGCCACAGCTGTGCTACATGGAGGAGCACAGCTATCCTTTTGGGTGTGTGCTCTGTTACTGGCACAAAGATTGGTGGTACATACAATTTACTCAGTTCAGAGTAAGTATTTGTGCCTGGCTAATCTTTTTCCCTTCCAAAATGGTCAGGTCAGATCAGAAACCATGGCCTGGATCCTCTCCCTCTGTTGGTGGCGGGGGTGGGTGGGGGTGTGTGGGGGTGTGGGGGAAGCATAACTGCGAGGATTTCTTCTGTTGTCAAGCGCTTTATCCCCTTCCAGTAAACTGTTTATCCCACCTAAGATTTTCATCTGCTTCCGGACATGCCTCTGGACTATATAAGGAGTTTAGGTTGACACCATTCCTAAATCAGTTGTTTGGGGGTAAGTGGGGTGAAACCAGCTTCCAGTGCAATAGAAACGCATGTGAATTTGTATTTCCCCACCTCTGATAACTTTAACTGAATGGGGCCAACGAATCATTTAGGTCTCTGTTCCTTCTAAGATACCTGGTCAAGACACTGAGACCACTATGTGTACTTGTAATGCATTTGGACAAAGTTCTGTTATCTCTTGCTGCACACAAAGGGCTTTTAGAAGCCCTGTGTCTTGGAAGATTTTGGATTTTGTCTTACAGACTTGAGGCTTTTCTCTTCATAGCTGTAGGTGGCCCCCTCAGAGCTTCTCTTAGTGGTTCTTTAATTTGTAGATTCTTTTTCCTGTCAAAATAGAGATTTCAACATCAGTTCATGCAGAGCATCTAATAGGTGGGGATTCCATGGTCACTATTCAGGTGTCGGTCACAGGCATTCAGGCCTGCTCATTGCTTTGGCTGAGCACAAGATGCTTTTAAGCCCCTTGTTTGAGTGCTGCAGTGAGCAAAGGGATGAGTGGGGCAGTGGTCCCTGACACAATGGGAGCTGGTTCTGATCACCACCTGCCTGCTGGGAACTGCCTGGGGCTGTTCACCAACAGTTGATGTGATGCTACTGTTGGTGGTTGATAGCTCATGCAAGACAGCCCCGTTCCAGCTACTCCCACTTACTTTCCTTTTTAATGCTTTGTTCTCTAGCAAAATGTTACTTGTAAAGGGGGGAGGGAGGAAATCCTAGGCTATTATCTGCGAAGTAGGTCGTAATTCTGGTAAATAATTGATTTTTTTATTTTATTTTATTTTTTTTTTCCCCGGGGTTGAAATCAGAAGCAGGCCTTAAGTACCAGTGTCTGAACGCTGTGATTATCACTCCTTCTGGAATTTCAGTGCTTGAGCTTGGAGAATGCTTGTCTGACTCATGGAGGGGGATACCACTGAAAATAAAAGGAGAAAGTAACTCTAAAACCATATGGAGAAAGTGTTTCTTTTGTTGCTATACTGTGTTTAAAGTTTTCTTGCTTTGAACTAGTTCCTCAGGGGTAAACCAGTTCTCTAGGTTTGCTTCTGGCTTGTGTTATGCTCTGGACTAGGTGCTCACACTCTTCCTTTATCTGTTTTTATTAAGCAATAGAATTTGGAAGTGCAAGTGTTGACAGCAGTAAACATCATCAGTGGCTGCGTCTGCTCTGTATGTGAGTGCTATATTGGTTAATCTTTTAAAATCTTACCCTGTGGTGCAAACTATTCAGTAGGAGTCTGGTGTGGATTCTTGGTTTCAGCTTGTATTTTGGCACAGGCAAATTCAGTTCCCAAATAGTTGGGATAACTGATCAGTCTTCTGCTCTGTGTGTGTGTGTATATACACACACTTAGTGCATATATTTTGTGTTTCTTAACACTTTGTGTCTAGAGTATTTCCCTAAGAAGCTTCCTTCACCAGTAGGGAAAGAGATCTTGTGCAGGGAAGTGGGGTGTGGGGTCACACTCCTGAAAATCTGTTTATTTTGTGACTTGCCTGGGAATGAGTCCTCACTGTCAGCAGTCCTTGGCTACATCATCTGTAGTACAGCAGTAGTGCAAAGCCTGCAGCAGTGTCTGCAACAGAGAGCTGTTTCCACAGGTAAGTCCTTGTCCTGCTTTGCCCTCTTTGCCTGCACCAGCTGATCTGAATTACAGCTTCCAAGTACCCTTGAAGAAACGCGTGTGTGGCAGTCACAGCTGTCTGCACAGGCAGCCAGGTTTTGATCCTGCGTGAGTCTGTGTCCCTCTGCATATCTACAGCTCCCCTTGAAGTTTTAGGGAGCTACAAGTGCTCAGTTCTTGGCCTTTGTGCAAAGTTACTGTATGAAACTACTTTGTGACTCACTGGGCATGAGGACTTCCAACAGTTCGCTTTGAGAGCTACTGTCTGAGCAGAAGCTCTGCATTGTATATACAAGTTTGGGTACAGAAGAAAACTGTTGGGGGACATAGTCATCTCTGTAAGTTGTTTCATCTTAGTTGGGACTGGTGTGGTCCTATTTTCTTCTGGATTAAATTCATTGGCATTTTAGTGCTTCCCCTTGGCATGGCTTCAAAATCACTTGTTGGCTTATTCGTGCTGTGGGACGGCAGGGCTTAATGAAATGGTGGTGTAACACGTCTGTGTTACCAAAATAAGCTCTCTCTTATCCCATATTTTAATAAGAACTGAACAACAATGAATTGGTCAGTGATGCTGAAGTGTAAAACAGCATTGTTGGTGTCTGATGAAGTACACCATGAGCTCAGACTGAGAGGTTTTTCCTCTCATCTGCCCTTCAGCTTCTCTGAGAACTCTAACTGGCACCACTGTCCAATGTTCTTGATTCATGTTTTTCTAAATTTATTCTTCACAATTGTAATTAGAGGAGGACTACCACTTCTAAAAGCAGATTCTGCAAAAGAAGCACACAATCTGGGAAGAAAGGTGGTATGGTGTGTTATGTGAAAACCTACTCGCCCAGAACAAACCTTGACATGTGACCCCCAACTACCTTCATCTTATCTTGTAGTTTCAAGGGAAAAGAGATGAAGAGTAGATGGTGTTTATTAATGCTGGTAGGGAGCTGTGTTCTACCTTCAGCATCTTTAAAAGAAAAAAAAAAAGAAAAAAGAAAAAAGATGTTTCAATAACTACCTTGCTGTGCTTGTGAATGATACAAAACTTGTTTTTTTCTTCTCCAGCCAGATGACAGGAAGACACTGAGCTTGGGCAGCAGCTGTGTTCAGAAAAGGTTGTTAGTGGTGTAGGCAGAGCCATCTGCCTAGCAAGGCATTTAGCTTGGGTTGCTTGTTCTAGGCCAAGATGGTAAATCAATAGCTTTTTTTTTTTTTTACAGTATAATAAGTAAGATGTCAATGGTTAGATTTACAGTGTAAACAGGAAAATGGTGGCTAGCTTTATCGGCTTCTTAGTGTCCTAGCTACACTAGTGAGAAAACAATATGAAAAAAAAAAAGCCAAAGCAACTCATACTGAAAGAAGTTGAAGATCTAGAAATAGAACAGTATTCTTATCACATATGTTTACTGGGGAGTTTTTTAATAGACTTTAGTACCTCCTGCTGCCAAGGGCTGGTCCTCCCTTCCCTTCTCACAAAATTGTCAGTTCATTTAAACTCTTGTTTTAACAGGCACTTTCCTTTCTGCATGGAAGGACTCTTGATCTGCTCTAGTTAAATACACAAAATGGTATATATACATCGTGGAGTTTTTTGTTAACAGATCATGCTGTGGCAATTGGTCCGTTTTGTTTCTATTAACTTTCTACTCTCTTCTACTTCTCTGGAGATTCCTGTTGCCAAACGTTGTTTGAAGTGGCTGCAAAACTCCTGAGAAAACTGTGAAAAACAGAATAGTAAATAGTAATGCTGATCATGGTTGGAATTTTCTTCCATTCGCCTGACAAATGACAGAGTCACATTAGGTATGATAAGGGAAGCAGCCTTCCCAATGCAGTCAGTACATGCAGTTTCCTTTTAGACTTTGTTACTAGGTTGTTTTTCAGTGATCTTGTTTTTGGTTGGGGTTTTTCTTTTCAAGAAATGCAACAAAGGCTTTAGTTTACTGTCAGCACAACAGTAGTGCTGACATGAACAGTCACATTTGCTTCATCCCACCTCTGTGCTGTTATACTGATGCATTGTCTGGAGCCAATCAGTGAAATGGGATAGGGAACTGCTCTCCATTATAAAATAACATTTTTTCCAGTTATTCCTACTGTGGTTTGCTGTGCTCCCTGCAAACATGCCTGTTACAGGACAGTGAGGGAGACATGGATAGGAACCCACGAAGAGAGTGGAGACTGCTTGAATGCTAAAACTGTAGTTCTCATAATGCAGCCCCTGCTTTTGTTGAGAAAAGTCTGGCCTCTAGGTTCTTCTCCTTGCAGCTGTGTGTGGTTCATTGTTGTTTACTTGTTTGGGTTTGTTTTGGGTGTTTTACCGTATTCTTCATGGAAGCCTTTCTCTGTTTCAGCTTGCACCTCTGATCTAGTCAGTGCAAAAGCTCCTGGTGCCCTTGGTACAAAGCCACATGAACTTATGAATGTATCTGCCTATCTGTGTATTTTTACACTGAAAGAAGTCTAATTCTGAACAACCAGGCCTAAAATTTACTTTCTGCCTGTTAGACTTGCAGTGAATGAGAACCGCTAAACTTGGTGCACAATCCTGAGTAAGGAATGGAAAACAAAACTGGAAAGGTGTTGCAGTTTGCTCTGGGATTTACTTAGCCAAGAACATCCAGTGGCCTGACTGCCGAAATGAACTGAACATGGAAGCCTTTCCAGCCTGCCTGAGAAAACATAGAATGGGAGAGAAATGTAAAGACATAGACCCTGGATGGAATTGGATTTACTTTCTGCTCTCTTCAAGGCAGGAGTCTGAGAGGTATTCATCCATGTTATGGGGTGTTATACTGTACCATATAATTTAACAGTAAACATGCAGGAGAAACGGCAAAAAAGGCAACAGGAGTTTCACTGTTTAGGGCCCTGGCCTACATTGTGAATTAAGTATACTCACATTCTTTCAGGAATGGATGGTACCTATGTAATTCAGGCCTGACAGGAATTTCTCCATCTTTACCTGTTGGCAGCATATTTGCAGCCAGTCGTGCTGGAAACATACCTCATTCATATATGCATATATTTACTCACTGATGTTTAGGGCTCTAAGTGATGGCGATTAAACCTTTTAAACACCCTGAAGGCCATGTAGCAACCAGTAGGACACAGGTGTTGTCAGCTGTCACAGCGAAATGTTCAGGTCTTGCCTTCTGCAGTAACTATGGGTAACTTTATTTCCTGATGTTAGTTACATACTGTGTGCTTATAGTATATGCTAAAATTTACCAATTGCTGTGGAGACACCCTGTATTTGAAAGGTCACATCTTCTAAATGTGTAACCTGTTTTCTTCCTAATCACAACTGTTATAATCAGTTGCACTCTGCCTACTTTGTGGTGTGCAATGGTTGTGCTTCCCTCCCAGCATTTCAGTTTGATTGAAACTGATCCAAGTGTCAGATGTCTTAGAGAGATGGGAATTTATACCTCTGCTACTCTTCCCTGGCTGACCTCTGTGGCATGTACTGTGTCAAAGCCTGGCTGAATGCAGTGTGTGGATGACAGCTTGGTTGACACTCCATGGCATGTAGCACTCCATGACTGCTAAGCTGGAATTGTCTGAAGCAAAGTTTGGGAGCGGGGAAGTTGTGCAGGCTGGCAGAAGGGAAATCTTTGGAATTTGCATGCTACAGTGCAGTCTTGTCTAGTAAGAAATGGACTCTCCTGGATGGTCAAGTTAGCTTCCTGATTATTTTTCTTATGGTAACAACTCTTTCGCTAGCCTCAGTGATCAGTTCTTTCCGTCCTGTGTGAGCATGCCTTAGGCTTCCCTGAGGTGGAGAATGGTCTCAGTAGTCCCAGCTTTCACATTGTGGCCGGATCATGGAACCTCACTCTGTATGGGTATTAGATCTGTGTAAATGTTAAATATGTCCCCAGGAAAATGCCAGTCGTAGCAAAATGCAGCAGCTTGTCTCAGTAACAAACAGATCAGACCTGTCCTCTAGTCTCTGCATGAACTCTTTATGGAATATATGGGCAGATTAAAGAACTCTGATCTTTTTTAGGTGTTTAATGATCTGGGTTTGACACACCTAAAAGATTAAAAATGGACTGCAGTTAATTCATCTCCCAAAGACTTAAGGGTGCTGTCTGCTACAAGGATAAAGCTCGTCTGTGGTAGAGACAGAAGTTTCTTGGAGGCTGGTTAACATCTATGGCCTGAGATCCCCTGGGGGAGGGAGGGTGGAGAGAACCTCCAGCTGTCTTGCTGTTTCCATATGCAAGGTACATTGCTTTCTCCTTCCATCTCAAAAATAAGATGCAGTTCTCAACCTCTACATGCATATATACACATGCACTCACATGTGCATATACAAACACGCCCTTGCCCTTAAAAGAAAATGAAACACTGGGTAAAACGTACATCTGACATACTTGTTTCAGCAGCCACTTAACATGCTGCAGAAAGATGAACTATTACAAGGTGAGAGGGAAGGATGCAAACCTGAAGTGGATATGCTGATTTCAGGAAAATCTGCTGAAGTTTTGGATTCACAGAACCCCTTCTTTTAGTTGCTGTGTAAGCTGTAGTTGTCCTTCCAGTGTTCAGCTGCGTATTTAGAAACCTCCCTTTCTGGGGTACTGTTCCCCTTTCATCCTTTTCCCAAAAGAGTGTTTCCTTGCAGGTTGTCAATGTATAGAATGCTTTCAGAGCCCATTTCATGTCTGCAGAAGGGAAACTGCAGCTTGGCTGCATTGTATGAAACCTCTTGTCATTGTATGAAACCTCTTGTTTAAGGCTGCCTTGGCTTTGTGTGCTAATGGATGTTTCCTGTGGGTGGGCTGTGTTACGTATTTCACTGCAATTCTTCTTGCAACTCATGCTCCCAAACAGCTTGTTCAGCAGCGGTAAGCAAGATCATCCTCTGTGGACATTTTCCTTCTATGGCAAACAAAGTGGTGCCTTGTAAGAGTCTGTCAGTTAGCACTGATAGTTGGATTCTCTTCATGCACTTAATGGAGAAATAATACAGTATGAGGCCATAGGCAGACTGGGAGCTAGTTTTTGTTACTTCTTGCCTTCCTGTTTTCCTGCTCATCTAATACTAAAGAATGAACTTGCAAACTAATGGGATTTTTTTTTTGTTGCTAAATGAATTGATTTTGTATTTCATTGGGGGCTTCAGGTTTCATCTTTAGATGAAATCTTTAGACATCTTTACAGGTAGATGTACTGTCTACACAGAGAAGAAATACAGAGCATGAAGGAGATAATTTGTTTTGAATCTGTTTAGTATCCTAGGGAAGACTTTTGTTCATCAATCTAAGAACAAAGCTGTAGAGATTTGACATGGTGAATATATCTTTCCCCCACACCTTTTGATTCATTGTGGGGCAGAAGAAAATCATTGTGGATCTCAGTTTTATGTGGAAGTGTACAAAGTATTGAGTACGCTATTTCCTTGTTTTGAAAATGATGATTCAGAAGGTGTCAAAGAAATAAGTGAAATGCTTAGTTTTCCATAGTTCAACTCTTCCATTTTTTTAGAAAGTGCTGCTGTATTCCCTAGGCAACAGCATTCACAGTCCATCCACACTGGTGTACTTCTACGTGTGCTCAGCACTGGGACTGAATCCTGATCCTTCTCCAAGTAGCCTGGCCAGCACTAAGAAATAAAATTACATGACTCTGTATTATTTATCATTGAGCAAATGGTAGTATGTAAAAGCTGGAGCTAAGGTCAGTAAGGCATGTTAGTAACAAAAAAAAAAAAAAGTGTTGCATTCTGGTAACTTGCCTCCAAACCAGCCATGTGTAAATCCCAGGAAGTGACTAAGCTTCAGCCTAAAGAAACTCAACAGTGTTTTGTGAATATGATGTCTTAGGTTGCAGTACAAGCTTTTAAGTATACTCACTCCTGAACTACCATGCACGTATCCTTTCCGTTTGGATTTCTGTGCCATGAACTAGATCAGAGAGCTGATCCAGCTTAGAAGGGAAGTGTCAAAGATATTTTTCTTTGAGCTGGCTGAGTTCTTTATCTGGGCCATTGACATTTGTGGGGTTGCAGAACTAAGGGGATAAGAGGGGAAAGGGCCATGCAGGGGTTTATGGCTTGGTGGGGGAAACCCTAAACCCTGCTGCTGCCAAGACAATGTGTTGTCGAACTATGGCCTCGCACATTCCTTGGCACAGAAACGCACAGTCAGAGGTTGCAAACTGCCTTAGCTCTCTTCTGCTCTGCAGCTGTAGGAATGTTTTTGGAATGAGTATAGACATTACAAACTTGTGCTAGCCTTGGTACCATTTACAATGAAGCCACAGTGATGTGGGCCTTTGGTATGAGGTGCAAATCCCCCTTCCCCCCCCCCCCCCCCCAGGATTCTGGGTATTTACTTAGGCAGGCAGGTCTGAGCTGCAGTGGCTTCACTGCTCTTTTAGCAGGATTAGCTGGAGCACAGCTAGCTTGGAAGCTTTGCTGCATGCTGCAGTTAAGCCTCTCAAGCAGCTATGGATGTTGTGAAAGTATGACACATGCATTTGAACCATTGTGTGGCCCTGGATTAGACGCAGCTAATCTTCCTTTTTACTTAGAAGTTAATTTCTTTTTCCCTTCCTGCTTTCAAGTTAGATCTATGACTTGATTTCATATTCCCAAAGAATGAATGTGGCACCCAGCAGGAAGGGTGTAGGCAATAGGACAAGGGAACAGTGTTGCCATGCTGTCTGAGGGCCAGTGAATTTTTTGTGACTAACTGTAAATTTGTTAGATTTTTCTTTACCACCCAGGCAGGTGGAATTTGAGGTAGTGATGGAGAGAAGCAGTTCAGAAGAGGGGAAGAACAGGAAAATAAAGAAAAGTCATATTAAGTCTGAGCAAACCAAAATAAAATGAAAAGGAGACAGAGATGAGAAAGGTGGTGAAAGGATGAAAGCATTAACTAAGGAGGGGGATAGTAGAAAAGACTCATAAAAGCTGGAGCAAAGCAAGGTCAGGGAGGTTATTACTGTCAGAACCAAAGGTGGAAGTAAATGCTTGAGGTTTTTAGCAGAATATGTGAATTGGTGATGAGCCTTTGTAGCCGCAGGTAGTGTGCTGCTCGTGAAGATTGTGCTGGTGCAGGAGAGGGGTACTGTAAAGAATGCCAGAGGGCCAGTGGTAGAAATGGCAACTCCTAGGTGCTGAGAGGGCTCGTTTCTGTTAAGTCACAACTGCAGCTCTTCTCTGTGGGGTGGGATATCTTACAGGTTGTCTGACAAGGAGGAGAAAGGGGGCCCGCTGCTGAGGTGGGAGGAGCATGACACCTGTGGAGTAATATCCTCAGTATCTGTCTCTGGTGCTGTCTTCATACAACATGTTTGAGCCCATCATCCTTGTATGTGAACCCATTTCCTTAGTTGTCCCTTGTCAGCAATTGTCTGTTGTTCCTGTGTTTCATCTTTTTCTTGTTTTGATGGTTGTGTTACTGATGACTTACTGGCTGACCCTAAAAGGAGAGTAAGAACGCTCTCTCTTAATGTTCACCCTACCTGAGACACTGGCTAAGAAACAAAGTGCTTTTGCTTGGACCCAGGTGCTCTCTCCAGTTGCAATCTACAATAACAGCACGCAGAGCAGCAGGAAGTGCTTGAGCAGGTGAGCTTCTGGGTCTAATCACTTTGCTCTGGTCTTTTTGCTTCCAGGTAGAGCCTGAACAGCCTGTACAGCATTGCGCTGGGTTTAGGAGATCTGAATAACCTAGTTTCCCTAGCAACAGTGGTCTCTTTAATCACAGAGACACGAATCTACCTCTGTTATTAGTGTTAAGACTTGTGTAGTGTATCTGGTTGCGGTAATACTTAGCTTCTGTTGGAAAAAAATGGTAGAATAAAAGCAAGAAGGTCCCTCTGCCTTGGAGATAATTAAAATCTCCATAGGTGGATTTCGGTGTTGCATGCAGCAATAATAGAAAGAAGAGGGATTATAACTACTTTTAATCTTTTTAATGTGTGAAGGATCCCTGGAGGATACAGAAATAAAGTTTTAAATTCTGTGTGGAACTTTCTGTGCACAGATCTCATGACAGTCTGTGACACTAATTCATTCCTTGTTAAGATGTATTATTTTCTTTTTTATGGACAGGCAGACCAAGTGATTCAAAGGTAGACTGAATTTTGTTGCAAAGCTAGCAATAAATCTCTTCTGAACCCAAGTCTTCCACCTGCCCTTTCTTTCAGTTTCAGATAAAGGTTTCCCTGTGCAGTAGGAGACAGAACATGTTACGGAAGTGTGAAGCCTGCTTTTTAGCAGGAGAAAATGAGGAAAGTGAAAATGCTGTGATTCATTGCAAGCCTTTCTCCTAATATATTTTAGTCTGCATTCATTCCCCCATTAACAGAAGTGGAGCAAACTATAAAATTTGAATGTGAGCATCAGGAGTGAAAGAAATATGTCTGCTTCGCTTTCTGCACAGTAACTTGGTCTTGTTACTGCATTGTGTGCAGGAGAAACTGGTTTGGATAGGAGTAGTTTGAAGAAACTACTGAAAGGAAAAGAACTCTTGCTTGATCAAAGGCATGAAGCTTATGTAGGTGCCCGGTACCAATGTTCTTCCTTGGATAATGCCAGTGTTAAATTGTCAGGAATACCTTGCGGGCTTCTTGGGTTAGAAAGTTGCACAAGGAACAGCTGAATGGAAAACAGGTATCTGCACTCTTCCACTGAAGTTAAATGGTGTTAAGGTTTTAGGTTTTGTTTTTATTTACGTATTACTATTTTTTTTTAATTATATGGCATATATAGTGCAGAGATGCAAGGAGGCAGTCATGGGCCTTCCTATTTACAGTTCTGGTTTCTGGAGTCAAAACAGTCCCTTAACTTTCTGGCCAAACAGAAGACCATCCATCTTGTGTGTGAGGAGTCTTATTTTTTCATTCAGTGTTTCCTTGCCTGTTTGAGTAGTGCAAGGTAGAGGCCGTGCTGTCTTCTCTTACACTTTCTTGTAGCCAAAGAGCTTCTGAAAATTCTAGCATGACATTTGTTTGACTTGCAGGTGTTGTAGATATTATCCAACTTTGGGATATCTAAAAATATCTTTTGTTTGTGACTAAGCATCCTTATTTCAACAACTCCCTTTCAAGCCTCTGTTTACCAAATCAACTTAATAGGTGAATCCTAAATGGTTGGGGAGCTCTGGAAACCTGTAACAACTAGACAAAAATGCCTTCCAGAGAATGTATAGCACCTTTCTTGGGGG
>JAVJGJ010000001.1:88827383-88867633 GCA_035590215.1 Microhierax caerulescens | reverse complement strand
TACTGCCGCCCCCCTCCCCCCCATCCGGGCACGAGGGGCTTCACCGAGCAGAGCTGGCAGGCAGGCACAGGGGAACAAGTTGGCCGGGGGTGAGCGGGACCCCCCCTCCCCAGGTGCCGGGCTCGGCCGGGTGGCCGGGGCTGCAGGGGGGGCCCATGCCGGTGGCACGGGGGGGCCCCCGGAGCCGAGAGCCAAGCGGACAATACCTCTGTGCCATGCACTTTGGGCGCACCCTGCGCTCCGGAGAAGGCAGCGGAGGGAAGAACAGGATAAAGGCGGACGTTAAACGCGCGGGCACGTGGACCCCCCCCCGCCGCCCCCAGGGATGCTCCAGCACCATCATGGGCAGGTGACCAGGGTCCCCCCCCTCGGCCCAGCGGGGACGCTGGGGGGGACGTGGCACAGAGTAGCGTGGCCACGGGCGCTGGGTACTCACCTGTCGGCCATCTGCGGGATGATGTAGTGCCCGTTCTTGTGGTCTGCACGGAGAGCGGGGTGATGAGCGGGACCCCGTGCCCCGCCCTGGGTAACCCCCCCACCCCCGGGACCCCCCCCGCTCACCCGGTTTCCTGCCGCAGAGGTAGAAGGCCAGCCGGTCGGTCAGCTCGTACTGGCACTCCACCAGCCGCTCCGCCAGCTCGTGCTGGGCTGCCTGCCTGTGAGAGGACGGGCAGGGGTGATGCCCACCCTAGGAGGGGGTGTGTGTGCAGGCAGGGGTGACACCCCCCCCCTTTTCCCCTGGGGTCTTGCACAATCTAATGAGTCTTTTGGGGAACTCTGAGAGTTTGAGCACAAGGTAATACCATGAGCGGGTGGGTGACATAAAACTCATTGAGCTTGTTAAAATAATATTGACATGCTCCTTCAGCAGCCTAAGGGCCTCGTATACAGCTGTTATTTAGCTGGGTGGTATTTAGTACGAACTGAGACAGAGGCTCACTTCTACAGTGCATTTATTGTTGGATTTTCAGTATATTGTTTGCATAAATTCCCTAGACCAGCTCTCCCTCCTGAATAAGCCACATGGATCAAGTTTTATTCTGTTCCAGACAAAGTTCACATCCTTTACTGGAATGAGTCATGCTTTAACTAAGTTTACTGTGGGGGAGGAAAGTGGGCTTTAAAATGTTACTCCTCCACCCTGCCTTACTGATGTATAACAGGATTATTAGTATGCTTGGCAGCTGCTGCTTATTATTTTCACAGAACCTGGATATTTGAAAACAAGTAAAAAATGGTTCTACTTGTGTTCAAGTGTGAATTTAATGCAGAATTTTAAACTTATAAGAAAAAAAATTGTGTGTGTGGCTTTGTCTTCCATCAGGCTCATCTGCTACTGTAAAAGTGGATCTAGCTTATCTCCCTGTGGTTAGTCCCTGTGGTTATTTTTCAGTTTTGAGAGAAGAGTGGCATTTTGTGACTTGTAACTGAAAGAGGAGGAGGAATCCTACCATTTTACATTCAGTGGCCCCTGCATGGCTATTACTGTTACACACAGCACCCTTCTGGGCATTGACAAGAGAACATGCTTCACACAGGCCAGTGTAACTTACATGAAGGGTGCCTCCCGCTTCTCTCAGGCAAGATGTATGTGATGCGGTGCCACTGTGTGGAATGCAAGTATGTTTCTCTGTGCAGAGAGGTAAAAGACCTTTTAACCTGTGGTAGAGGGAGCTGCTCAGCGTGTGTCCTTCAATACAGATCTTTGCAGAAACAGTCACTGTGCTAAAGGTACCAGAACCAATTTTAGTACTTATTTTTCCAGCAGAAGTTAATTGATAGCTCATGCAATAATGGTTAATTTAACTCTTCATGCCAACCATTCTTTTTTGTTTATTTGGTGTTTTTTTATTGAGTGGTTGGGGGTTGTTTATTTGTTTTAGGGGGGAGGGGTGAGGTGGGGTGTAGAAGGGAGCAGGGTAGTGATTTGTTCATTTGTTTAAGGAGTTAGTCTCAAAATTGAGGAGGAGGAGGGGAAGCCAGTAGAAGAGTGCCTCTTAGGATTTTGTTTTGGCAATAGGCCTGTTTACTTGACATGTAAGACCTCTCTTTCCTAGTCCTCTTGTTCCTGAGAGGTCTGTAAAGAGTTAGGTTTCTCCCCTGAGCTATGTATTATCTATGATTGCTAAACTGGTAGGAGCATCATCTGTTCTTTTTTCTACAGAAAAAAACAGGTTCTGTTACCCTAACCCACTATGTTCTGAAACCCAGGCTGCATAACTTTTATGGAACCTGCAAAAGGATTTATTTTGATGCTGATGCTTTTGAAGGAAAAGTTGTGGGAAGGAGTTGTAATTAAATGAACACCAATGTTAGATATTGTAAAGGACTTTACCTTTTAGGACTTGGAATGAGTGAAGCGAATGTTTGGTGACAACTTGAGTTTAATTACATTTACGCCTCCACTTGATCTATATTTAACTATTACTGAATCTGGGTTTACTGATAAGTAATCATAATAGGTGGGAGGCACGCAGTGCCTTGGTTGACCAGCCTGTCTCCTGTCCAGGTTGACTGACCAGACAGATTTTTCTCCTGTTTTACAGATGCTTCATTCAGTGGCACACCACCTAGCTATGCGTATGATGCAGACCGTGCTGAAGAACAGAGGCGACATCATGATATGATGCCCTATATTGATGACTCGCCATCCTCCTCACCCCATCTCAGTTCCAAGAGTCGAGGCAGCCGAGACACCCTATCTTCAGGGTCTCTGGAATCTACAAAATCTGTGAGTCCTTTCCTGTGTTTTGGAGTCAAGCAAAGCCTTGTAGGTTTGCAAGGGATAGACTGCTTTAATGGGGAGCAAAGACAGGGACTACCAACACTGTGGGACAGATTACCTGACAGAATATAGTCAGTCAGTGCCTGATTGATACTGCATATTTAAAACTAAACTGGGATTTCTAGCTGATACTAAGCCTAAACTTAGTTCAGGGATGAGTGTTGTGTGTATGATTTTTAAGCCTCAGTTTTCCACCCTTTGTGAATTTTAGTGCAGAGAATAGGTGACTAATTGCTGTTGAGAGGGTCTCTAAATACCAGATATTTTGGAAAGGGGACTCTGGAACAAAACATCCCACACTATGATGTTCATACATCTGTGCATGTGGGTGTTCATTGCTGTTCACAAGGAAAAGTTGAGAGTTGCTTTCAGGTAGGTTAAAGGCTTTGATAAAGCATCTAGAATATAAGATGTGTTTCCTTTACCCTGTGCAAATGGAATAACAGGAATTAAAACTGCTGCCTCCAAGGTATGGTGACTTTGGGTGTGAGATGGCCACTTATAAAAAATTCAACTTTTCACTAAATAGCTATCTATATAATTGATTACGGCAGATAAAAATTTTGGAAGGGACCACCTGGCCTGACCTGTGGTTTGATGTGGACCTTCAGGCTATCTTGCTTTATTTTTGCTTCAGGTTCAGTAACATGGCTATAGCTTGGAACTTAAGGAAAATTTCTGACTTTGTTTTTACGGTAGTCTTGGTAGAGAGTCTGCTGTTTGCCTTTGTAAATAACTATTAACTCTGCTGGTTTTGCAGTCCAAAAAAAAAAATCTGTTTCAGCTTGAATTAATCTGTTTGACTTTCAACCTTTGTTTCTCTTTATCCTTTTGCTTCCTAGATTGTAGAGCATTTCAATGCCAAATTGCCGTTTCCCTGAATATCTTTGTCATCTGCAAACTTTTGGTTCCCCAAGTAATTCATAAAAATGCCTAATAGCACAAAGACAACTGTCACTTCCTTCCTACTGTGTTTCTAAGAAAGTGTAGCCAAACAACCTTCAATTCCCACATTGTAAATGACACTGAAATCTGTCGTTTAAGTGGTTCAACTTATGTGTTGGCTTTATATTGTTCTGTCCTGTTAATTAAGATGTCATGGGACAAGATGATGGATATTTTACAAATATCAGCGTACATGTAGATCAACACAATCACCTTTATCAGACAGTTTTATTTATCTTGCATCAAAATGATTTTGAGAGTCTGACAAGTTCCATAAATGATAGCGACAAAGCATTCATTACATACATCCTTCTATTACTCTTTGTTGGTTAGTACCATATCATATGCTTGCTTGCTTGCTTTTTCTAGGATGAATGTTAGATTAAGAAGCCTGCTTGAGACAGTGTTCTTGTTCTTTCTCATTTATAAAAATGCATTGTCAAGATCTCTTAAAGCATTATCAAGTACATATATTGTTGATATTTGCTTAATTTTGTTTGACTGTAAAGTATGGAATCTAGTTAGCTGCTTATGCTGTTAATTCTGAGATGCTTTTTATCTCTCAAGATGAGAATTCTTGTGATGTGCAAGAGGCTTTTGAATGAAAAAATGATCATTAGTTAATTCAAAAGCTCTAGGAATGTTTTAATATTGGCTTGAGATTTCCAGGTTATGTTTCTCAGGATGAAGGAAAAATGCTATGTGACTACATATGGCTGAGAATTATCTTCAAAGAAACAGTTGTCATAGTGCCTGTAACTGGAGGCCTGGAAGGGACACTGCCTAATATTTAATCTTGTTCTTTATTTGTTTGAGTATTGCCTCATAAGCACTGAACAGTAGTTAATTTCAGTTACCTTAATAATGCTGGAAGGCTGCCTTTTTAAAAATAATTTTTAACTTAAATGGCTGCTTTCTTCTTTCTAACTATAAAAAGATGGTTTATGGCTTCCAGAAGAAAGAGGTGTCCTGATACAGATTAGACTTCTAATCATGAGCCTCAACAACTTCAGTTGGTCCTGTCTGTAATTAGTCCATAAATTACAGTGCCACTCATGAAGGACAGTCTGTGGCAAGGAGGAAGAGACTAATTTATGTATGGTTGCAGTATTTCCCAAACAAGTTAAACTTTCTGTCATTGCAAGTTGTTAGATGGCTTTTACTGTAGTTCCGTTCTCAGATGTAGTGGAAGAGACATCAGTAACAAAATTGTGTCAAATACACTGTGCTGAGTCAAGCACATAAGACGTGTTGGACCAGAAATACCAGGACATGTCTTTTCTTTTTCACTACACTTGATTAGCAGGAAAACATTTTTTGTTTACCTATGTTTGCTTTTATAGTAGTCTCCTTGCCCTTTTACTTCTTTCTTAGGTGCCCACAATTACTTCTGAAAATTTTAGTTTATGACCAGAGTCTAGAAATCAAGTTAATGGTGTGTGACAACACAACACATGTACTATATACACACCACTGACAAAATACTAAGATTGTAAAGTTATTCAGAAGTTAAGTAGTGGTGATGGTTAATAAGCCTTGCCTTGTGGCTGTAGCCTTGTCTTGAATCATGATGATAACTATAAAAGAAACTATCATGTCCTCTTTTTTTCTGTGGGACTCATGCATTGTTCTGTGTATATAGTGAATGATACCGGATTCAGTATTTTTTCTCTAGAGCTCTGTGTATACCTTATTTACAGGATGCTGGGCAAACTCTGCTCTCAGCACAACAGTACTCATTTCCTTTTGACATGACCATTAACTCCAAATACAGTTGGAATGCTACGTAGGTCTTAATTATCCTTGCAATGTTCCTGTGAGATAAGAGGATATGTTCACTAACCACAGGTAATCAAGGCAGACAGATTATAGGAAAAGCATCTGCTAATTTTGGGTGCTTAATGTGAGATGGGTAATGTTGTGCAAAACCAAGTTTTGACTTCTAATGAGGTTTTCTTCACATTTAAAGTAAAATCCCTTTAATTTCACTTGCAACCAAGAGTTAACAACACTCCAGTCAGGCACTCAGAAAATGGAAAACATTTCAACCAATTTTTTTTTTTTTTTTTTTTTTTTATAGATGTTCTAAGTAGTTCACTTAGCATTGCACAGACATAGCAGCGTTCTGGTGTGGTGCTCATCTGCCTTATCCATGAGACCAGCCTTTCTCTTGGAGACTGGGTTGTTGCTGTCTGGATATTTGAGGACATTTTGCTTTGACTTATTTTCTGAGCTTGTTTTCCGCTTTGTATTTTTTCCACCAAGTGTTTGACTAAATCCTTCTGCCTCCTTATAGCAGCTGTCGCCTTTGGTTGGATAGTGCATCAGGGTTCCACCTGGTTGACCCAGCCAGCATAAAAAATGTGCAGAGTGGCTCAAAGCAGTGTCCATTTTTAAAAGAGAATGAAGGGATACCTCCTGGACTACTTGTAGAGGGGCTTCATGTTGTTCTCTCAGTGTGGGCAGTGACCAGCTCCCTGTTCAGTGTTCCAGGAAGTGAGGGCCATAATTGACTTTCAGAAGGTTTGTGGTGGTCTGCACTTTGTCATTTGGGATCTGTTTTCCAATCCCCCCTACGACCTGTGTCATATAAGCAGACTAAAAGAAGCTGGCTGGTCTGCCTCCAAACTGTACCACTTAAGACACCTCTTATGTATTCATATTCCACCTGCTGTGTATCCGTTGCATAAACTTCTGTTGCTATCCAAGGAGGGTGACAAGGTACACCAGCATTAGTTTTGTCTGTGACCCAGGAGGACATAATTAATCAACATGGGTGTTTGTAACATGGATCTTGGCATCCCTTGACTTGTCATTTTTGTGGTAAGGAGGCCTTAACAAATGTTTGCATTGAGCAAGCTAGGTTGTACCCTGTCTTCTGGCTCTTCCAGAATCTCGTGCTGAGCTGCTGCTGACGCATGTCCTGGTATAAAGCCAATGCATTTGCCAAACTTTGTTGCTCTGAAGCAAGCTTACAGGGGAAAGAGGAAAAAGGAGAAATAGGTTCCACTAACGCTTAAGTTGTTTGTTTATTTAACTTGAGAAATGATTTAATTTTCCTGAACCTTGCTTTCTGTAACAGTTGAGCTGTTGTGACAGAACTTTCCAAAAATTCTGGAAACCTGTCTTGGAAAATGTCAGCCCAAATGTTTGCCAAATAAGACAGTGCTGGTAGCTTCAGAAGGTGTCAGACAGTTTGTAATAGGTGGTGATGTTTCACTCCCAGAAAGAGACAATGTGTCTGTCTTAGCCATGCAGCTGGGGTGAAAAGTGGAGAAGATACTTGGATAGAGTTAGAGAAGGACAGAGCAAGAGCTTGCTACAGTATTCTTGGGGCAGAGGGAAGTGCTGGGACAGCTGGAAGGTAAGTGACTGACACCCTTCACTAGAGAAGAGTTATTGGCAAGAGTTTTGGAGTGGGTGGGTTGCAGCCTGGAGGCTAAAGAGATGGAGAGAGGATGGGAAGCTTCAGTCATCATGATTCTATTGACGCTACTTATGTGGGGAGAGATTACAGTGATGGGAAGAGTAGAAGCAAGAAAGGCCTTTCAAGATCTGGTCACCGTCAAAACCAGGCTCAAAGATGTGTGTGGGGCTCTATGGAGGTGGGCACAGGGCAGCCAGTGGAAAGGCAAAGCTGGTTCCACCCCTCAGGAAAGGAGGGGAGTCACTTTGCTAGAGTTTAGAAGATGATTTTTTTGCCTCTCTCCAATATAGATCTCTCTATATCCAAAATATAGATCTCTATAATCCAAAATAGATCTCTCCAATTCTTGTATGTATCATACCCAGGGAGGCAGGACTGCTAAACCTGAGCAACTAACTCCTACTTTCTGTTCTGTTTGGAGGGGAAATTGGCTGGTACTTGAAGTTGTCCAGGTAGATTTCTCTTCCCTTTTCTGCCATGCAGTTTGCACAGCATTGGCAGTTATTGCTGGTCCTCAGACCGTATTCTTTTGTTCTCGCTATTTGCCAGCTACATGGAAAGCAGGGCTATGCAGAGCAGGTTGTGGACTTTTCTCTGAGCTTCATCCCAAGGGGATTCAGAAAAGTTGACCTCTGAAGCTACATTAGTAAATGGGATTTATTGCTCTGCTTGCTACTGCTGTTGCTGGCTTGTCTTTCCCTCTCCAGCATTTCTAAATCCTTCTACTTTCTTACTCTGATTATTTGGTTTTGTTTGTTTGTTTTGTTTTACTGTCACTTTCCTCTCACCACCCCCAACAGATGCAACTTTTCCTTTTTATTGTCCAGCTCTTTGCTGCCTGGATGTACAGCCCTTCCTGAGGAGAGCTGGCACACCAGTACTGATGTTATAAATAATGTTGGCTTCTCTCCCTGCTCCTTCCCTTCCCTGCATGGAACATGATTGGCTTGATTACAGAATTTGCCCTGTTTAGTATCACCAAGACAATGAGACACCTCCAGCCTGTTTAGCAGAAGCATTCAAAGATATTTACATTTTAAAAATTGAAATTAATAGTTTTTCTTCCATAGGCTGTCAACTTCTGTATGAGATTCTGAGGTGTCCTTAGGGGAAACCTCTCCTTTAAACACATTCATTACACAGCATACGAACACACTGTACCAAAGGAAGGTCTGAGAGTTAAAGTGCCTTTTATACACCCACTTTGAATCACTGATTCTCTTTACAGAGCTGCCTTGGCAGCAACCACTTTGCAAAATCTTGTGTGTTGTGGTTTCTAGATTCTTAATCTGTGTTCTTCTAACATTTGCAAGAAAAACAATTATTGCTGTAAATTCAAACAACAACCAGAAAGCCCCAAGTTCTTTAAACGGTCAGGAAGAGCTGAATCTGTCTAATCCTTGGAGCTGGTGAATCTCAGGCTTGCAGTAATTGAATACAACATACAATGCCAACCTGGTTAGTAAACTAAAGTACTTAAGCTGACAAGCTGTAAACACATTCAAAACAGCCATGGCTCAGGGCCAGCGTATGCGTGCTCTGTAGTATCTTCAGCACTTCTAGCCTCTCTGACTGGCCTTGGTTTAAGTCGCAAGATTGCACTTCTGACTGTGACTCAATCTTTTGGTTTTTAAATCTTTGAAATAGCAAGAACCACCACCCAGTTGAGAACACCAGAACCTTACAGGCATGAGATACCTGTGAAACTTCCTTTATACTGCTTTCCACTTTCCTTTGTGTTTTCTGTTTTTTGTAAGGTAGTTCATGAGAAGTGGGAGGGAAGGATTGATTTCTTGCTTGCTTGTTCGGACCTGGCTGGGTGTTGGGTCCTCACAGCTCCCATGGCAGATAGACAGGAATGCTCTGGCTGCTGCCCCGTGATAGTCTTGTGAGATAGATTTATTCTGAAACATGAGGGTAGGGAGGCAGCCAAAAGATGGAAGGACAGTGGAGAAAGGCTGGAAATGGATCAAAGAGGTAGGGACAGAGTCAGAACGTGAAATACTAGTCAGACTTGTACAAGTTAAAAAAGGGCTAACCAAGCTGGGTAGGAAGCATGGGATAGACTGCTGACCACCTGGCACTCCCTGCTGAGTAGTTATTTTGTCAATACAGGCTGCTCCCATGTCCTGCTGGGAACAACCCATCTGCACTTTGGTTAATAGGTGTATTTTTCCCCTAACTAATGTGGTCTGGTAGATGTGGTACCAGCTCCTCCCCTTGCCACAAGCAGCTCAAAGATTTCTAACTGCTTCCTTGCCAGGGTAGGGGAAAGGAGTCCACAGCCTTGGCAGGTCTCCCTGAACTGGTGGGAAGCTTGATACCTACGCCCACAACGTTCCCTCTTTTAAATGCCCTTCTGCCTGGAGTGCAAAAACAGAGCAGTCAGTGAGGCTATTGTGGTCAGTGTTGCTCTTTGTTTCCCTTTTTTGTCAGTTAAGGGCAAAGCAGAAAATGCCCTTGGCACTGGGTGCATCAGATTTGGTGTCCTCTAAGGGGAGGGTGGGTGGACAGCCTCGCGGTATCTCTGCCTGCTAATTACTATCTTGCTTTGGGTGAGCAGGTGAGCCTGTTCCCAATTCTGTAAGTGAGGAATGTTGTAATACCAAACAATAAACTTGCTCCTCCTCTTCCTGATGTTGGCACCAGCTCCCAGTGAATTTCTCAGTCCTGGAATACATTTCATAACAAGTGTGACTTAAAAAGCACCCTGAGGCTGAAGAAGCACGGGGGCTGTTTTCCAGATGTTCATGCAGCAGCAAGAGCTGCCGCTCAGTGCAACCCCAGGTGACATTGTCAGAAAAGTCCTCCCTCAGCAGGGGACACTTGTCGGGGCACTGGCTCTCAGGAGGAAATAGAGTTGCAGTACAATGCAGGCAACAGCACCATAGTGTCATATTGATCCCTGGCACAGCAGGAGCAGTAGGAGATCATCTTTTCACATATGAGGGATCTGTATGTAAATTTGAGGCACTGCACTGGAAACCTTTCAATGTGCTGTGTGATTGTTGGATAAACTCCCTGGAGGCTTTATGCAGCAACTGCTGTCCTGCCCTGTCTGGCTGCATCTGAAGCTGGAGTTTTGCAAGCATCACGCTTGGAAAAGGCTTCTGTTAAAAAGGGTTAGGACAATACCGTGGACTTCGCAAAGTAACCTTGTGGTAGCGGCCAGGAAGGAAGGCCTCTAGTGTGTCCTGGGAGATGTTTGCCTCTCTGAAAGCACATCTCTTTTAAAGAGAGGAAATTAACATTCAGATGGAAAATGCTGTCTGTCAGCTGACAGTGCCCAGCAAGAACTGGCTTGTAAATTAAAGCTTTTATTTGTGAAGAGGAAAACTGTTGTGCCACTCTCATGATGGGGAAGTTTGAATCATTTAAATAACTTGTCATTGTGTGCCGCTCTTTATGTTACAAATACCCAGCTGTTTTTTAAATCCTCACCTCCTCCAAGAGAACCTGCTAAAGATAATTATAGTGCTGTGTCAATATTGACCAGCCACCTCATCCTCAGCAGTGGGGACTTTGGAGCACTGTTAGTTTTTATCAATGCTTCTTTGTGAAGCTGCATTTTTCTTTTTTAAGTGTGGTAAGAAATCTCTGGAAACCCAGAGGTGTTGTTTTGGGTTGGGTTTTGTGCACCAGGACTGCTGTATCCCTGCCTCTTTGGATGAAGGCAATCTTTGTTAAACATCTTGAGGCTGTCTGTCTTGACTATGGGCTATGTACCATACCTTACAAAATGGTCCATGAGGTGGACATCCAGGCACTACTGGTACAGAAATCATAGGGAATGGTCACAACATTGTTGCACACTTCTGTTGGAGCTATTACAGGTAGTCATATGGGTACTCTGTAGATGCACAGAATCTGTTGCAGCATTCATTTTACTATGCAGTTTGTTACTGGTGTTCTTCTGAAATCATCTGAACACAACTGCTGAATTACAAATTTCTAGCCTCTTAGATGCCCTCTCAAGATGTTAAAAAGCCCTGTGTTTTTTACTGAACCTTAGTGAGGGGTGAGGTGCAAAGACAAGTTCTTCTTTCTATCTAGCACCTGATGTGTATGTAAATTTTACTCATTTCCTTAGAACAGCTTCTGTCTGCCACTTCTGTTTAAGAGGTGGTGGTGGTATTTGACACCTCACAAAATTTTTATGAAGTAGTTGCAAGGTCTTTTAGCCTAGAAAATAGTCTGTGACGTTTAATGAAAGCATTCAAAAATCAGGGTAGTTATTGATGAGACTGAATCTAGAAATATCTGGGAGCATGAGGATCCGTTTCTTTCTTTGTGTGGTGCGTAGGCTTAAAGTCACCCTCAGAATGTGACAGTTACTGTCAGCTTACCTATAGTCGAGATACCTTCTGTCCATAATGAACCTTATGTATACATCTGCAGGGTTCAAAGTGTTGGACCCTAAACTAAATGGAGGGTTTTTTTGTCAGCTGTAGGGCTTTATAGTCAGTCAGCAGTGGTGCATACAGCTACGTTTTGCGATCCTCCTGCTGCTGAAATCAATAGCTGAAGATTCGTGTGGATATTAAAACGGGTAGGATGGAGCCCCAAACAACCTATGCAAAGCCTTTGAAAAGTATCCACTCTTTCGGATTCAACTACTGACTCTATTGTTAGAGACATTTAACAACATAAAAAAATTGCAACAATTGTAAAAAGCCATTTCTGTGAATGACAGAAATAAAAAGAACTAAAAATAAGTTCTGTTTATAAGATTATTTATAACCTTCATTGTTCAGTCACATTTTTTTACAGAGTTTATGGAAATACTCAATTTCACTTGATCAGGTTAAACATTTTTCAGGTAACAGTTTTGAGATGAAGGATAATTGAAACTCAGCAGAGGGGATTACTGCTTCTCTTAACACTTGATGTTAATCTTCCCTTGATGTGTACATTTGCCCATGAATGTATTTATTTTTTTCTCTCTCTTCCTTCAGTTGTTTTGTTTAAGAACTCCTTCATGGAATCCCAATAAGAAAATCAGCATGTGTGTTCCAAGCAGTGCTGATTATTCCATCCTCTCACTAAAAATAGACATTGTACAAGCTGGCACTGAAAAATAATTTAGTGAATAGTAGAGAGTGGGAGAAAGAACAGCCATCTTAACACCAATTCAGGCTGTAACTGCTGTATATTCATGTGCATCTGTGTCAATGCAGGGGAAGTAATCCTGTCTGCATGGAGAAACATGGCTTTGGAGTAAGATCATAGAGAACTCTTGTGGGAGGAGTGAGTGAATTGCACCTAACCAAGAGTCCCCTAAGATTTGTTTAGGAGGATAAATTCTGAATTTTTAAGTTCTGTGTTTTGAATTTTGTGAAGAAGTCTGGGCACCTAATTGAGGCACTGAACTTGGATGACTAAAGCTAACACCTGTATTTCATCTAAGTGACATCAATTGCTGGTAAATAAAAATTTCTTTAATGTTTTATGTTTGCTTATTTCTAGAAACAGGATGCTGAGCACAGGTGGGATTTTTTAGTCTAAAAGTAAATAAAAACACCAAGTATGCTATGGTCAGCTGAATGATCTCTTTAACTCTCCATTCTCATTCTTAGGTTTTTTTCTTTCTCTCCAACCCCACCCCCCCCCCTTTTTTCCCTTCCTTTTTTATTTTTCTTTTCTCTCCTTGACAACTGCATTGTAGAGTGAACCAGACCTGGAAAAAGGCCTGGAGATGAGAAAATGGGTCCTGTCTGGAATCCTAGCCAGTGAGGAAACCTACCTGAGCCACCTGGAGGCTCTGCTGCTGGTAAGTGTTTGTGGCAGATGCCATTTCAAACACCAGTACTTGAATTTGATGCTGCTTCCATCCAAGGTTTCCCAGAACTTCACATACCACGAGTTACAAGTTGCTGGGTGCAAAGAGTACCTGTTACTCCTCTCCTCCAGCAGTGAAAGAGAGGCTTCAAGAAAGGGCTGGATATGGCACAACTAGGGAGCAGTTAGCGTAGTAGTATCCAGGAGCCCTATCTTTCAGTATTCTGTACTAATTATTAGATACGTTGCTGTACAGTTGGGCAGAGATTAAGGAAATTGAGTGCAGAGGGATTTTAATCACACCATTAATATCCTGGGAAAATCCACCTACCAGGGGTGGCTGATCCCCATAAGAGAACTTGTTAATGTCTAGCTTTCAGGAGTTGTGTGAATGCAAGTATCACTTATTAATAGGATGGAAAACAGCTCCCTGGAGGATTGTGTTGTAATGTGGCAAGGGTGAAGGTACTTGGTTTGCATGATAACGATTTCCTTTTTTCCTAATTTCAGCCCATGAAGCCTTTGAAAGCAGCTGCCACCACCTCTCAGCCTGTGCTGACTAGTCAGCAGATTGAGACAATATTTTTCAAAGTGCCTGAGCTCTACGAGATCCACAAAGAATTCTATGATGGGCTCTTTCCCCGAGTGCAGCAGTGGAGTCACCAGCAACGTGTAGGGGATCTCTTCCAAAAGCTGGTGAGTCAGCTACCATCACCAAAGTTTCTGTTACCTCCCATTCATCTCACACGGGCTGGTACTGCTCCCTTTGGCAACTGTGCATAGTCTGAAGGGATGAAATCCCATGAAAACCCATAGCTGGGTTGGGTGAGAGGCTTCTCGTTTTACCACTGCAGTGAAGGGCCTGCAGCAAAAGTGGCTGTTTCATTGCTTTTAATTCAAGACTCGAGCAAGCTATGCTCCTGATACAAATACAGTTTCACAGAAATGTTGAAACTCCAGGGCATCTGCAGTGTCATCAGACCATTTGCTTCAGAGGAAGATGGGAGAATGGTAGTGTTAAAAAGCATACTTTGAAACACCAACAGCTGATAATGTTTCATACTATTGCTGAACTCCTTGACATGTATTTCTTTTTTTCTGAGGTGCTTTGTTCTATCTTGTGCTGATTGTCTCGGTTTTATGGTCATCACCTTTGGCTTTGCTTTTCTACCACCGTCCTGGCCTTTATATTACCCTTGCTGCTATGCTGATGCAGTCCACCTGCTCCTGAGAATCTCCCAAGGAACCTCAACAAAATTATCTGATGCAGAACAGGACAAAGATGTCTACAGCATATTCCTGAGGCTAAATTAAAATTGCTGACTTTATGAGCCAGATGACAAATTGTTTGCATTCTAGGAGATTCCTTTGGCCCCTTTAGCCTCTCCCCTAGCATGTGGAGAGAGCAAAGGATTAAAGGAGCTGTTTTTTCCTTTTTAGAAAAGAAAAGAATCTCTGCATTCCTGAGGTGCCTCTGATTCTCAGGGTAGGAGTGACATTCCAGTGAGGGGGTTATTGGATGAGAGTGTGCTTTACCAGGGTCACTCAATTGTTAACAGCTGTGTAGCCCAGCACCATCCCCATCCCCTCTGGAGCAGGGGGAGATGGGCCTGGAAGATGATGTTTTCCATGCATGCCAGCAGCTCAAGATCAAAATGTGGGAATCTGCTTTTCACTGCCAGCATGTTTTAGCCAGGAGGGGTCAAGTTGGTGCCTTGGTGAGTAGTTCATGGTATGCAATTCGAGCAACTGGTTTAAGAAGACAAAGCCACCTGCTGCTGGTTGCTGAAGCAAAGATACAGAAGGCTGCTCAAAGTGGAAGCCTCACAAACTCCATTGAAAGTGTAGTGCAGCAATGAAGATAGCACTAATTGAAGAAGACCTGAATATAATCTTCACCACTGCTGCCTGTGGAGCAAGCTTTGATTCACTGTACAGCTCCTTAGGCCTTTGTTTAAGACCATTTCTTGCTGATGGTGATCACAAGTGCAGGAGTTAAGCCCATTTGGAACTCTATTTTTATGTTCCCCTGACTCTTCTGCATTTGTTACAGAATTGTTGATTTTGTTGGATTACTATTGGAAGCAAAGGAGCAAATTGCCCTAGCACAGGAGGCTTTGAGCTAGCTTAGCAGTTTCAGTTTCTGGTGGTTTGGTACAGTATCAGTGGGAATTGTGAACTCTTTGCTGGATGAGATAAAGCTAATAATTCTTGGCAGGCAGTGGGAAGCAGCTAGATGAGAGAGTCAGCAAGAGCATGAGGCATTACAAGACATCCATACTGGATGTACATCAAATATTTTGAAGCAGACTGTTTACTTGTGGGCATGTCATGCAATCTGATGATAAACACTGGAATTCTTATTATTCTGAGGTTCCTGGGGACATGAATTTTCTTTAATATCACACAAAGCACTATGGATTGGAGTTATATAGATAGTGCATGCAAGGCGTTTTAGAATTTCATGTGGTCTGGCACGGTATGATCCATTTGCAACATCAGTGACTGTTTCTTTTTTCCTGTTGAAATTAAGGAAAAGGGGAAGAAAAAAAAGACACTAGGTATGTTTGAGTGAAAAATACTTCTCATTTTTGGGGAATATTTTGTACGTGTAACTAGAAAGGAAGGACTTTAGAACTGGTTTTAGAAATTATTAAATATTTAGCAAATATTATCACTGATTCATTTTCAGGACTGGAAAAAAATTTAACCAAGAGCCAGTTATTTCTACCAAAGCTTATTTTTTGCCATGTGTTGTTTTTAATTGAAAAAGAGAAAACTTAAATCAGCATGAAAACTTGTGTGAGCATTATTACTTTGATTAGAAACTCAGTTTTTAATTAATAAGATGTTTTCATGGCGGCATGTTTAGAGGAGGAAAACAAAAGCTTAGAAAGACTGTTCAAGAGTAGCAGGAAATGAAGAGAGCCACATAGGAATGGAGAAACTGTAAAGCTCTGCCATGTTAGTTGGCATCATCCAAAACTGAATGTCATAAATCCTGCAAATGATCAGTAATTCTGACAGCAGCTTCTTCACAGAATTGTGTTCCAGTGGCAAATACAGATTTTATTCTCTCCACACTGTATGGGCCAGGTCATCCCTGGTGTAAGTGAGCACAGTTCCCTCCACTTCGGTCATAACCATATCATTTTGTATGGGGGTTGAGACTGGTTCCTAATCTTTCAGTAAAACGTGCCCTAGGAAATAGCTTACGATTTCTTAGCCTCTGTTAGCTAAAGAACTTTATGTTTTCCTGATAGTCGCTTTTTCTCTTCCATCGTCTCTTGCATGAAGCTTCATAGAGAATGGGGAACTCAATGACTGTGAGACAACAGGAGAGGAAAAGCGCACTGCGTGGGAAAGTGAACTGCTCTACCTGTTGCATGTCTTAGGCAGAAGTGTCAGGGAAGTTGCAGAAATAATGAGGTTAAGTGCAAGCTCATCTGGTAACAACTCCTTAATGGAGCCTTACACAGCACTCCACCTGTTGGCTCACCATGCATTTGCAAGCATGTTCAAGCTGTTGAGGTGTTTACAGCAAACCCTGTGCAGCTCTGCAACACAAAACCAGCTCTGCAATCCAGTCAGCCTTGGAAGCTACCCAGGGATTTCCGGAGCTGGATCTTACGTTCTCTGGCTGCAATTCCTAAGTCAGTACTGGGACCAGTACTAAGACTCCGTGATAATAATGGCTTATTCCTGTACTCTGAGGCCTGCTCCATCTTTTTCTGGACCAATGGCGTATTCCTTCTGCTGGAAAAATTGCCATTTTCCATCACCTAGTGCTGCAGTCACTGCCTTCCAAACAAATTTTGCTCTGGGTCTTTCTAATGTATTTTCAGCACTCTGCTGCCCTTATTATGATGTTCACTAATGCAAATATGGGTTAATATCTGCATTAGGCTTGATTTAGTGTGTCCATTGTGCAAAAGCCAACAAGTAGTTTACTGGGGTCACATTTGTGCTGTTGGGCTGAATCATTCCTGTCTGATTCATATTATGTGGCAAATAGCCAGCAACTCCACTTACATCAATGAGCTAAAATATTAATAGATACTAATGTGGCAGTTCAGAAGGGAAAAATAGATGGCAGTGATAAGGATGCATCATTCTTGCAGGCTTCCACATCCTTTGCAAGTGAACTTGTTCAGCATACATGGAACTGGGTACATGGGAGCACCTGTGCTGGTTAAGCAAAGCTGACAGGTCAGTGATGTCTTCCTGGGCCTGTTTAGCATTCCCTGTGATTCTTTGGTGTGAAGGAACATGACCCGATCATTAGATACTGAGGCTGGCCATCCCAAATTGTCTTCTTCCCCAGAGTTTATTTCATTTTGTTTTGCTTCCTGCAGGCCAGCCAGCTGGGAGTGTACCGGGCCTTTGTGGATAACTATGAAGTTGCTATGGAGACAGCAGAGAAATGCTGCCAAGCCAACGCTCAGTTTGCTGAAATCTCTGAGGTAATGTCATGGTATTCAGATGCACGAGCTGTCTAGATCTGACTAATATCCTTCGATGTCACTCCTGCCTATCCTCCAAGTATCTTTGCAGCCCTGACTTCTGGAGGAGTTGTGACCTCACGTAGACTCACATCTTCAGCTCATGTTCTTACAGCAATTTATGCTTTGGGCTAATAGAGGTTATCACGTAGATAGCCTTTATGTGCTGTTCCCACCCAGGGAATCTTGTAAAAACTGGCATTGCTTTGAACTTCTCAGCTCTATGCCACCTTCATGCATTTCCAGAAGGGAAAGCTGTATTTGAGTTTCTCACATATTTCTTTTGCTAATAATGGTGCTGGCTGTGGTAAAAAGCCATCCTTAATGGCTTCCATTATGACTGTCAGTGGAATTGCAGGCTTCGCTGGCATGGAGAGGAGGAGAGGGTAGCTGTCTGTTTAAAAAGGCAAGTGTGTCAACTGTAATTTATAATATTATTCATTGGGCTGCTCTGATTTCCTCTTTTTAAAAGGAATGCCTGTGTCAAAGCATTGACATCGAATACCTTTTTAGACTTCCCGGGCCGCCAGCTTTGCCTGCAGTGCATGGTCTTACTGACTGGTTGTATTGTGGTGATTATGTCTTGGAAGAACTCAGTTGCCAAAAAGACATGAACTTCATATGTGTGTCCTTAAAAAGAAAAGGATAATCAGAGCCAAATAATAGTAGGGGCATTTATCGCTCTGGAAAAAATCCTGATTATATTCAGTATTGCATGTCCCTTTAGATTTTTATGATAAAGAATTAAAATAAAACATGTTCCTTGCATGAAACAAGGGAGGTAAGGCTTGCCTTTTGGGACCTGCTGTACTACTTATTGTAGTGCAAATGTCTTCTGTTCTTTCTTGAGGATTTCCTTCAGGTTCTGGTCCTTTCCCTGACCACTTCAGTGCTCTAGTGGTGTCATCTCATCAATAGAGTAGCTTCCCCTGTGCTTACTTTTCTTGCAGTACTAAAATGCATTTCATTGACTTTCCTGTTTATTAATAGTAATATGTATAGATGATACTATGGTAGTCCCTAGAAGACAGAATAGAGATTAAGGCCCCAGGGTCCTGGGCTCTGTGCAAATATGATCCCTCGGTTTTGCTGTTTTTGCTGTTTTTCTGATTCTGAAATCATGCTAGTATCTGCTGTATTTGGAATAATGGTGGTGATACTTTTGCATTTGTGTCCTGGTGAGGATTTCAGAGCTCAGCACACTCATGCATGTAGCTTCACAGTGCATGTGCAGAAAGGGAGGAGTCACAGGCATTCTGCCATGAAAGAGGGCTGACTTGTCCAAGGTCACCCAGCTCTGAGTGCAAGTATGAGGAAGTATAAGCGGGGGGTACTGAATCCCAATCCTGTACTTTATTTATTGGTGGTGTGCACATGCTGTGACAACAGCTGCATCATTATGGATGTGTCTTTCTCCTCAGGTAATTTTAAAACTCCACCATCTCTGTTGCTTTAGGTGGTTGCCTGCTTTGCTGCTTCTCTGCTGATATGCACTCCTAAGAAACTTGCTTATTTTGAGATGTGTGGATGCCTGTGACATGGCAATGGTGGATTTACCAAGGAAAGCACTTTTTTCCTTCACTGACTTGAACTGTGATAAGACTGGTCTCCATTCATACTTAGGCCCTCCCCTGGAGGAGTAGATAGCCTCTTACATCCCCATGTGATATTTCAAGGTGATTGACCATCTGCTATGTGGGTTTTCTTTTTCTTTTAGAATCTAAAGGCTAGAAGCACAAAGGAATCTAAAGATCAGACAACGAAGAATTCCTTGGAAAGTGAGTGATCCGTGGAAAGGAGACTGGTTTGTCAGGACTGCATGGAAGCTGTTGCCAAACCTCCACTCTCCCTTTTTCTTTCTAAATGCTGGAAGATTATGGAGTCTCTGCTGGCTCTACCTGGGAAATCAGTTCCCTTTTGCTAAGTAGCAGAGTTGATGCATAGTAAGCTACATGCATTCATGGGGAAGTCCCTGCCCAGCTTAAAACTTCATCAGTCCCTTTGGGCAGAACCAGGCCAGCCAAAGGACTGCTGTGATTTTGAGAGAACATCTGCTACCCAGTGATAGCACAAATGCAATCCTAGCAGTTATTATTATGTGGGGTTTGGCCTATGGTAGCATCTAGGGAGCCTGGTCAAGATCAGGTTCCATGGTGCTTGTTTCTATGCACAATAGTAGAAGTAAGTAGAAGACAATCTGCATTGTAAGAAGCTTCCATACTCACCAATATAAAAGACAGTCCACTTCCTGTTTTGGCCTGTTGTTGGGATTTGGAAGCACTCAACATGTTATGCTGAACTCCAGAAGGAGGGATGAACAGTCAACTTTTCAGGTACCTCCTTGGCAACTGTGCCAAGAGTGCGAGGCCTGATTCTGACCTGTGGGACCAGGCATGTTGCCAGGGAATAACTGGAACTGTGCCATGCTGCATGCAGGTATTCTGTACTACCTTGTGTGCTCCTCATCCAGTGTCTGGCAGGGCGTGCTCACAAGTGGGCATCTGTTTGCTGTGGAGCATGTTTATTTTCTCTGTGGGTTCATGTGTGTTTTATTGGCTGTGCAGCACATTAACCTTAGAGAAGGGGATTTTTCCAGCAGCTCATTGGTACCTGTACATTTAGTTGTATTGGATAAGTTGTTCTGTAGGGGCTATATTTAGGTACTTTTTCCTTAATGTTCCTGCTGCCTATTTTTTTTTCTGCACAGCTCTGTTATACAAGCCAGTGGATCGAGTGACTCGCAGCACACTTGTCCTGCATGTAAGTATCTGAAGGGTAGTTTTCAAACTTTAGGCCCCTTTCCTATTTTCTGCATCCTTCAGATTTTCTATGGAGCTTCAGGACTGCAAAAATAAACCTGTCATGCTGGATAAGACCCTCTTCCCTTTACACTAAGTGGGGGTAGTCTATACGTAGGACCCTGCTACCTCTTCAGCAGTGTTACCAAGAAGCACAGAGTATTATCCTCTTCCTCTAGAGCGTGCTCTAATCCATAAGGAGAAGCTGGAGTATCTTGTCTTACAGCTCTAGTTAGGGGCCCTCAGACCCTTCTGCTTTCCAGTGCTGCTCATGGTTCTGTTCTTTGTTTGTGTTCCTGGTGTCAGGATTTGCTCAAGCACACTCCAGTGAGCCACCCTGATCATCCACTCCTGCAGGATGCCCTGCGGATCTCGCAGAACTTCCTCTCCAGTATCAACGAGGAGATCACTCCTCGTCGGCAGTCCATGACTGTAAAGAAGGGGGAGGTGAGTCTTCCAGCTTTTGTTATTTTCTCAGTTTCTGAATACTGGTTGTGCCTTTTCTGTACAGCAGACTAGGAAGTTATGCTATTAATTCATTTGTTGCTAAGATACAGTTTATGCAGTGTCCTCATTCTCTGAAGGATGTGGTACAGCTCCTTTCTGTTTGCTGTTTGGAAAACAGTTTGGAAACCTAGAGGAAAAATACAATTAGAGTTTTATCCTTAGCACTGTTACAGTCATTTGTCATACATAATTTCTATGATGGATATTGCTATGCACTAAATGGATTTGTATCTTACCTGCAAACTGAAACCAAACAGGAAGCCTGGGAGGGGAAAAAGGTAAGAGAACATCAGAAATCATAAAAGATTAGGAAAAGCTGTTTTCTAGAATCTTCATTCTTGCCCTAAAACTCCTTTTTTTGCATCCTCATTCCTAAAGAAGAATGTTGTAAATGGGACTAGGAAGCAAAACAAATGGAATGGGTTGGGAAAGCTGAGGGAGATGATTGACTCCTAAGGGTGTAATATAATTCTTCTCAGCTCTGCTAGGAGTTGGACTACACCCAGAAAGTTCCAATATGTGCAGTTCCTTTACATGTATGCAATGTTGTGCAAGGAGGACGTAGAGCTACACAATGGTAAAGTCCTGTAGTGGGCTTGATTCATCTGCCTCATAATTTCATTAGAAAGCAATTCAGACCTTCCTGATGAGGAAAGGTTAGGACTGACAGAAGTATTAAGAGAGAGAAGGGTGTAGGATTGGAGAAAGAGGTGCATATACACAAATAGTGTATGTGTAAGAGGAATTGGGGAAAAAGTGACCCAAATTATTGTGTACAAAAACATCTCTCACAAAGCCCAGGAGATTAAGATACCATGAACCTTCATGGTGTGTTCCCAAATCTTGTCAGCTAAACATGCTTGCTTTTGGCTGCTAAACTGATTTTCAACTGACAAAAGATTTGCTGGAAGCTGCAGTACTGGGAATTTGGTGCACTTTGTCCTGCAAGTCTTATTCATTGTCTCATTTTGTCAACTGCAGAAGTCTGCAGCTGAGGAAAGAAGAGGAGGGGCTGAGCAATTGGAGGCTGAGGTAGAAGCTTAGACATCAGTCACCAGGGCTTCAGCGATAGTAGATGGCCTCATTAAAGTGGATGCTGATTGAGTCATAGCAGAAATTGCAGCCTAGAATGCCCCCTCGCAGGGGAGGGAGCATTTTGTGTTCTCTGGTTGTCTGTCAGCATCTCAATGAGGAGTACAGGCTTTGAAAAGTGTCATGCGGAATCCTAATGAGGTGCCAGAGCCCAGGCAGAGGGGCAGGCTCAGGAGGATGATCCTGATGTTCCCTTTTTGGAGTGTTGTGTCTGTCAGATCTTAGAAAGCAGGAGGGGGAAGCTTGTCAGGATTGGGCTCAGCAGACCTGTTCATACTCTCACTGGTCCTGAAGTGACTCCGTTATGATGTGGGGAGGGAAGGAAGGGGATGTACCCAAGGAGAGGGCTTTAGGTGTGCTGGAGGGGACTGGGAACCCTTTGTACTCTCCCTCAGTGCACACAGCTTGCACTGAGGCCAGGGAAGAAAAGGACTTGCTTCTGATGCTTCCCAGAGTTTGTCTTTCACTCTGGGAATCTGATGGTGGATTCTTTAGTCATTTGGTACAAATATCCCATGTTTTTTCAAAGCGGTAATGCCCCAGTTGACACCAGTCTGTGTCTGGAGAGTAAGTATGTTCATTCTCTGCATAGTAATCCAGAGACGCAAGGCTGCTCCCAGCTACTACGTGTGGGTTAGTGATGGCTGCTCCTTCTGACAAGCTACTCGGCTTGGGGTCATAGCTGGGTTTTGTTTATGCCTGTAAATCTTTCCTTTTCTGCTTATCCTTTCCTCCCACTTGCCTTGCATGTGCTTCCCCTAGGGTGACAGGACAGTGTGCAGTTTGCATCTCCTAATTGACTGCTCTCAATGCATAATGCATTTTTTATTTTAATGAATCACCAGCTTGCTTTGATGGCTTTTTTCATTATTTGTCTTCCTCCCATTGAAATTTCATTGGCGGAGAGGAAGGAGGGAAAACAGCCCTTTCCCCTTATGTATTGCTTAGGTGCTGATCTCAGTTATCTTTTTTTTTCCCAATCCTTGCCTTTTATGTGGAATATCTTTCCCCTTTGAGTGCATTGTGGGGAGGAGTCGATCTCTTCTTGCCAGCCTCTTGCTCTGGCTCTTTTCTTTCAGGATTGCTTTGAACTGGGGAAAGCAGCCAGTTGTTAATCTCCCTAGTGACAGGCTGCTAAGGAGAGGAGCGCAGGTCAGGCAAGAGTACAGGCTCATGAGCACAGTATTCCTCCCTTTTTCCAAGAGATTCCCTGCTCCAGGAGCATTGATTCAGTCTGAACTGCCTGCTGTCTTCCTGCATGATGTCAGGTGTCCTTCCTGCACACCAGCCCCATGGTTCTGCTTGGCTCAGTAGGCTTTTTTCTAAATTCTAGACTTATGTATAGAACCTGAAAGTTTTCTGTGATGCATAGACCTGCAATAATTTGCTGAACTAAATGAATATTTCAGGTAGTACAAGTTGATGGGAACAAGGAGTAAAACCATTCACCAGAGGGACAGAAAAAGCTACAACAGGGAAGGTGGTATTGGTGGGTTAAGCCTACAATCACATAGTTTGGTCCTTGCTGCCTGCCCGGCTGACTGTAGCTTGTCTTCTCTGTTTTGTGGTTTGCTTAGGGCTGCAGTATAGAGAGCATACTGCCTGGCAGCACAGAGGAGCTAGGAGGACTTATCTGGGCTTTTGGGTCTGGTTCCACTCAGCCTGATCTGCCACATTCTTTTGCTCCCTCCTGTTCTTCCCATCTTTCTACTTCACTGTTTTTACTCCATCAAAAAAAAGTAAAAAAGTATCTGCAGGTATCCACCTTGCCAACTCTAAGTAATCGAACAAATGCATGGAGGGAAAGGGGGTCTGAACAGTGCTGTACCTTCTGACTCATAATGCAAGTGGTGGAGAATCTTGCACCCCTTAGGACCATGGAGCAGGCATCTTATTTGCTCACTGCTGGTACTTCTTCACACTATCCTCTTGGCTTACATAGGGAACCTGTTTAAGGCTCTACTGGGGATAGTCCTGTGGGGAAGCAGGAAAATTAATGCTTTGAGGTGAATTATGTGCCACTATTATGTGCCAGAAGGAAGGGAGTTAATAACCTTTCTAGTCTTATTAACAGAGCAGCTATATGGACTGCATGTTGGGTTGTTTATTTTTTTTTTTCAACTAAGCTGGGATGCAAATGACTGTAGAGCTTGTGTTGTCTTTCCCTGCCAGAAGTACAGGCTTGTGTTTCCAGCTAATTCAGCCCATTCTTGTAAAGCAGGAATTAATGAAACTGCAGAAAATTGCAGAGTTCATTTGGGAGATGGTGGTTCCTTTCTTGACTGCTCTTTGTTGAATGTTCTTTCAGGATGTTGTTTCAGGGCTGTTCAGACAGACTTGAGTGGTAGTGGCTGCCATCCTGCCTTGCCCCTGGCCATGCAGTCCCACCCTCTCTGAAGAGTTCATAGTGGTATTTGTGTGATCCCACAGTGGCACAGAGGAATGGAGCTGCCTAAAAATGACGTTTTTTTTGAGTTTCAGGTCATTCTGCTGGCTGAGTGGCTTAGTGTCTTGTCTCATGAGAACCACTTCAGATACAAGAGGGCTGACAGGCAGTTCCTTCGGGGATCAAGTCCACTAGATCACATTGGATCAGCTTATGCTACTGTGCACCTTTTCCCTTGCCCTGGAGAGAAGAAGCTGCTCTGTCATGTTTCTAAATGTGGTTTTAAACTGTGGTCAAGGGACTGGCTATCGTTGCCTTAAGCTCCCACTTAATTTGGTAGAGGCCAAGTGTGCTAGCGAAGGAAAAGGACAAATGACATTTGCAACAGCAGAAGTGCAGAGTAAAGCCTCTGAAAAGCTTGGAGCTAAGCTTAGACACAGGCAGCCATGTGCAGCTTGAGGCCTGGTGCCTACTCTTTTTGGAGGCCTTGGGCAGATGTTGGCCATGAAGCACTTAAAAATGATCTTGGATGCTGCACACTGTTTTACAGCTGGAGTCAGAGAGCTGGTGACAGGAGCTTTGGAAAGAAAAAAGAAAGGCTATTAAAATGCTCAAAGACCAGCCAGTTTAGCTCCCTAGGCAGAGCATCCCTTTATTCTGCAGTGCTGGTTTTGCAACACACACACGCGCGCGCACACACACACACACAGAATAATTTTCTTCCTACACTCTGCAGAAAGCCAAACCACCTCTTCTTCACTGGCATATGCCAATACCCATCTCCTGCTTTTACCCTCCTCCTCCTGCATCACACATGTTCCAGTCCTTCCCCAGGCTGTCACCCACGCATGCTGCAGGCCTCTGCTGTCACCACATCAGATGAGCTCTTTCCTCGGCACACAAGTAAGGAGACTGCCTTTTATACAGCTGTGATGCTGGATGAGTAGATTTTTAAATTCCACTTTTTGTAATGTGTCTCACACAAGCTGGCCACACTTCCTGGAGTTAGACAGTACGTGACAGCAGCAAGATTTATCATATGCAAACAGCACAGAAACACTGTAGGACTAATAGATGAGTATACAGGTAGTCGTGAGGTTGTTAGCAGAGGAGAGAGATACTCACTGACAGGGGGAGGAGGAGGAGGAGGAGGACAGTGACAGGCAATCTAAAGAGAATATCCAAGCATTGAAGGAAGCACAGGGAGAGCTCTTTTGTCCAGAGCACTGAGGTGCGTGGGAGAAGCAGCAGATGAAAATATGCAGAGGAAAGCAGGGCCTAGAAAGGTGACTTGGGACTTACCTTGCACCAGTACAGGAGCTTTGCAAGAGCCACTGAAGGTAACAGTCAGCCCAGGCTCTGTTTGAGTGATCAGTTCACTCCATTATGTTACAAAAGAGGAAGGTTTCCCCCAGGACTCCCGGAACATCTTTCTATAGCTGAGCTGAGCTCCTGTGCTGGACACCAGACAGTCTTGGGGCTGTCTGTGTGTGGGTGTGGGGGTCACTGCCACTGTACTGCCACTCTGATCCTAAGCTTCTGTTTTCTTGGATGTTTTATTTGGTGTTTCTGTAATCTAGATGTCATTTCAGGGTATTTTAGGAAACATTTAGTACCTTTGGTAGTCCTAGCAAAAAGAGTTACTTTGGAGACAAGGCAGAGAGGTGGTTTCCCACATGTAGGCTATTGTATATCATGCACAGCAGGATCACCCAGGCAAAAGACCTCATGTTTCAGGAGACCCTGTTTAACCAGGGGCTACCAAAGGAATAGCTATTGCTGGCCCTGGCTGGGAGGAGCTGACCAAAGTGGGCTTTGGTTCCCAAACTGCTAGAGAGGACCTATGGAATTGAGGTGAAATGGGCATCTGACCAGCACGAGTCCTGTCTGAGGGGGCTGCTGGCTTCCCCAGGGTGACATAGGATGGGCTGACTCATGTTGGGATGTCTGGGAAGGTGCCCTGTGCTCCCTCACTGTGGGATTTGGCAGGGATCTGGTAAGCCAGTTGGGAAATCCTTTTATTGTTTCCCTCTGACCTGCTGAACTCGCCTGGCAAGATGAATCATTTGCAGCAAAGGATGTGACCCTTCGCTGGAAGTGCTCCTCCTCTGCACCACTGATGCTGAGCAGCCTGGGGCATGCCTGTTGCGCCCAGCCTTGTGAAAGTCCTGTTTCCTAGGAGAAGCTGGTAGACCTAACATCAAGCTTCACAGCCCTCTGAGGAGAGATTTCCTGACTTGATCCACAAATGTTTTTTCCTGTCCTCTCCTCCCCAGGTACTTGGTTGCTTTTGTGGCAGTTCACCCCTGCTGCTTGCTGAAGGGAGATCTTCCCAACTAGCTTATGAGCAAGAAGATAGGAAGAATGAAACATCTGGGAAGCTCAGTGTTTTCTTCTGAGTGGCTGACTGGATTACATCCCTTTCACCTCTTCTATTCCAGTCAAGCTTAGGAAATACAGCCTTGTCTTCTTCCCACCCAGCTCTCCTTCTGGGAGATCATGCTGCTGAAGACTTTTTGCGTTGTGGTAGCAGTGTGTCTCATGTCAGTCAGGGTATTTTGTACTCGGGAGTGCTAACCAAAATAAACTCAGTGCAAATGAGTGGCACCTCAGTACCAGATGGGATGTATGAAGATCATACCCATGTTTTGGCATTGTATGGCTGAGCTTTCTGCTTGGGTTTTGGGGACATGTGGGACGGAGAGCATGGCTGCTTGGAGGAAGTCTGCTTGGATGGTGGCAGCCAAGGACTGTGCAGCGGCAGATTAGGTGCAACTTGGGAAAGCAGGAGAAGAGGTGGCCTGGTTGGACCAGGCAGGCCATGTGGGGAGGACTGTAGCCTTGCTGCAGGGAGTACTGATGGGCTCTTCTTTTCTTACTAGTCAGTGGTGCCTCTGTATGGGCTTCCCCTTCACTTGAGGATACATCTGTCTTCAAAATGCTCTGGTCTTGATGATGGTACTGGAATACTGCTAAAACAAGGGTAGCTGATCTAGGGCTGACCCATAGCCCTTCACAATCTTCCAACAGCTCTCGTGAGGCTACGCCCTCTGTTGCCTGTGAAGAAACACATTGCTGGCCATGCTGTTGGCCTGTCTCTGCCACTAGTAACATCTTCCCAGGATGGGGGCTGAGTCTGTGCTCTGGACTAGCCTGGGGTATTTTTCAGCTAGGAACCCTCAGTAGGGTGCTGGGCTGGGGTCTTGGCTGATCCCACACACTGCCAGTGCCTGGCAGAGTGGGACAGAAGGTCAGGTCAGGACCACGCTGTATCCCTGCTAGGTAGGGAAGGGACAGTGCAGCATCCTGCTGAGTAGCAGAGGTGAGTGAGCTGTGAGAACATCTTTACACCTATGAACAATGAACAGAGGCTGAGCTGGCAACAAGCAGCTATTCTCATTGCCCCAGAGGAGCTGAGCTGATTTGCAGCGTAATTAATATGCATCAGATCTAGAAACCTGAGATCAGGGTTTTGGCTTGTTCAGAAAATATCTCTCCTTACTTCATTATTATCCCAAATGAAATTCTTTGCAGCTGTGGAGAGTGTTTTTGCTGCTGACAACATTCCTCCCCCTTTATTTATTTAGTTTTAAAGCTCAGTGTTTCTAGTTTCCTACCTGGGGTTTGTTTGCCAGGCAGGAGGGGAGGCGTGCACAAGTGCGCATCAGCAACAGAGACATTAATGCAGGCAGGCGTTCTCTCCAAAACCACTGAGAAGAAGCCAGGAGGATCACGCCCACCTAAAAATAAACATTAACATATGTACAGGCCTTTCTGAGCCTGAATCACTGCTGGATACCAGATCTCCACAGACTCCTGCTCAGAGATAGTGCAACAGTCTGCTAGGAAGCAGCCTTGCTTCCTGGCAATATGGGAAAGGTGCAGCTTTTGCTGCTGCTCACAGATTTTCAGTATCTTTGTGTAATGGAAGGCAGCATCAAGGTGAGATGCTGACAGTGCTCTGTGTGCTTTAACAGCTAACTGTGGTGCTAGCACAGCTGCAAACGGGAAAACGCAGACTTGTAGTCCATGTCAGGAAGTTTAGGGTGCTGTAGGACAGAGTGCGGAAACAAGAATTATGTCTGCAAGGGCATTTCTCTAGCTTGTGTTCCTTGCCATGATGCCTGCTGGGCTGATGTGGTTTGTTTTCATTTTGGAGAGCCAAGATGGGAAGAATGGTAGGCGGAAGGAGAGGCAGCGTGGGGGTTTGCATCCCACACCCTCTGTAGTAAATGTGTTCAGGGCTTGTTAAGTCACGCAGCAAACAAAACCCATGGGGCATAACCTCAGAAACTGAGGCATCAGTTCTGGTTTGGATGTCCTGACCTTGCTCAGGTTAACTAGTTTCCTGTTGCATGCTGCTGCATAGCTGAGCACAGCTGCCTCTTGGAGATGGACAGTTTTCATGTATGTCTTTCCCAGCATGGGGATCACAGAGATACTGCAGGCTGGGAGCGTGTGGTACTGACAAGTCTAAGGATGGGCCTGCAGAAAGCTGACAGTGAGACAGCAGTGAGGTGCTAGTTAGTAGTGGGCAATGTTAGCAGATTTGTCCTATTCCCAGCCATGGTCCTGTCTAGGCATATACAGTATGTGTAACATACCTTAGCATACTATAGCATGTGTGCAGAAGTTAATGGTTCCTGTTTGTACTGGCTGTGCAGCAAGGCAACACTGACAATTATACATACTGGTGGGAACAAAATTTGTCCCAAGTTGAATACCCTGGCTTCTGTTTGAAAATTAGTGGGAGATACCTATTCCAGATGTGCACTCAGAGTCCTGTTGATCATGACATCAGAGCAGAAGGCCTGGGTGTAGAGCAGGGTTTGAAACTCCTGTCTTCGTCACTGGTAACAGCATACAGCCATTTGCCTCAGTGCCAGTGTTCCAACCTTTTTGTTTTTCAACTCTGGAGTCCTCATAAGGGAATTAGAAAGCAGTATTTCTGCCTACCAATGTGTGGCTCTTATTTAGGAAATGGTAAAGCTCCCTGGAACCAGAAACAGGAATAAAGACATTAGGGTTGTGCAGCTTCTTTGCATCTTCTAGTTTGGGGAATATTTATATTAAATATATATATATACGAGATTTAAGTAGATGTGGAGTGAGGACATATCCAGATGGTCCTATTTAAACACAGGCTGATATGGGACTACTGAGAAGTTTGATAGATACACATTTTGTTCAGGAATTACCCCTTAACAGCACTGGTAATAAAGAAGGGGCAATGGCATTCAGCTGTTAAGGTTGACGAACTACCGTTGTGAATGGTGAGTGGAGGTGTTCACTCGTCTTTCTCCCTGGTGGGGTAGTTTAAGCTGAATTCAGTGGCTGGGTAAGTGACTCCTGAGAACAGTGGCGTTTGCTGCTCTCTGCTGGTTTCTGAGGGGATGATGTGCTGTCAGTGATTCTGGCCCTTGAGTATGCAGAAGCTGGGCAATGACAATAAATTACATTTCTCAGGAACAGGTGATGGAGAGAAGCCTGGAGCCTGACCCGGAACCAGATAATAAAGGAGACGTATGGCCATTTCTGCCCCTGGGAGAGAGGACAGCAGCAGGGAGCAGAGCTTACAGCAAGGAACATTTAATAGTCTTTTTTCTGAATTAGACCAATTTACTCAATTAGCTCTGGTAGGAGTCATGCCTAAGGAATGCATTGCCCCAGTGCCAAATCTGGGGCTCATATTGCACTAACTAAAACGTTTTTTCTGTTTTTTCACCAGCACCGGCAGCTGCTGAAGGACAGTTTCATGGTGGAGCTGGTTGAGGGGGCTCGCAAACTACGTCATGTCTTTCTTTTTACTGATCTGTTCCTGTGTGCCAAACTCAAGAAGCAGATTGGAGGGTGAGGTTTTCTTTCTGGACTATGTGCTTTGCACCTCAGCTTCAGCAGAGTCATGGGTTTAGCCAGCAATTTTAGCTGAATATGAATACCCTAGACCTTGTAACTGTAATCCACAAGATGTAAAGACGAAGAATGATCAGCAAGATAGTACTGGCTATTATATGAGACTTTGGCCAAGCCCTGATCTCTCAGGAAAGGTTAGTTTCTCCTCCTCCTGCCCCAAGACTTCCTAGGAAAACAGGATGTGCTGTAGCTGCTGGTATTCTGGGCAAATGCCATTCATTTTTGTAATTCCCACTGTTTTAACAGGTGACATTCTTCACTTTCTTTTGTTGCTAAGATGAATTTTGGCCTTGCAGCTACAGCCAGTTAAGAGTTTTGCAGAAGAATGGAAAAGGTATAATAAACAGACTATGTATCAACCCTGAAATGCAGCTATACGAGCAGTTTTGTTGATATTTTTCACAAATGAGAGGGGAGGAACCTTTACCAACACACCTGCCTCAAACAGGGCTTCTTTTCATCTGGTGAATGATCTGCTCTGGGAGACCCCTAATCATCTTCTTGCCCTTCTCAAGCAAAAAGTTATTGCTGCCCCTGTGGAAGCACATGCTTGTGAGGAGTGAACCTTCAAAAGAGTGGGATGTTCCCAAGAGTGGATATTCCTGACAGGAGAGGTGGAGAGAGAAAAAAATCACATGAAACATAAAAAAAAAAATGAACTGAAATCACTGGAGAGCAGCAGTTATGAGCTGTAGTTTTTCTCTTCTGTGTGGATTACGCAGGGATTTATGTATTGGCTCACCTGCCCCTCCTAGCTCAGGCAGGAGAGACCTGCGTTTAGATCATAGGTAGCAGCCAGGTCAGAGGCATAACATGGCTTTTGAACTTTGCCTCCATGGAGGCTTCAAAAGGAGAGCACACAGCACAGAAAGGGTTTGCAAAAAATTGTTCTGTTTTCTTTGGGTGAAAAGAACTAATAAAAACCAACTTGCCTTGTTATGTGCTGTACTGGCCTTCTAGGCCTTTTTGCTGGAAAGCAGCTCTTTACCAGACTTCTTCCGCATGGGAGTCACAGTCAAGTTGTGCCCATTTCTGTATTTTATGCACTATATTGGGGAAGGAGTTGTGGGAAGGGGGAGTGGGTGCTGCCAAACACCAGTAATAGTAAAAGGTTTGGACCTTCTGTCTTTCAGAAAAAGTCAGCAATATGACTGCAAATGGTACATCCCACTCACTGACCTTAGTTTCCAAATGGTGGATGAGTCTGAGGCAGTGCCCAATATCCCACTGGTACCGGATGAGGAACTGGATGCCATGAAAATCAAGATATCCCAGATCAAGAATGACATCCAGCGTGAAAAGGTAAAAGGAGTTGAGCACTCCATGCCAAGTACAGACTCAGTGTCTCTGCTGAGATGAGGTGCTGACAGAAGCGGTATTCCCAGAGCTGCACAGCATGGGGACTCATGCTGAAACAGACTGCGCAGCAGAGACTTGTGGTGCTGTTCTCTTATCAGTGATATCTAGATGCTCTGTAGCCCATCGTTGCTCATCCTAGTGTGCGGCTTGAATGGTGGTGTCCTGTGAGCAGGCAGAAACAAAAGGACCTGTAGTTGTACTCAGTAGCTTCTCTTCTTGCATGGAACCACCTGTGACTGCTATCCCTGACCATCCACGTGGAGCACAGGGCTCTTATGCTGTGGACACAAGAAGGACTAGGAGTGTGGCATCCCAATTTCAGGCCATTAAAGCACGATCCTGCAAGCGATTTTGTCAGAAGCCATGTACTTCTGAATTTTGGCAGGCTTAGTTATGCTATTGAAGCTTCTTTCTGACTTCACTGGTGTCAAAGCACCAGCAAATGCATAGAGAACACTAATTGTGCTGACTGGGCGGCATGACATAGATACGGTGTCTCTGGCCCAGGCTTCTCTTTGCTTGCAAGACGTTTTCTCAGAGGTTAGACTCCAAACCTTCCTAGAACCCGAAAGAGAAATAAGTTTGAAAACTGAAAGCCTACTGGTACGTAGAACAGGATATGAATAACATTGCTTGTACTGTGAGAAGACCATCCCCCATGATTAAAAGAACATGCTTCTGCCTCTCTGCCCTGACAGGCTTTCAAAGAGGGCTTCCTGGAAAAAGTAAGATATTAGGAGGAACACTATGTGGAAGCCTCTTACAAGGTGCAGGTGTCAAGATACATGCTTTGGTGCATCAGTGCCAAGTAATATACATGGCTGGGTTTGGGATTGGGTTTTATCCAACAAAAACCTTGGGTTTAGTTGACCTCTGTTGAAAACGGATCAGTGGGAGGTGAGTGGGAGAGTTCTGGGCAGCTTCTAGAGAAGTTCTTTGCAGTCTCCTTGTTCAAGAATGCTTGTGGGGGACCTGGCAGTGCTATGGCTGTGCCGTGACATGATGCTGCTGCAGCCTCTGGAACAAGAGTACAGGGTGTAGCTGGGGCAGTAGTCACACACCTCTGCACCTTCATCAGGGGTAGCTGGAATTGGGGAACAGAGCCAAGTCTGACTGTAGAGGTAACTGCAGGTAACATCTTCCTGAGCAGCTGGGAACCCTGTGGATCCTGTGGACAGCATTTCTCCTGCCTGGGGCCATTTGACTACTCACAGAGGGAAGAGACTGTGGATCTTAAAATGTCTGTCGGTGTAAATGGGGGCAGATGTTGGAGAATGACCTGTGCCCTCTCCCTCTCTCCCACACTTCAGAGGGCCAATAAAGGCAGCAAGGTCATTGAGAGGTTGAAAAAGAAGCTCTCAGAGCAGGAATCCCTCCTACTGTTGATGTCTCCCAACATGGCCTTCCGGGTACACAATCGCAATGGCAAGGTGAGTGGCTCCTCTGGTCCCTCAGTGTATAAGGCAGAGGTCAAGGGGTGCATGTGTTTGTATACACTGTTGTACAAGGTCTTCTTGCCCTCTGCTATCTGGGCTGAAAGCACTTCCCAAGCAGCACACGCCTAATCCTTGCTATACCAAAGGTTATGACAAAATCCTGTAAGGCTATGACTGATTTGTGTGCAACACTGGCATTTAAAAAACAACATTAGAAATTAATCCCCTACCTCAGCACCTGCTCTGGCAGAGTAGTAGGAATGGGTCTCTTCACCTAAGATAAAGCTCTGCAGCAGCTGCCTTCCAGGCTCCCCTTCAAGTTCGAGGCTTAGTGCACTCAGGGCTGTCTCCCTAGGACTGTAGGCTGCACTTGGCACCAGGGATGCCAAATGGTTGTTGAACAATCTCCTTTAGCACTGTGGGATGCTCAGCATGCTAGAAGTATCCTCTGCTCTGGCAGTGCTGTAACCTGTCGCTTTAGCCTGCAAAGGAATCCCACAAGGTCCTGTTACTACTCAGTGAAAATCCACAAGCTAGTCACTGTTTCCTAAGCTTGCATCAGTGTCTGGTCCTTTGCTGGAATTTTTTGGGTTTCCTGGTGCAACTGTTGTGAGCAGTAGCGCAGAACTGCTGCCATGGAACCTCATGCTGCCAGTGATGCAGCTGCTGTTTGCAGGGTGGAGCTCTGTGAAAGCTCCGACTGCAGGAGTCCGTGTTGGTACATTGCTGGGAAGGCACGTTGCCCGAGTTCTGCCTGTCACTGACCAAGCTGTGATGTAGGGCAGCTGGCAGGAATGCTAGAAGGGCAGTATATCCAACAATTTCCGCTGGAGTAGGGCAGAAGACAGGCAGGCCTGCTCTCAGTGGTCGGTCAGACTAATGCATACCCCATTTTCTTCTGTTTTCCTGGTTAGAGTTACACGTTCCTCATTTCTTCGGACTATGAAAGGGCAGAGTGGAGGGAGAACATCCGGGAGCAGCAGAAGAAATGTGAGTGTCCCTCAGCTGGGCATTGGTAGAAACACTGTGATCTTACTAGAGAGCGGGAGTCCAGAGGATCAGGATCAGGATGCCAAAAAAAGATGTGCATTAAAATCCACAGCACAACATGGATGTCTTCCATCTCTGCACATCTGAGCCTGTCTGGGGGACTTTTGCTTACAGCAATGTGTAGGAAATGTGTGGAGAGAGCACTTAGTAAATGTGTGGAGAGATTCCCCCATTTATCCTAGAGGTCAGAGCTCTGTACAGTTCCAGGTAGAAGAAACACCAACACCCTTTTACCTGGCTCCAGTCCAGAGAAACTTACTTTTTTAGGCATGGGTGCTTTTTGGCTTTGTGAGAAAATAAGAGCTCTCCTTCTTTCCTGTGAACCATCCTGAGTCTTTTTACTCGGAAGAGTAACTAAGTGTGCCCTCAATAGAGCTGGGCTGCAGCAGCAGTACAAACCTGAGCACCATGGTGCTGTTGCTGAGCATTGCCCAGGGAGCAGCTACCCCACATATGCCCTGAATGAGGGAGCATGCATCCAGCCTCTGCTTTGAATTTTAATTCTTCCCTCTTTGAATCTCCTTGACAGGCTTTAAAAGTTTCTCACTCACATCGGTGGAGCTCCAGATGCTGACAAACTCCTGTGTGAAGCTTCAGACAGTCCACAACATTCCCCTCACTATCAATAAGGAAGGTGAGGCCTTTGGTTTATGCTTTCACATGGTACAGCTGCAGTGAAAAGCTACCTCTGCCTGCCTTTGTGTATTTCCCCTGGAACTGCTTTTACTGTTTCTTTTTGCTACAGGCTTCAGCCTGGTGATGAGTTACAAACTGAAAGTTCCTATAAAACAAAAGTTGAGACTATATGTACCCAACCTGTGTAGTTTACTTGAAGTAGATGATAGTGTACAAAAACAGAGCAGCAGGAAAAAGAACAATCTGTCATCCCAATATTACTTGCTTCCACAATAAAAATACAAGCTCCAAATTATATGGCTGCATCTAAAGTAGTAAGCTATTTCTGGGCATCTTCCAACATATATTCAATGACTATTAAATGGTCTTCACATGCAGTCATCATGCCAGGGACTGAAGTGCCTGTTGGGGTCCTAACCTGGAATGCCTTTGAACTATGCCTGGTAATCCTTTGGAAGAACACTAGTTGACCAAAATTGTGTCAGAGGCCATTCTAAATTACTATTTAATCTACTAGTATAGACTTAGCCTCTATACTTTACTTCTTCTCCTTTTAATTTTTTCCATGCTGTCTGTTTTGCTGACCCTAGAAATGCCATTGTAAAAGCCACACATTGCCAGAAGGCATCATAGGTGAAACTGACACTGAACCTGGAACAGTCTCCTCTTTTGCCAAAATGGCTAGATTGCATGCTCCTGCCATCCTTTTTAGGGACAGTTTATCCTCTGCTCATTAACATGTGTAATACCAATCTCATCACTCTGTCTTTCACTCTTGGCTTCTCTGTGAATGTAACAAAATTCCTTGGGTCTTCTGTACAGATGATGAATCCCCAGGTCTCTATGGATTCCTGAATGTCATTGTCCACTCTGCCACAGGATTCAAGCAAAGTTCAAGTGAGTTGCAGTTCTGTAATATACAGAGGTATTGATAGGGGGTAGATAAATTGCATGCTGTAACAGCTGGGCATGTACTGGTTTAAGACTGGAGGGGATGATGGTGAGGAGAGGTGATTTAGGGAACTAGAAGTGAAATGGAGGCATTGGTGTGAATTTCAGGGAATGTAATTTTTTAATGCTATTTTAACTATTAACTCTCAGAAAGATCAGGAGCAAGGATCAAACACGAAGCATTATTTTTTAGGCCTAGTCTGTTGGGTCTTTTTTAAGCAGTGTTTGCTAATTACCCAACAGTTTTGGATAAAAGTCAGCCCTTATCCCGAAATCTTTCAACTGTATTTGGTTTTGCAATGGAATAATGGGAAGCATGCTCTGACATCCAGAATTTTTGGTGTGAAGAAAGAGGTGTTAAAATTCAGGGGAGTGATTTGACAGTAAGATCAAAAAAGGTCAAAAAATAGAGTGAAGAGGACACCTGTAGAAAGAAACAAGATTATGACGAGAATAATGTAAGAAAAGCTGCAAAGTTTACATAGCCATGTGGCTGGAGATCCCGTTCTTATCTAAGCTGCGCGTGCAGTCTCAGGAGGAAAGGAGTGAACTACATGCACATGCTTTCTGTTAGCCTTCCTCCTGCTGAACCACTGGTTTCCCAGGGGCTGGCTAACATCACTTGAAACATACCTTACAAATAGGGACAATGTCTACAGCTCATTAGTAGCTCTTTGGAAACTCCAGATGATATTTGTGCTGGGTAGTGTTGCTGGTACTAACACAAAGAAGATGCAAATGAAGAAACACCCTGAAAGTGATTAATGTAAGTTAGGAGATTCTATAATTTTTTTTTAAAGTTTCTGTCTCTGTCTCCCCTCCTCAGATTTGTACTGCACATTAGAAGTGGATTCTTTTGGGTATTTCGTGAACAAGGCTAAAACTAGAGTTTACAGAGACACCACAGAGCCCAATTGGAATGAGGTGGGTTGTATTTTTCTTAATGTGATTTGTTCCATGTGCCAAACATCAACGCATGATGGCCAGAAAACCCTCAAATGGGTAAACTTCTGTATGCTCAGCACTTGTGCTGCATATGCTGGCTCTCAGAAAACACTTATGCCAGGTTCATTTGGCTGTCAGGGCTTGCAGAAGCTTTTTCTCTTGGATTAGCTGTAGTTAAACATTTCAATAGAAATTAGTATTGTCCAGTATTTTATCATGTAAACAGGTGAATATTTGATTATTTTTTTAAAGGCACAAGTGAAAATGTTGAAGAAGGAGGTGGTTTTGTTTATTTATTGTGAGGGGAAAGAATTAGCTATAGGCATTTTGCCTCTTTATAGTCAGCTCAAACCTGCTAGGGAGCAAAATGAAATACAAGGAGTGTGGGCGAGTTTGTCCCTTTGAATGATGCTTTCCTGAAACTCAGTGAAATCTGACTAAAGGGTCAACCATCTCAGTCTCCAATTTGACCACTTAAATATACAAAATACAATTTCAGTTTATTTCTGGACCAGCTCCATTAGGGAGGCGGTTTTGGTCAGTCCTTTAGTGCTCCTTCCTGATGAGCTTTAAGGTGACTACACTGATTATTAAGAGACTAGCGTCCTGCCACAGTGTATTCATTGCTTTTTCCTGGTGCCCTGCAGGAGTTTGAGATTGAGCTGGAGGGCTCACAGACTCTGCGGATTCTGTGCTATGAGAAGTGCTACAACAAAACTAAGCTCACCAAAGAGGATGGAGAGAGTACAGATCGCATAATGGGGAAAGGACAGATCCAGGTAAGACTGTGCTGAACTCATTGCTGCTACCCTCACTGCAGAATGTAATAGGACTTTTGAATCCTGGAGTGTACCAGGGAGGGGTTTTTTCTGCTTTCTGATTGTCTCAGCATTGGAGAGTTTTCTCCAGATAGTGAGGTATACAGTGTGATCACAGGTGGAAAATCAGCAGATATTTTCCCTCTTGCCTTGTCCCCTATTCCTACTTCAATACCCTTATGGAATAGATCAAAACATAAATTTTCATGAAAAAGCATCTCTGATTTGCCTCTTAACTTCAAAGCTTCCAGCACAGTATATAGGAATTCCACTGTCACTGGGCACTGTTGAGGACGCTCCATTTGTGACAAGAGGTAGCAATGAATATGCTATCCCCTCTGTACATCGTGTGGAAGAAATGCTACCTTCTGTATGTGTTGGAAGTTGATTAATGTGTAGCAAGGACTTGGAGAACAGGCCTGTTGTCCTGATAACTGCCATGTCCAGAGTGTAGTGTCCATGACAGCAGGCTGCATCTGAGAGAGATTTCTACCACTGAGAATCAGCGTGGGACACTTTGTCTGTGTGGCAAATTTGTAATATGATAGGGGAGGTGAAGAGGTGATTGCAAACGGCTGCTGCTCTCAGGGAGCTGCTGTGTGATAAAGTGTTAAAGCTCCATGTAGGAGAAATCAGGCCATCAGTGGAGGACAAGGTGAAGAACATATGTTCCTCTTCTTCCAGTTTGTTGCACTGTCTGTCCACACCTTTGGGAGGGTGTTAAAATGTTTCCTCTGAGGACACATTCTTTGTCTTGGACTGGCTGTTGTACAGAGCAGAGACCCTGCCCAGATATTTTTTTTTTTTTCCTTTCTGGCACACTGAAAAATACCACCAATTCTCCTCCATTTATGTTTGACTCTTCATCAGTCTGTGGGTGACAACTTTCTGCAGCATATGAGTGATGCACACCAGCCAAGGGTGGCCATTTCTCAGAAGCAGCTGTGATCGAGGGCAGCCTGCAGGATCATATCTCACCTTTACTCTAGAAGGGTTCACTGCCTGGAGTTTCCTTAGGCCTGTTCCTTTCCCTCCCTCCTTGCAGCCCTGAGGCTCCTGTGGCATTTTCAGAGAAAGCTTTTGTCACCAAATGCATGGTGGGTGTTTGAAAGAAAATCTGTGTAGAAATCAATTAATGCTAGTAAAAGATGCCTCCTATATATGTGTTTTAGGCTAACCAGGAATCTGTATGTCCCTTCTGGTAACAAAAGCTTATTTTCCTTGGAGCTGCAACTACAAAAGAGCAAGTTTTCAGCCCTGAAATGCCCTGGAGAATTGTATACTTATAATGGAGAGCCCTGAAATCACTGACCCTCTAAATTCTTCAAGTATTTTACATAGAATGATTAAAATATTGATAAAATATTTTAAAATTTTTAACAGGCTTTTTTTTTTTTTACAATAGTGGGCATTTTCATGCACAGCACTTGTACATTCTGTTGAAAAATTTTATACTGAAGTTAATAAGTAAAAATAATCTTTAGTCACACCTGAATATTAATTATATCTTGATTCTTTTAGAGAAACCTAAAGAGTGAAAAGTTGAGGGAAAAAAATACCATTTTTGATTAATGTGCAAAAGTTGCATTCTGTTGTATTGTAAAAGGCAAACGTGAAAGTTCTCTTGCTTTCAGTAAATCCCCCTTGCAATTCATATAGAAAGTTGATGAACTCTCAAAACATCCTCTTAATTCTCAGTGATTTTTGTCCTATCACACATATCTTTAATTTAACACTATTGAATAACTGCAAAGAGAATTCATAAGGGAATCTGGTAAGATTTTTGGGTTGATAAGCATTATTAAAGGTTTCTGGTTTGGATTAGTTTTATTTTTAAAGCATATACCATTTCTCTATTAAGAAGTCATAATAATGCAACAACAAAATTAAATTACAACCTGTGGCTGAAGGTTAGCTGTATTAATGCTTTCAGCATCTTTTCCAGTCACTGGTTTTATAGTAATTTTCTTTAAGGATTTTCCCAGGTGCTTTTACATTAAATTTTGTTTACTTTAGAGTTGCTAGTGTATTTTTTGTTTTATTGTTGCATTGTCATCATTCAGCTGAAGTCTGCCTCATGGAAAAGCAAAGTCGGTGAAGCTGGATGAGGTTTTTTTTAGTTAAAAACTCTGGGAACATCAGGAGTCGTGCCTACATCCTCCTGCGATAAAAACAGGGAAATTTCTGTGTTGGCTAAATTGCAATGTATTGTTAAGTCATGTATTATTGTAAATCTGCAGCTTCCCACTACTGGGATTTCTGACTCACCAAAGCCTCTGAGCTGCAGTGATGAAGACAATGCATCAAGGAGATGAGGACTGTTTTGGCTGTGACATGTTTATTAAACCTCTGTTAGATAATGGCACTGCAGGAAGGAAGGCTGGAAATTGGTCCATGTGGTCAGAAGCTTCCAGGAATGGGCAGCAATTTTAATAGCTCCCATTGCTCATATTTTCTTTTCCTATGAAATATTTTGTTTACCTGTTTTTATAGCCACATGCAAGAGATTCATTGCTTGCCAGCCTGCAAGTTTTATCCCTGAAAAATAAAACCAAGGGGCTTTAATGTGGGAGAACCTCCTGTAAATGTGCAAGGGAAGTTCTCATCAGACCTTCTGGGAATGGCAGCACTGGATGTGCGGTGTTTAACTATCCAGCGTGCATGGTTGGGGGCTTCTGTTACATCTCAGGTGTGAGAAGTACTGGGAGAAGGTGCCATTCCTGGGTACACTATGAAACTGAAATTACTGGCAGGCTTAGGGGAGGAAGAAACGGACATTATCTTATAGGAGGAAATGTAAGGCTTAGTTCAGTTGTGAGTGTCAGCTCCTCTCATTTTTAAACTCCCTCGGGGGGGGGGGGGGGGGGGGGGGGGGGGGGGGGGGGGGGGGGGGGGGGGGGGGGGGGGGGGGGGGGGGGGGGG
>JAVJGJ010000001.1:88807363-88827366 GCA_035590215.1 Microhierax caerulescens | reverse complement strand
CTTTGAATTTTGCAGTTCATGTGGCAGGCATATCCACATGTTTCGAGTGTAGCCGTCTTTTGCTTGGTACTGAGACTCTGCATCTAAGTAGGCACATGTGTCAGCAAAACAGGACTTGGGAACAAACTACATGAGTAAACTGATACTTCATCCTATGATCCATCTCCTCCAGTTGGTGCCTCCTAGAAATGCTGTTTCCTTTGCTGTTTTGGGGGTTTGTTTTGGTTTGGTTTTTTTTGGGGGGAGGGGGTTGTTGTTGTGGTGTGGGTTTTTTCTTGCACGACCAGCTCAAGCAAACCATTTCCTTCTCCCTCACAGCAGTGCTGGAAAGTCAGAGAGGATATGACCTTAGATCAGTCATTCTGTGGTAGCAGCGCAACACCATTTCTCTGTTGCCATGCAAAACAATCACTCTTATCAGCTTAATTGTCTGGGATGTCTCATAGCAGTGCACATGGCTATTTCAGACATCCAGGTTGTTTTCCATGTAAAACAGATTGTCACATGCTGTACCTCCCAAGTGTCAATTCAGAAAACCTTTTACACACCCGAGTTCATTTAAACAGTTTGCTCATGCAGAACAGTATCCCAGCAATGAAAATAGGGTGGAAATGAAGAAGGCAATGGGTCATGTCTAAAGGGTGATGGCGGGAAAGATTAACATGTCAGTGGGGAGCTTTTGGAAGAATGGGGTTATGGCTGGACTGGGAGTTTCCAGCAGCAGCGAGACTTGACAACATGTATGTCACATCAGTTACAATTAAAAATTGATGGAGTGTAAAGGTGCCAGGGAGATTTAATGAAGGGAGGAAGTAATGTGAATAAAAGCATAAAACACACTAACCTTAAGATTCCCTCAGTTCTTGCTCCCAGGGATTCCATTTCCACAGCTGCTTCTTTGGTTTTACCTCTTTCTGTATGTTTTCTTTTCTTGAGGGTGGGGGAAATCATCAAAGGCTCTGTGGTGGTTTCCCAAGGTAGAGCACAGACACCCTTCTTAGTGCCTGGCTTGCATTTGCCATTGACCAGCATCCTCAGTTCGCCTTTTTCCTGGGTCCTCACCACTCTGTGTTCTGCATGCTCAGCCTCTGCTGACTGCAATATGCTCATTGTCTGCCTTAATTCAATGCTAAGCTGCTATAAGGGCCAGAGGCTTGCACTCAGAAATCCCTGTGGTGCTGAGCTGCTTTGTTCTGTTGTGGTTTTTCCAGGGTACAGAGGGGCATTTGCTTGATTCATCAGTAAATTTGGGGTTGTAGCTTGTCACTGCAAATGCCAAAGAACAAGATACAAGAGGATTGGAGGTGCTGGGGAAGTAAAGGCCAACTGGTTTGTTTCTATTTTTCCCGTGCAGCATGTGCTTTTGGTGGGGACTGTGCAAACAAGCCTGTGAGATACAGTCTCTGAGGGTTTTAGCAGGTCTGTCCTGTTTGCATAAGACATGGAAACAACACAATTTTTCACAGTGTCAGTGGAGATGGGACAGGTCCTTTTGACACTCAAACCAAGCAAGTGTTTGAAGGAAATGTTCAGAGGTGCAGTACATTTCACTGTCAAATTAATGTAGAGGCAGCCATTTCACAGTGCCTCCCCCTGCTTGAGCTGGCAACGTGAGTGCTATGTGCCTGCTCGCTTAGAGCAGCCTCCTTTTGGCACGTTGTCTGTAGATTTCATTCTTCTACTCAGTGTTCCTCCTTCCAGGTCATTGATCTCCAAATCAGGCCAGAAGACAGCATGACCCCATTTGTGTCACAGGCCCTCTCTGTGCTGAAGCATCACATTCACTAATTCACTTTGCCTTCAGTCTGCTTTGTAACCTGTCTGCTGCAGCTGCCTTTTCCCTGGGTTGCTCTTGCTGGCCTTAGTAGGTCAGTCACTGAAAGCTTGCTCAAAGTCTAGCTGATATTCTTAGTTTCCTGTTGATGCTGTTATTTCATACTGTGACTTTATCAGACTGTTAGACCTGATCTTCCTGTCTCAGTGTTGCTGAGAGCTTAGTCAAGCTTTGCTCTTTTATTAGCTTACATCATTTTGCTTTGTTCTTTAAAAAGCACCTGCGGTTGGATTTTATTTTTTTTAATGGCTGTTGTTATTGACAGTGACATATGCAGGGTTGCCTTGGGTCAGTCAAACCTGCTTCCTGGTGCTTGTTCTCCTTAGCTGTCTCCATTCCGTACAAGCTGTTGTCAAACAGCAGGCGGGGAGTGTGGGGGTCCTGCCAGTCCTGCAGTGGAGCTCAGAGGTAAGGGAGCAAGAGGTAGTAGCAGGTACACTCACAGTCCTTGATCAGCTCCAGTAGTTACTCAGCAAGGAGGAGTCTGTGAGATCTCAGCTCCAGCACATTGCTTTTGCTAGTCCTTTGCAACCATGTGATACTCACTCTTGAGACAGAACAGGACTTTGTTTGGCTGGTACTTTTTAACAGCTACTTACTTGCTTTAGTTTTGTACAGTGGTAGTAGTTCCCTGGGCATCACTGAGACATGACCAGTAATACCTGTTAGATTAAATAAACTGTAACTGGACCTTGCTGATCTCTTTAACATTTTTGGCAAATACTCAAAACCCTCTTTCCCCTTCAATCTTAAGCAGTCTCTCCCTGCTATAAATAATACACTCTTGGTGACTCCATTCTAAAAGCATATGGAAAACTGCTTCTGAGCTGGAGGATTGGCTGTGAGCATGTCTATCAGCAGGGCCATTTTGGCAGCTTAATGAGATGACTATTTAGGCAGCTGGAGATCAAGCTTTCAGAAATACTGAGCATGGTTGTTCTTCATAGGAAACCAGACACTTCAGAAATGGTTTCCTATTGATTCTGGGAAGGAATGCAGTTGTTGAAAGAAACCAAACTTCCAGCACGGAAATTCAGGGAATAACAGCCTAGGTTCTGGCCAACTTGTAGGGACCTTGGCCAGCTGCACAGGCGGGGGCGGATCTGTTCCGCCAGAGTTATAAGCAAACCCTCTTGGCAAGCAGTCTGTTATTTGGGTTTGCTGAAGCACTGAAGTTAAGTACTGCTGCCCATTGGCCTCCTGGACCTCTGTGCACTCCCAAAATGTGGGAGCTACTGGTTACTGACTATTCTTTGCAAGGGGTCTTCAGGAATTTCTGCCAGAATTGCACCTACAGGAACCGGTCCAATTCAACAGGAAAGCATGTGTGTGCTGGCAGCATCCCACTGTGGGCTCACGTCCGTAACAAAGTGCGCGGAGATAAGGTTGGCCTGACTTGCTTGTCTGTTATTTCTTGGGGTCTCTGTGGTGTGAGCAAGCAGGGAGAAACCTTCCTCCCTGCTGGTTGTCTTTTTGGGGGAGTGGGGAAGGGTGTGAGGGGACTTGTCCCTGTAGCTGTCAGTGGCGTTGGGCTGGTTTGATGATCTGAAAGAGAGTGAGCATGACTGCATCTAAGATCTCCCAGATTATATTGCAGCTGCCATTGTTTCAGCACTTACCTCCACCTGTCAGAGAACTCTGCTTTTGCACAGGTTCTGTGAGAGAGAGGACCTGTGCTGCAGAAGTAGCTGTAGTTACTGTCTTTTTGTTTGCTGATGCCAGTAAACTCAAAATGCAGAATCTACTGCAGTTGCCTCCTCCTGGTCTCACTGTGTCTCACTGTTCTAGAGCCAAGTGTTACAAAACCATCTCGGGAGGCGCTGAAGCCTGCTTGCTTTGGCTGGTTCTGATTGCTGGTGGAAGTCCCCATGGAGACAGCTCTTTTCTCTCTTTGCCAGTGTAGCTTGAGCAGAGCGCCACTCTTCAGGCATTCAGATGTGTTTGGACTCTCCCTGCAGTATTGGAATTGCTGGGTGATGATAGTTTGAGAACTTGAGTCAGCTACTCCCCAGCCTCACAGTTGTCTACTCAAAAGAGGTCAAGCAAAGCTGAAAACGTGAGATCGGGGCTTTGCATCAGAACTTGTTTCTGTTTAATGAGCTCTTGCAATAGCAGGGCCAGGTGTTCTTCCTGCCTCCACGCTCAAATAGAAATGAAAAGGAATAGGCAGGTTGAAGTAGGACAGCTTTCCATTTCTGGGCCAGTTTTCTCCATTGCTCCTGTCAGATCCTGACAGAGGTTTGGTTTATTTAAAGTTACTTGTCTCTGCATAGATCACTTCATAGTACTCTTTCTTGACCTTCCTGGCTTTTTATTTCAGTGCAGTGATTTCACACTCATCCAGCCTCACCTGTCATTAGAAAACTGCAGAGGGAGAGAGTTTCCTCTATTTCAAATCAGAGTTTTTCCAGAAACCTCTCCTTCTGTCTTCTGACTCCTAGCCCTGTGGGTTAGGACAAATTTGGCTGGCTGTTAATGTGCCTGTTGTGCTACAGCAATGAATACAGTCTCTTTTTCTATGAAAGCCAGGGTTATTGGCTTTCAAACATTGTTTTTGCTTGCTGAGGTTGCCTTTGTTGTTGAGCAGACACTGTACACGTGTTGCTGGATTTTCCATGTGTGCGAGTCCTCATCAGTCCTGCTTAGAGAACTGCACAATATCTAAATGGCTTATTACCTGAAACCAGGAAAACCTTGGAATGTGTGTTTTCCTATGGAAAAGAAATAACATGTTGAAAACAGTAGTTCTCTGCTTACTTACAGAAGCCTTTCAGATTTGCTGATTTCTCTGCAGTCTGTTCCTAACTTATGGGTAACTTGCATGTTTTTCAGCTGGACCCACAGGCATTGCAGGACAAAGACTGGCAACGCACAGTCATCTCAATGAATGGAGTAAGTATGGAAAATGGAAGTTAGCACTGCTTCTGTACCTCTTATGTGCTTTATTTCTTTGCTCTTCATTGCAGTGTTGAAAAACCAAAGTTTGAAAATTAACAGCTGTTTTCTTTCATTCAGGTTGAAGTGAAGCTGTCAGTAAAGTTTACCAGCCGGGAGTTTAGCCTGAAAAGGATGCCATCCCGGAAACAGACTGGGGTTTTTGGGGTCAAGATTGCTATTGTCACCAAGTAAGCTGCTGAGTCATGTTTCTCCTGACTGTATTTTGGAAAGTCAGCTGGGCAGTGGGTTGTACTTGTCTTCACCCCACTGCGGGATTTGTCAGTCCAGCCTACTCCATCTGCGTAGAGTGTAGGTGGCTGTGGCTACAGATAGGAGGTGATGTACATTCTCTGAGCTTCATGTTTTGCAGGGGGAAAAAAACAGTGTGCACACAGGCTTTGAAACCCAGGGTGTTTACTTAGAGTGTATCACTTTCCTAAGTGCCGGAAATACCCCTTGCCCCTGTACTCTGTAGTTAGCTGACTTGGTCACAAATTTCCAGAGCCACTGAACAGTGATGTTTCCTTTCCATAATCAGAAATGTCCAGGTTCTTTGGATCCTGTTGTATTATTTTAACCCCCGATCTTTTGTCATGAATCATTTGCCAGAAGAAAGCCATTTGTTCTGTTACATAGTTTGGGAAGTGTGGGATTTCCTCCCTATGGAATTGCATTCATTTAAAAGCAGCAGCGTTGCTATGTATTCAAGGACTGTTTGGGAATCCTCTCGTTACCTGCACAGAGTCACAGGCTCTAGGGGCCCTGGGACTTGGCCAAAGCCAGGCTGAGACAGCCAGAAAACCCTTTCTGGTTTTAAAAGGAGTTTTTCGGCTCAGACTTGATTGGCTGCTCATACTTTCTCCCACCCCGTTTTCCAGAAGAGGTTTGTGCAGTAAAATGATGGGGTGATTTTTAACCAGCCAGGTGGCTGGAGTAACAAGCATTGAGGGCACGGGCTGTACTGAACTCCTCTATCTGGCTTGCTTAAAGGAGAGAGAGATCAAAGGTGCCTTACATAGTGCGCCAGTGTGTGGAAGAGATAGAGCGACGTGGAATGGAGGAGGTGGGCATCTACCGTGTCTCTGGGGTTGCAACTGATATCCAAGCTTTGAAGGCTGCCTTTGATGTCAGTAAGTATTTGTGTCTGATGTTTTCCTTTGCACTGTGAGAACCTGCATGAGCTCCCTGTCAGGTGGCTGTGCTAATTTTAATCTTATGTTCCCCAAGAAGCATTAAGAGGTAGAGATTCTTACACAAGGAGAATCATTTTAACCCTGGCTGTGTGTTTTAATTAATATTCTTCAGCTACAGATACAACCCAAGGCATACAATGGGATGGATCCTTATACCAAATAGTGCATATGTTATTCTTCCCAGCAGACATGACATGGTGGGTTTGCCTGCCTTGCTAAATCTTTGTAAATGGCAGACACTTTCCACAGGGGAAGCAGCAGCAATCAGAAGTCATAATTTCCTCACTGTTGTGAGGTCTCCAAAATAATAAAGTCCTTAGAATGAAGAAAGTTTTATGAAAGGAAGCCAGCAAAAAACCCCCCACGTTCTAAGGCTGAGTAGGAAGGGTGTTTACAAAAGTGGAGTTAGGTGGTCAGGGCTGCCGAGTTCTTTTATTAACTCTGTCTAGATTGATGTGCACAGATCATAAAATTAGATAATTTCAACCAACCTTTGTAAAGCTTTCTTTGATCTTGAACAGAAAAGGGCTCCTTACTGATACTGCATTTAAAAGAATGGTGTGTATCTCCCAAAAGGCATCCTCCAAATTGCTGAGGTACAAAAAGTGAAATTCTGCCCTATCTCCAGCCTCCACATAACGGTCCAAAGGCTGCTTTGGCCACACTCGAGCTCCCTTTTGATGCGAGTAGTCATGAGGCCTGTGCCAGGTGCCCAAATTCACCCTCCCTGCACGTTTTTCCCCCACTTATTTTATGCAATATCTTTCTTCTTCTATTTTCTTTTCATTCCCCCTAAGCTACCAAAAACATCAATTTATGAATCTTCCCTAGTGCAAGTAAGAGTGTTTTGTATCTTGAAAACCAACTTTTTTCATTTATATTAAATCCTGTTTTACACTAAACTCATGAAACCAGTGCTGGCTTTGCTGTTTGGCCTGCTTGTTTTAGGGAAAGGAGTTTGTTTTGTTGTTCTTATAGTAGCAAAATGGAAATGTGAGTCCTGAATTGCATGTGTACTTCAGATGTGCTCGGTGGGGAGTTAGACAGCCTCAGTCTCTTATTCTAAGCTGTTAGAGGCAGGGAATTGGAATAACAACTGTTGTCGCTAACAAAAGTTGAAATGCATATAAATACACTCAAGCTGGGTCTGTTGCAGATCAGGCTGAGGTTGCTGGCACAGCCCAGCTAACCCTGGCTAGTGCCAGGTTCCCTCTACTCCACGTAAAGCTCTCAACAGTTTGCAGTCTTTTGTACAGCACTTCTCAGAAGAACTATTTGTCAGAAGGTAGCTCATTTAATCTGGAGAAATGTAAACAGGAAAACTCACAGCTATTTGGGCAAAGACAAAGGATAAACAAAGAGAGCCAAAGCAAGAAAAAAAGATGAATGCAACGCCAGCAGCTTCTTTACTGTGCTTCCCCTCTTCCAGATAACAAAGATGTGTCAGTGATGATGAGCGAGATGGATGTTAACGCCATTGCAGGCACCTTGAAACTGTACTTCCGGGAGCTGCCTGAACCCCTCTTTACAGACGAACTGTACCCCAACTTTGCTGAGGGCATTGGTAGGTAGTAGCAGAAATAACCCTTGATAACTAAAACTCTTCTGCAGGAGGCTGCTCCTAAAGCAATACAAACCTGTATTGGCAGTGTTGGAGAGAAGCCCAGAACAAGCTGTTAGGGAAGTGAAATGGAGCTCAGCAGCGAACGCTGGAGTGACATCTTCTTCCTATGAGCTTGAATGTGGGCAATTCCCATGCATTTTTGTAAGTTGAAAATGTCCAGGTTTCTGAAGAATAGGTTAAGGATAGAATGACAGCCTAGCTGTCGAGGCTGTTTGCCCCATTCAATCTTCCAGGGAAGTTCTTGGGGGGCGGGGGGCAGAGTGGGTATACCTTGTCTTATCTCGATGCACAGGAAGAACGTTGTAAAAGTTGAAAGTCTGAAAGCACTTGAATTGCTTGAGAGAAAAGGATTCTCTACGCATGTGTGAAATAAAGGAAAGAGAACCTGTGGGGTACTGATGTGCAGCTCTGACCTCCCAACCTACAATACAATTACAGTCCATTCAGGACCATCCGTTTTTGTTGGTTTGGGAAATTATGCAGATTTTTGGAGAAATTCTTGTTTGCTGCTTGTGCTGATGTTTTGTAATTTTCTGTCTTGTAGCACTTTCAGATCCTGTTGCAAAGGAAAGCTGTATGTTGAATCTATTGTTATCGCTTCCAGAACCCAACCTTGTGACATTCCTTTTCCTTTTGGACCATTTAAAAAGGTAACACGTGGATCCTTTAGACATATATTTAATGTGTAAAGCATCGTTATTTTGAAAAGAAGAGCCTTTTCCTTTAATGCTGAATCTCACAAATGAAGAAACATTTGCTGATTTACTGTGAATGCTGGTCAGGTAACTACTATCTGGTCCTCAGTGAGGTGCTAAATCCTCAGTTCCATTCCCACTCATCCTGAAAAGATTAGAACTGGAGGAAAGAGGTAACAAAACTCTCAGGGCTTATCTACTGCAAATGCAAATTCCTGCTGCAATATCACTGCAAAACTCCATCTGGATACATGTTTTACTGTAAGGTTTTGGAGCAGGAAAGGTTTTAGTGTAAATCGTGAAGTTTTGGCTATGTCTGAGGACTTGTGAGCCCTGTCTCAGAAGGTGTCTGCAATCTAACGTGATTTCTTTTCTAAAACTACAGCACTTTTGCTAACTGGAGTTGTCAGTTACTTGCTTAAACTAGTCGTTCTGATCTTGTCTATGTCTCTGTAATAGGGTTGTAACTGTGAAAAAGTATTTCCATGCATTTGATATTAATGCAGAAAGCTTGCTTAATATATGCACAGTGTGTTAATTTACATATGTGTTTTGTACATACCAGAGACTGTCAGTGGCGAGATGAAAAATGATCTTGTGACTGAGGTTCTGGATTAAAATCCAGGAAATCTGGGTTTTACTTGTGTTTCTGCTGCAGACTTTTCTGCCCTTGGGTAAATTTTCTAACCTTTGTGCCTCAGTTTCTCATTTATAAAACATAAAGATCTGCCTTATTCATTGTTTCTTCTCCCAGGGTTGCTGAGAGGGAAAGCATTAACAAGATGTCCTTGCATAACCTTGCAACTGTCTTTGGACCAACACTGCTCAGACCTTCAGAGAAGGACAGTAAAATCCCCGCGAACCCGACCCAGCCTATCACAATGACCGATAGTTGGTCACTGGAAGTCATGTCCCAGGTAAAATCCAAAATGTGCTACTGAATCTAGTGAAGACGGGGAAACTTCTGGAAGTCCCCTAGCAAGGCCTGGTGCAGCCACCCTTCTGTGTTTTCCTGACAGTGTTTTTGAGAAACTTAAATACTTTTCACCCTTACAGAGACACTTTAGACTGTTTGTAGAACTGCTTCTTCAGACAGTTCAGCTTGCATCTGTACTAATACAGCTTTTCATGAAAAAATGTCAGTATGCACACATCATGTATGTTTTTTTGTTTGTGCATAGCAAGATTTTTTTTAATTTTTTTTTTTTTGAGAGCTGTCTCACAGAGCCATATTGCTAGCCTGGGATAAAGGGACTGTCAGTGTTTTTCTGCAGTGCTCCTCAACATGTAACCACCTTCACTTATGCACAATAAGATTCTTTGCTGAATTCAGCTTTCTTTGGCCACTGCCGCCTTTTGAAGGCAATGCAGAGAATTAACATGTAGAGGCTGCGTTAGCTACTCTGGCTGTTTTGTACATTCTTGATTGAGTAATGGCAAATTAGAGATCAGATTTTTCAGTGCAGTGGAACACCAACATCATTGTTACACCCTGGAAGCCGAAAAAGTGTTTCTGAAGCACTGCAAGTCTTAATATTTCCACTCTGTTAGAACAAATAGGTAACTGCAAGATGTTCCTGTGGAGAGAGCTGCAGGTATGTCTGCCAATGCTGAAAGAGCCAGGATGAGGATGAGTTAACAGGGCTTTATTATTCTCCCTTTCTTTTTCTTTCCAGGTTCAAGTTCTTCTGTACTTCTTGCAGCTAGAGACTATCCCTACCCCGGACAGCAAGAGGCAAAGCATTCTCTTTTCCACAGAGGTGTAGGTGTCTGCAATATCAACAGGACAGAAAAAACTGCTCTTGGCATAAACCCACCTCACCCGAGGAAAAGACAACTGGTGTTTCTTCAGACATTACCGGCCTGTTCCTGTCCTGGGGAATTATGGCTGTCAGTGCTTCTGCTGTGTGTTAACCAGAGACAAGCTGAAGAGAAAGAAGAATCCCTACTCCTGTTTGGTAGGACCAGAACTGAACTGGAGATGGAGCTGTGCAGAATCTCCACTAGAAGGAGCAATAGACACTCAAACAAATGCACCACAGAGTGTGGCTATTATTCTTGTTGGGAATGTGACAGAAGGTATTCCTCATTTTATGGATTTAATTTATCATAAAGAAACTTCAAGATTTCTACTGGACCACTTGATAGGATAGCCCTTTTTGGGTGAGGGGGAGTTAAAGGATATATCACAACTGTGTCTTTAATAACTGCTGTTTTTAAAGTACTGTTCTGGGCCACAAAAATAGCATTGCTTTGCCAGAGGAGGGAAGGGAAGGGTCTGGTATCTAAGATTCCCTCCTCAGAAACTAGAGTCTTGATTTGAACAGAGTTCTAAAATAATGAAACAGTTTTGTGTACAACTAGAACTGTTGGTTTGTTTGGGGGTTCTTTTTTTCTCTCTCTCTTTTTTTTTTTGTTTTGTTTTGTTTTTGTTTTGTCTCACCCACCCCTTCCCTTGCAAATTTTTATACAGCTCTAGGGAAGGAGATGCTCTGCTCTTGCCTGTGTTGCACTTCTGATGGGGTTTTTGGGGATAAGGGAGCCAGACCTGATGATGTTACACTATAAATAAATATAGTAAATTAAAGAGAGGCAAGGAGGATTAGAGTCAGTGATTCTGTTTGTGATTCTGTTGTTTGTTTGCATATAAATGCAGGGGCAATATTATTCAGGCAGGGTTGCTAAATTCCTGTGCCCCCACCAAACTAAATGAAAGTTAATTGGAAAGACTCTTAATTCTCAACACTCCAACAAAAAGGTGTTACCACTGCAAAAATAATTGAAGCATTTGTGGACACAAAAAAAATAACAATCAATGGCTATCAGTTGGGCTGGCTGCTTACTCCAGACTTGTATCAGAACATTTTTTTTTTTTTTTTCCAATACTTGAATTTTTGGAGGCTTTGTACATTGCTTCTACAGGAGTCTTTTTCTGATAGATACAAAAACTTTGGTAGAATGTGTCAGAATGTACTTTATGGACAATCTAGCAAGTAACATGCGTTGTGTATTCTCCAGAAATTCCAACCCTGTTGTAAGAGCAGTGAAGAAATTTCTATGGAACTACATAGAGCAGTACGCAAGGTCTAGCCAAATACCAGCTTTGTGTTTCCCTGCCTAAATCAGGTGAAGCCACAGGGATTACACTGACGTACAGGACAGCAGTATCTGTCTAGGGAACTGGAGGCAAACAGCTGCTATCCAGAGCAAAGTGTCCTGGCTGTGAAGCAGTTGTGCCAAACATCATGTCAGGGTGGGAGCGAGTCCATTTTCACAAACTACTCCAGCCTCCTTTATGTTCTACCCAGTTATGCAGCATCCATGTAGTGGCATCCGTCCATCATCATCCTGGCAAGAAGAAAAGTACAGCTTGAAGACAAGGGAAGGAATCAGCATGAGAAGGGGAGGGAGGGAGAGATTTCGAAAGATTGGTAGTTATGTTGTCATTGTCATTTGAGGGGAAATACAATAAAGAAAGCAACCCCTGTTATGCTGAATTTCACATTTTCTGATGGGTGATCTGCAACCTCTCAATTGAAAAAATAAAATGACAAAGGAGTCTTTCAAACAAATGGAAAGAAAAAAATTAAAGGGAAACAATTTTGTAGTCACTGTAATTCTGACTGCTGCATAATATTAGAAATTATTGTACTGTGAAGTTGCAAACTCAGAAAGGAAGAAATATAAATTTCAATTTTGTGAGTATATCAATATTTTGCATGCTTTGTAAGGATTCTTATAGGAATTTAATATTGCTTAGTATCCCTCCCTCCTTAGGTCTGGGAGCAAACTTCTTTGTAATGTAATGTACAACTAGAAATTCCTTCTCTCTTGTATGTATTCCCACTACATTCCAACTTCTGAACCCATGAAACAGAAAAAGTGTCTAATAGTAGGAGGTACTTTTTTTGGGGACGGAGGGAATGAAGGCAAGGAAACTTGAAGGCTTAAGATTTTGTATTTTTTTTATTATTATTTTGCCTTTTTGAAGGTAAAATTTAGTCACAATCCTGAAAAACTCTGACTTAAAAAAAGTCACGCAGACCAGTAAACCACACTCTATGGGTTGTTTGTTAATGTATCTGTTCTCATTTTTACATAGCAGTTCTATAGCAGTCCTTTTACTGCAAGCTGCGCACCCATCTGTTCTGAGCTGTTGTGTGACACATCTGAGGCAGCAGCACTGTTGATAACTTCACGTAAAAGGAAAAAATAATATCAACCAAACTACAGCAGGTGGTTGGGGGATAGCCTTTTCCTTTCGGTGTTTGGAATCTGTGGCTGCTCTTTGCAGTGTTGAAACTGGAAAGCAATACCATAATGACTGTGCCAATTTACTTTTGCCCAACTTTTTTATTTTTATTTATATAGGAAGTAATTTTAATATTAAATTACTGATCTATAGTATGTAACCACGAGAAAATTGCTTTTGCTTTGTTTACTGTTACAAGTTGTTGCTTTTAGTCTCTCATTACAATGCTCAGTTCTAATGTTACATTATCTAACATGCAGGCATGTGGATCAGGGAAAAAAGTTAATTTAACGTAACCCATTAATTATTTCTGTTAAGTATGAATATGTTTTCCCCAAAGCTGGTAATTTTGGGCTGGAAAAGATAGCACATCTTATTGCTGATGATGAAATTGTGGATTGATTTGAAATACGAGAATTGATTTCTTGAATTTCCTTTGATTTTGCAATTAAGATTTTTTTCAAATAGTCTTATGTTTTGAGAAATTAAGTATTTCCAAAAGCCTTTTATGTTTTTTTCCCAGGGATGTTGGCTGGGTTTTTTTGGTGGGTTTTGTTTTGTTGGGTTTTTTTTACTTTGCTATTTTTTTAATAAGCCTTACCTTACTTAAACAAAAAGGGAATTGCAAAACTTGGGTTTAGAGAGGGCCTTCTGATTTCTACTCATATATTCCCTTGCGAGTTGCATCAAAAAACCTAACTCTTCCATTTTCTATATCAAAAAGGTACAATATAAACAATGTAAGAGCAAACTAGGAAAAAATTGCCTTACATATGTACTGGGAGTTTATGCTCTCGCGGTTTCTAGCGTATTGGAGAGACCTTTCTAAAAATGTAGCTTTCAGTAACCGGAATTTGAAATGTTGTAACTTTCAACTGAAGAAATTCAAGTGATTAGGATAGTCTATGTGTCTCCAATTTGAGGAGAGGAATAAGCATCAGTTTCCTGGCATTTAGAAACTTTAAAATTCTCATGTTTGTGGTTTGGTTGTTTTTTTTTTTTCAAAACAATAGGTTTTTAAGTGAAATTAAAAAAAGTTAAGTAAAGCAAACTATGGGAAAAGTTTTCAAAGATGGACAAGAAATAACAGTTACTAGATCAGCTTCAGCTTTGTGTTTGTGTGTGCTTTGTATGGGAGGGGAGTGTCTGAAACCAAATCAAAACACATCCATTAAAAATGCTGCTGGTGTTCTTTATTCTTGCACAATTTTTAACAAGTTGAGGTAGTAGCTAAGCTATTTTAGGCTGTATTGTAATGCTGCTATTTGTCAGTGTATCAGCTAAGGGCAAAATACAGCAGTGTGGTGACTATATTTTGCTGATGCCCACTGCCTGCCTCGGTTCTGACCTGCAGTTGCTAACCCAAGGCCATCGGCGTGCACCGTCTGAAGCAAAACTGCAACTTCTTGTGTTGCCCACCAGGTGGTGGAACCACAGAGTATGTTTATGGGAGATGCAGTATTTTTACAGTTTATTCATTTTACCTGTTTAAAAAATCTGTTTTACAGTTGTTTGTGTTAGTTTTCTATGAGTTTATTTAAACAAATGTACTGTTCTTTAAAGCATACATGGATCTCCAAATTTGTTTGTCACCCTTGTAACACTGGAAGGCATCACAATGTGTCATTTTATCTTAACGTGCCATTCTTTCAAGTATGTATAGAATGTAAATTGACCAACATGGCTTTTAAAAATGTTTAAAATCTGATGGCAAAAACCCCACCGTCTCTGATTCCTCCCTGGTTAATCCTTTTCTTTCAGTGCTTGGTCATCTACTGGGATAATATTACCAGATGTGGCATTCTTACAGAAATTTTAGTGAGAAATGGAAAATGCTTTAAGAAAAACCCTTACCCTTTCTCTTATCACTTCAATAAGACAGGGACTTCTAAGAACAGAAGACCAATAGGTTCACCAATAGGTTCATGCTAGATTTAAGGGATTTGCTTTTGTTCCTTGAAGAACAAAAATCTGAAAGGGCAATTCCTAAGTAGATACATCAAATTCCTGGTGTAGTTAGTAATTCATTTGTTTATGCCCTCTTAAATTTGTAGTCCAGACATGTTTTTCGTTGTAAACTTTGCTAACATTGTCATAGTACTGTTAGGGAAAAAAAATCTGATGCCATTCACTGCCTTTAACATAAGGTATGTGCAACTGCAATACTGGAGCCTTAGATAATAATTCTTCTCTGTTGTGAAGTAGACTGAAATTAATGTTTATATGTATTCCATGGATCTTCTCATTGAATAGAATTAAATACATGGATTGCCCATAAAATCAACAGAAGCTTGCTGCAACCCCTCTTCCTTGCTCCAGAAAACTCACAGTTCAGTGCCAAGAAAGCAAAGCTTATCACTTGCTCGCTACCTTTTCTTTCCCCCTGTGACAACAGATAGGGAGAAGCAATAGAGTCCATATATTACCATAGGTGAAACACCACCGCGAAGGAGAAAGCTAATAGAGTCAGAAAATTAGTGTTGTGTGAGCTAAAAGTCTTACTAGGCTGCAAGGATAAAACACCACAACATTTTGTTCTGATGAAATGGTTGAAATGGTAGGACCAAAGTGAACTTGATTCTCCTCCTTCCATAACCACATCAGTAGATTTAGGCCTTCTGGGTCAAGCAAATATATAAATGCTCTTGCTAAGAACCAGATAATTATTAAATGCCCTAGTTTGCCTCTGTCGATTCTCTTTGTGTTCCCATCCCATAGTGGAATTGCTGGCGACCACTGTAAGAACACGCAGGTGAACCATGCCAGTGTGTTCCATGTCACTTCCCACTGTCATGTCCCACCTTGCAGTAGAAAGACCCCTTCTTTCCAACAGAAACTACTTCACTCTGCATTGCAGAAACTACCACACCGGGAGGTTCGGTTTGGAGCAGAACTATCCCCGGAAAGAACAAAAGTATTTCCAGTCTTCTGATGCTGAATGGACCAGGTACTGCTACACCTTTGGGCTGGTGTAGGCCTGTTTTGTGAATTAAGTAAAATTCTATTATTTACACCTGTTCAAGCATATTTGGGAATTAACATCAGTGGAAAGTCCCAAGCCCAGCAGAAGGGTTTGCTCTAGTGCTCTGTCATAACTGCAGGCATGTTCAAATCCTCTTGTCAAAAATGGGTTCATCAGAATGGAGAAAACATTTTTTTAATTATTCTTTTATTTTCCACTAGAGCTTTGGTTTGTGTAACTGTTGCAGTCTTTTTTTGCCTGGTGGTCAGATGCTCTGAGAACCCAAGACGAACTACTTCTCTGATCTGCAGAATGATTTATATGACGAGCCATTTTATATCCCTGTAGCTGTACAGAAGGGCAGGCTTGTGTACAAAACAGCTTCCTACCTGGAAGCAGAACACAGCAGCTCTCTGCAGGTGACCCAGAGGGAGGACCACAATGGGTAGAGCCACCAGCGAGCAGATGGCCTTGGTCCTTAGATGGTCACATCTCGCCTGGGCAGTTTGGGCGAGGCCTGCAAGGCAGTTAAGGAAGAGAGAGACTCCTCCAGTTCCTTCTCACTGTGCCTAATTGAATGATCAAATGCCAGTCTACATGGAGTAGCTCAAATTTCCTGCATTTTAGTCCCATTTTGGGAGAAATTGGGATTATGCTGACTCAAGGGATTACGCAAACAATGAATATGGATCCGCATCTAAAAACTATTTTGTATATAGTAGGTGGTAACATAAAAGCTGCCATAGCAAAAGGATGTTTCTTTCTAACAGCCTCTTTGCATCTCCTTACTGCTTCCCACAGCCTAAGAGAAATCCTGGTTTGGACTTTGCAGTTACATATGAAACTTGCGGAATCCTGGATAAAATTTAGCTACGCAGGGACAGATGTGATTACCAAGGCAGCAAGAGGAGGGTAAGGAATTGTGTTGGCTGACTGAGAAGCACCACAATGAAACAGTGAATTTAAAAATGATCTCACAGCCGGACCCTGTGAAGCGTTGTCCTTTCTGTCTGTCCAGCAAAAAAAAAAAACCAACAAAACCAACAAAAAACAAAAAACCAACAAACTAAGCCTTCTCTTGCCTATGTAAGTTGTGTAGTTTGTTCTTATCTCTAGTATTACAAGTGTTTATAATCCATGAAGAATTCCAAGGAAAGGAGTTAAGACTATTTATTTAAATATAAATACAATTAAATTATATAATTAGTGCTAAATTATCAGGTGTAGAAGATAAACAACTTGTTATTGTTTGGATAACTTTGGGTTTCATCAGTTAACATTGTTGGCATTGTTTTTACCTTGTTAGGGAGTCAATTTTTGATATTTTATGCTGCTGTTGCTAGTGCTTCAGTATCTCATTGTGTTCTGGTTTTGGAAAAGAAAACCTAATCCTAATAGTTTAATGCTGAAAGGTTTTGAAACAACCACTAAACATCTCTCAGTTTAGGCCCAAAGAGAGGGGGAAAAAGGAAAGGGGAAAAAATAAGGGGGGCGTGGGGGTGGAGGGATTGTTACTCTGGATATTTTTTTGGTTTTAAATTTTCTGAGAAAACTATGAAAAAGGGATCCAAAAACTGTATGGGGGGTGGGGGGGGTGGGTATGGATGGATCTAAGGCATTTGTAGCCTTTCTTTGTACACAATGTTAAATAAAATCTCCTGTATCTATGTTTTTCAGGTTCTTTTGGTCTTATTTAACTAAAAACTGGGCCTACATGAAATAGAATGTGTGTATTCCATTCAACTGAGTTTGCTAGGGCTATGAGATTTAACGCTGGTGTTTCAAAATAAAAGGTATTTCATGTTTTACAAGGTAAAAGCTGTATCGCTTAAAATGCAGAGGTTAGTACAACGTTATTGCTGAATTTAACTAAAACAACTATAACGTGGGAGTATTTACATGTAAAGTAGAGAATTAGCTAGGCAAACCCATCCATTTTCAAATCTGTATTAATCCCTTTGTAGGAGAACTGCTTCAAAACACAGCCCACCTCAAACCTTGTAAATGTTACAGTTGTGTGCAGAGCACTTTATCTGTAGTTACATATTTGCTAAGAAATCAGCTCTGGTCTCCAGTTCTTCAAACACTACATAAAATTAGTGTTTTTGTAGGAATCAATGTGGGAACAGTATCGGTTTAACTCAAGTTCTCTTGGTACTTCATTTAAATCAATTATTATTTGAATTATTAATGTAATTAAAGTACATTTCTGTTTTATTATAGCCCAAATTTAATATATAAACCTCTTTATAATAAAAACGTACCTGCTAGAAAGCTCTCTAGCTGATTTTCATTCAGTGGGGATCACAGAGATGACTGGTCTCAATGGCAATATCCAAAGTAGAGAAAAACGTAGCTGACTGTAGTGTCTTTAAAACTACATTGAAATGAGATACAGGTCAAGAAAAAAAATAAATATCATGCTTATCCCTTAACTGGGAAAAGAAGGGGAAACTCAATGACTTATTAATATTTCCTACCAGTGTTGTAGCTGTATAATAATAAAATAGTCTTCAGATAGCTTCAATGTGGAATTCTGCAAAAGGGTTCACGCTCCATGAGAAAGCACACCTTTGTAGTGCAACCACACTGAATGGTATTAGGATGCCTCTGGGTGAGCCTGGGAGTGTCCTGTCCCACACCAGCAGCTCAGCTCACACAACCGTGCTCCAGCCACATCAAGCTCTTCACTGACTACCAGGCTGGCACTTCTCAGCTGCTTTCCCTCACTTGAAGACCCTGGGTGAGCAACACTGCTGCTGGCTTCAGGTGAACCACAGAGTGCAAGCTGGTGCAAATTCAGCCAGTACCCACCTACAGTACGCTACTTCTCTGTAACGAGAAAGAATGAATGAAACTTCAGGCTGGAGAAGGATGAGAAAGAACATGAGAACATAATAACCATGGATGTTCTGTGCAAATTGCTGCACCCAAGCAGGTGTCTGTATTTTCCAGGCAGCCCCTGCACTGCTTCCCAAGGGCCTTGACAGGCTGCCCTGAGGCAGCTGCTCCCCAGGAGCCCTGCAGGATACAGCTATCCTGCTGAGACAGGAGCAGCTGTACCTGACTTGGAGAGACATTTGTCTGCTCTTTGTTAGAAGCCTCCAATTATGGAGATTCTGTAATCTTCTTGGGCAATCTAATCCAGAACATAACCACAATGAGAAAGTTCTCCTAGCAGACAGTTGAATCACTCCTGCACACATTACAGGATATAATGCTGTGATATTGCAGTTTTCTTCGGTCACCTTTTAAGTTCCTGAACTAGGATACCAGCCACACATACTGTCAGCTAGCAGCTTGTTCAGTAATTCACTGAGCTGAACAAATCACATTCCGTTTCCTGCTAGAAAACAGAAAGCAAAGCCCTTTTGTGGGCTACCGTGAGAAATACGTTGTACAAAACAAACACACATTTTCCACATCCCTAGTACAGAAGGAATGCTGCTGATTGTAATTGAAATGCTGTTTGCTTTCTGACAGCTTCAAAATCAATCCAAAGGTAGAAACACAGAACAACTTTTGTTGAACATATTATGGATCAGAAAACCAAGTGGAATGACATTGGTCATACTGTTACAAAACAAACATCAGAAACAGTTAAGTATAAAAAAGCCTTTCAATGTCAAACAAGTACACCGTGTCTGCGCAGCAGCCTTCCAGGGGAATGAACCCTGCCAGCAAAGAACAGGCAGACTGACAGAAATGGATTGGGAAGGCCATCTAAATAACATGACTGGCTTTGTAAGACATAAATAGAAAATTTTTCCCACAATGTAAATCAAACTATGTTGTAACATCTGGAAGCGTGCATGCTCCCAGTTTTAAAAGGAATTCTGATGAAGCAGCTGTCATTTGCTTTGATTTACAGTATTTAAACTTAAATTTCACTCAGGATAACAAGGGGACTATAAATCATACTTGCTCTCACCAATCTGCAGCCCTATGAATTCAAGGAAGGAACATACTGCAAGGGAGAGACTGCAATGCAATCTTACACCAGAGCATTTTGATAAAACAGCTGAATTGCTGTTGGAAGAGAGGCTTTAACTCGTGGTCTGAGCTGAACAGAAACCCCGATGGGGACACTATCACAGGGATATGTCACATCAGCACATTTTCCTAGTTGCTGTATTCATAGCACTTTCCAGGCAATGCCAGTAAGTACAGGCTCTGCTACACCTCCCACTAAAGCACCAGTGCTGTAATCTGGGTTTATTAACTGCAGTTGCTTGGTTTTTGTGGCAACAGTCACACGTCCTGTGGTACAACGATAAGCTGCGAAACTCAGCAGTCTTTTAGGAGACCAAGCCCAAACGCCTGCGTTCGCACGTGTGCCTGGTAACCCAAGCCGGCAAAGCGACTCTCCACGACATCTGAACGTTCGCTTCTAGCCCCAATGACGAGCTGTAATTACTGACCCACCGTGCGGCCAGGCCCAGGGTCTCCGCGGCCCCCCCCCCCCCCCGGGGCCCCGCCCCCCGCCCGCCCGGCCCCCCCCCCCCG
>JAVJGJ010000001.1:88766725-88799780 GCA_035590215.1 Microhierax caerulescens | reverse complement strand
ATGATCTCTATAATTAAAAGAAGGGAGAGGACTGAGGAAGGGGTGGGACTGCCTTTTTTGGTGGCAGGGTACAATTAAATTATTTTCATGACTAGCTTAAGCAATCCCCAGCGGGCACTTCCCCCAGACTTAGCAAGGCTGGCTTGTGGATGGGCCATTCCCATCCGGGCCATTCCCTTGGTCCTGCTGAGACCAGGATGGTCCTTCTCGGGCTGGGAATCCCAGAGCTGTAAGCTGTGAAGGTCCTCAGGGGATGTATCTCTGTATGCTTTTCCTGTTCTCTTTTTTTTTTTTTTTATTTTTTTGTTGCAATGCCTTCAGGAATGTTGCCAGACCAGGTCGTTGGTGAAGTGGACTTAGTGAGCATCCAGTCACCTCCCAGTTCCATAAATCCAGGCAACAGAAAGTCCTCAAGTTGAGAATACGTTAGCCAACAGCTGGCAAGAACAATTCTGTAGTCATCACCATGCTGGAAACAGGATTTGGGGGTTTTGGGTTTTGCATGAACTGAAGATCTGATGGAGTGTTCTGGATGAACATGGGACCTGGTCAAAGTTACTTACCGTACAGGTTTTGCCTGTAACATACGTGTGGTGGGAGCCACTGGTCTGGTTCCTGAAACAGCACATGGCACGTCCTTTCTCTGTCACCGGTTTTCTGATGGGAGGTAGGCTACAGCCTGCCTTTGTTCTCCCTGTGAACTTCATGCAGCAGAAGCCTTTGCTGCAGTTGTTGATGCAGGAATTCAGCTGACAACATTTTCAATGGACAGAAGGGAAGAGGTCACCACTGGTCACCTACTCTGGCCGGCACTTTTGGGAACAGCTGCGCTGGAGGCAGAGTACATTGCAATGAAATGTGGGCTACTGAGCTAGTCAGTTTGAAACAGAAGAAAGCTGTTGTGTTAGTTGTGTGCTTTTTGTTGTGCTATTCTGCCAGTTTCACTGCTCTTAAAATTGTACATTGCTCGTTCTGAAAGTACTTCCCTGGCAGTGCAAGGAAAATTTCTGTGTTTGCAGGGGAATCTGATTGTTGGTTAAGGAATACAGTATATACTTAAGGTTATATGACACTAAATATACCTGTTGTAACTGGGTGTTTATCGGTATTTTTTAAAATTATTATTAATGTTTTTTGTGATAACACTTTAGAACATGCTTGCAATGATGATAGATAACAATGCTTTCAGTTAATGTAGTTAACTGACCAAGTGTCACTTTTTAGACTAGCCGCTTCTGTAGTTAAAGCTGGCCAGTCCTTTGTCTGGGAAATTTGTTGTTAATTTTTTTCTTTCTCAGCTAACCTACAGTGCCAAGGTATGAGTTGGTTCTATTTTATTGTAATATTAACCTGAGGTGTTTACAGGGAAGGTTGATATTTCTACTAAGTTTGTTTAAGCCTTTAAAATCTACCATAGAGGCGTAATTGCTATCCAGGAAATAGGTATATATTACATCATCTGTTAGCGCATGGCTTAACATTTGGACGCAGTTGTAAAATTTAGCAAAAGGAATGAAAAGTTACAAAGTAGCCAAAACCAGGTTTTAGTGTCCCTGCATGTTTATTGTACTAATATTCTACATACTGTATTCCCCTCTTCTGTTTCTTTTATCGTGTTCTGCTAGTTGAGGTTTATCTCAGCTTACACTGTAAAAGGGACACACAGACTGCCTTCAGATATAAGGATATTTTTCATTACATGTATTATCAATACCTGTGAAACAAAACCCATTTAATAGTAACGTCGTGGATGGTGTTCTCATCTATAGTGCGAGCAGCCGTAGCTAATGGGCATGCTCCAGGGTACCTCATGCCTGCTTAGAATGTCTTTAATCAGCACTAGAATGGATACCAATAAGGTATAGATTTACCTGGCTTTTTGTTCTGGTTTCCAAAACTGTAACTTAACTTTAAATAAATAAAGTGCTTCGGAAGGTACAGTCAAGGTAGAAGTTAGTGCTGAGACCCAGTTCTGGACAGTGCTCCCCTTCCTTGTGGAACAGATTCCCCATGATAGGAAGAATCAGTTGGACTTAGTTGATGAACAGTTGTTTTTTCTTTCCTCAGCAGTGGTTTGAAATAGCGGTTGTATAAAGTAGGAGCTTGAAAACAAGACTATGTTATTTAATTTTGTTACGAAAAGGCTTTTAGAGCACGGTTCATAAGTTTAGGAGTTCTTCTGTAAATGTTCCTGTCACTTGTCTGGAATGTTAAGTATTGCAACGGTTACACATTGCTCACAGCAGTTACAGCTCTGAAGTTTTCTCCAAAGAAGGAGTAGAGAAATTTAGGTGTATAACAGCCAATTCTTGCTCAGACCTCTGGTTGTTCCTCTCGTATATTTAAAAGAGAAGCAGCAGTAGCTATTGTGGCTTGAAAACAGTGGGTGGGTAACATAACATAAAAGTAGAATTCCAGGTTTTGTGATTCTACAACTTGTAATGGAAAACTGTTAAGACCCTTTTGAATTTTTGAAGTAGAAAGCAATAGGATAACTTTCTTTTCTAAATAACTACCTGCAGCAGTTGTTCCAAAATAGCAGCACTCATAAGTCGTTGACATCTGTATGTGTTCCTCGTGGCATAAGAACTTGGCAGACACTGCCCTGCCTGGTGCAGGGATCCATCCCACCTGGTGCTTTGGGTCCAGCCATGGCTGTGAGCAGATGCCTTAAGAAAAAAAAAAACAAACACAAAATCAAAGTCTTCCCTCCTACCATGACTGCTGTCCCAACCTGCAATTATTTTTGGCTCAGAGGGGTTTCGGAGCCCTTTGTGCTCAGCCATTTAGCATCCATTAGGGAATTTCTCTACCTTGTGCATGTACAGTCTGCCCTTCCACTTGCACTTCATGCAGCCACAGCATTCTTTGAATCTGCATTAAAAATCCATCTATTTTTTTTTATTTTGAACCTGGCTCTAATTTTATTTGTTGGTCCTTAGTTTTAGTACTGGAACAGATGATTAACAGCCAGTCCCAGTCTGCCTTCTCAATGCCATTCAGAATTTCATAGGCTTTTGTAATGTTCCCTGTGAGATGTCTTGTATACCTTTGATCTTATTTTTGCCCCTTGCTGAACCTTTTTTGGGTCTGTAAGAAATCCTTTTTTTTGAGGTTGAGACACCAGAACTGCACATACCAAATGAAATGTAGTTAGATGGGAAAAAAATTGATTTGAGTGTGATATTATTATTTAATGGTTTGTTCTTTATTCCTTTCTTTAATAATTCCTGGAATTGCTTTGCTTTTTTTGCCTTATTCCAAACACTGTACCGGTAGTTTAATGAAGCTGTGAATTGAAACGCTGAAGTCTCGCTGAGCAATGTTTATGAGTAGAAAGCACATTTATATATGAAGCTGAGGTTGCTTTTCCCCAAAAGACAGAATGCTTTGTGTTTACTACATTTAATTTTATTTGCTATTTTTGTTGTCCAGTTAGTGTCATGAGGGTCTTCTGTGATTCTTTGCAGTTTCCTGTTATCCTTGGTATCTTAACCCTCTAGCATCAGCAAACTTTCAAGTCACTAAACCTGATGTCTTGATCTTAAGCAATAAAAAAAATGCACTGCTTGCTCTGGCCTTCTGGAATCCAGTGGTTAGTGAATTATGTTTTTGTAATTATTGAGCAAGAGGCAGGGTTGTAGAGTGCTTGTGCAGCTTGCAGGCTGAAAGTGTGAGCTGTGGACATTAGAAATGTAGAGAACTCTTGTCTCTTACTGTGTAGCTTATTTCATGTCCCAGATCTTAAGCTGTTGGTGCCTATGCTGTCTTGCCTCCAGAGACAGCAGGAAGTTCTGGATCTGTGTTTTACGGGGCGGTCGAAGAGGCTGTATTTCATAATCATTTCTTCACAGTTCAGCCTTTTGGGACTGTGTAAATGACCTAAAAATGTCATTCCCTAATTATTTGGGCAAAAGTTGTCAGCCTAAATATATCAAAACCAAAGAACTTGTACAAATAGAGAGTGAAAGTGTACTGACTCAATTGCTTTTAAAGGTGAATATTTATATTTTCCTCTGTAATTTGGGTATTTGATTTTTCAAAAATGCTCAGTATCCTCCAGTTTGAGGGATTCGTTGTTTTTAATTTTTTTGAACTCTTAAAAGATAATTCTAAGATTATTTATAATTTTCTTTAATAATTACCTTTTTTTTAGTAGATAAAACTGCTTAATACTTCTTGATACCTTATATTTTCAGCCAAAGACAAAAGGCTAATACCTTCTCTGGTGCTTAACCCTCTCTCATCTTACAGGCACAGGAAGCTGTTTTTTGTACTCTTATAATGGAGCTTTTGTGACAGCAATACTAGCATAAATAAGTATATTAAATAATGGATGAGGTTAAAATAATCACAGTAAGAAATCACATGCACGCCCTGCACCCTCCCGCTTCAGCTTTCAGGTTTCTAAAGAGGACATAAGAGTAACCCTGAAAGCATTGTGTGTTGGCTGGGTGAGTGTATCATATCAGTTTACCATAAAAAGCAGAGCCATGCTACTGGGCAAAACACTTTTAAATTATTATTTATGGAGATGTATTTGCAGTAGGTATAAAATGCAGGGCTGGTTTCCCATGCCTCTGCCAGTGCAAGGAGGGCACGCTCCTGAACAAGATTCTCTTTTTGTTTCCTATACTATGTGTGCTGTGGAAAGAGACACATCTGGGAAAGGATACAGGTTAGAGTGAATAGTTGTTACATTTTCGTTTAGGAATGCAGTCTTTCTATCTGATATTTTGGGCTTGTTTTGGCTCCTCTCCATCCTGATTAATTTTGTAATTGATACTGTAGTGCTAGCATTAATCAAATTTTTTCTAGTAACATCTTGTGTCTATTGATAGATGAGTATTTTGTTTAGTAGTGTCATACGAGGGACTTTCAAAGTCTTTCTTGAGTGTCTCATGGAGTTGCAACTTTCAGTAATCCTGCAACTTTTTAGTGTTAGTCTTCTATTTCACATTTTTTTTTCTTCTTTCTTTGTTTTTTGAGGTGGGAGGAAGTGTGTGAAAGGGAAAGGAAGTCTTCAGTAATTCCTTCTTTCTCCAGTCTTCAGTAATTCCTTCTTTCTCCCTAGGGCAAAATATAAACTCTAGTTTAATTTGCAGTATTCAAAACAATAGTGAAATAATAGTTTAGCTCTCATTTGAATTATTAGTGTTGTGTGTTAATCTTCAGGAAGCCTCATTTGGCTAGTGAGCATTCTGTTACCTATTTTAAAATCAGCATTGGGCAGAGTCAAGTTTATTGCTGATTCCTAATACTTGTGTGTTCCTAAGGAATGTGGTGCTCTTCTGTAGAAGCATGAAGGTAGTCTTTACCCTATCTGCCTTTTGAGAAATTGGGTGAAGTCGAGCTTTTTCCACTTACAGTTCAGCAATATTGATGTCTTCTGTTCTCAGTGCCAAAACCCCATCTCTTTTTCCTTCCTGGAGCAGACAGGAAGGGAGAAATGGGCACAGAGAGGTCATAAATTCACTTAGGAGCCTAAGTGAGCAGCTGCTTTTAGAGCCTGTGATGCTAATAAATGTCTTGTTCTTTATTTAAGTAAAGTTGGACTCATTTGTATCTTTTTCTCAGTTTTTAAACTTTAATTGCACAATCTTCTTTCAGTAAGAAAGTAACTACTAGAGCTTTGTTTCTCTGGAAGAAAAACACTACCTGGCCCTCCCTGTCCTCTGAGTATCTTTTGAAGTTTCTGGAAAGGTGGTTATGCGTTTGAGTGTCAGTAAATCACAAATAGTGTTTTTCAGTGTCATATTTATGGATATTTTAAAGCATTGGTGTGATGAAACATGAGGATTATGCTTAGTTACTTTGTTGGTTTGTCTTACTACATCACTTCTCTCTGCAGTTGCTGTTCTTGGAACAAATACCGTGGCATGTTTTCAGGAACACTTCTAAAACATGCATTTTTAAAAAATTTCATTGCAGATGAAAAACATTTGATTTTGCAGTCTTTTGTCACTGATGACCTCTGTGATATATTTGTAAGAGTATAAATGGTTTGAACTGTAAAAGCTACTGCTAGCCTGTGTTTCCTTTTGGGATTATACATCCAGTGGGTTATGTTACTGTATTACTTGCAAATCCCAAATGTACTGCTCTTGCTCTGTGCATGCAAAGATCGTGTGTGCAGTGTGTGTCTGGCATGTTGTAAGATGTATCAGACTTGATGAATGTGCTCTGTAGACTTGACAAATGTGTCTTGCAAGTGGCCATTGCTGGATGTCTGCATGCCACCTGGAGATACTGCTTGATCTAGATTGCCAGACAAGGTTGTCAAGCTCTGCCCAAATATATGATAGCCACATCGTTGCAGTACCCGAACCTTCATTATAGTGCTGTTTTTCTAGCTCTATAAGCTGTCAAAAAGCTATGATTCTGATTTACTGGGGTTGTTGCGAGTATAGTATTTTTCTTTGAGGTAATTCTTTAAATGCAGTCAGCTTCACAACAAGCTGTGCACTGAAAATTTGTGTGACTATTTCTTAAGCATGCTATGGGCAACTTTTTAATGTAGTCTGTAGAACATCAAAATATCATTCAGTATTAATGATGCCAGTTTGACTAAACAACCCTATGCTCTTTGGTCTTTCCAATTTTAATTCTTAATTGAATAAGATCAAAAGCACAAGTAAGTGTTTAACTCATAAATATGAGAAAGGCAAGAAATATAAGTGTGGCAACTTGGTCCTACCTGTAAATATTAGTGTCTGCTTTTGGAATCCAGTAAGCAGTTGTACCACTTAAAATTATGTGTGTATAGCAAACATAGTACCTTCATGGGGCTTTTCTGGTTTGGGTTTTGGTTTTCTTAGGAGTGTCTCATTTCAAATTATCTCTCAGTTATTTAATCTTCTGTGAAGGCGTTGTGATTACTAGTAGCTGTATGGCAGGATTGGTGCATTTTTGACATTCTGACGATGAAACTGCAACAGCAAACAAAGTTTTCTGGGTCTGTTCCTTCCAGCTTTCAGAGCTAAAGGGAATCTGGAAGCTATAAACAAATATTTTCAGTGTCTTAAAATGAAACTTCCTGTTGCTTCTATTAACAGCACTTAGGGGTCTGAGGAGGCAAAACTCCTGGTGTTTTACTGACTTTGATAAAAGTCAGACTTGAAATATAGTTGTGTGCTGCTGAGGTGGTAATGGGGAGGAAGGAGTGTTTGTAAGGGTATGGTGTTAATTTTGTTAGCTGAAATGAATTAGTACTCCTGATTAGTGTGTTTTTGTGTTGCCCAACTCATGCACTCAGTCATCAGTCTGGTTTTTGTACCTTTGAAATGCTTCACTTGGTAAGAGATGGAAACAACTAATGTGTTTCATGTTCCTAATCAGCTGCCGGATATTGGGCTCAGATAAACCCAATCACTACTTCCACCCAGAATCTGTAAGACTGAAAGGGGAGTGGAATTTTCCTCTTAGTCTTCCATCCTATGTCTTCTGACTAGGGGAGGTGAAGAAAACAGCTGCTAACTAGGGAAGAAGATCCCAATGTGTCTAGTCTTTCTGGTAGACCCTGCTTCAAATTAATGGCTTTTGGCTAGTTACCCTTTCTTAGGATGTCTTACAGAATTAGCAGTTCTTGTGATAACTGCAGTGTTTGGGTCTGCTGGAGCTGCTCCTGGTTTGAGTAAAGCCAGCGTTGTTTTTGAGGTTTCATTTATTTGCTCATGGTTGGAATTGACAGCATTGACAGTTGTCTGCTCTTGGAGAAAAGTTGCAGGCAAAGGTAAAGATGCTGAAGTGTCGTGACTGCAGACTGTGGGACGTGGTGGGGTGCTTTTGATTTCTTCTTGGAGATAATCCTCATAATCATATGACTAGTATTAACTTTGGTAAAGTCTCATGTGTTTATAAACATGATTTTTAATAATAAATGGTTTCAAGGAATCTGAATTTTTAACTTCTTTTAATTTTTATAAAACACTTTTTTCTCTGCAACTGCTGTTACTCTCTCAGTACTTTAGATACCAAGCAGGTGGTAATCTTTTCTCAGATCCAGTGTTGTTGGTAGTCAGGCCATTGCCTGAGTACTCCCACGGTATTTTCCTTCCCACAGTCAGAAATAAAGGATATTGCTGCCTTAATAAGCCTTTCTTTTGCTAGCTAACGAGTGAACTCAGCAACATGGGTCACTTATAAAATATCCTCGGTTCAGTGCCATTTGTGGAAAGAGAGCTGAAAAAAATTGTTATAATTTGGAGTGGAGCTGTAGGAAGTGCTTAGTTCTTGGTGAGAATTCCTTTTTTTAAAAAAGCAAAAGCCATTGGTCAGTTGCAGCTGTTCTGTTTGCCTCTGTTTTGTGGGTCTTTACTGCTGTCCTGGACTTCTGGTCTTAAGTAGAGCATTACAAAGACATACATTGCTTTTAATTTGTATTTAAAATTTTTCTTTCTTCTTGTAGATTTGTTTGTAAATGCATCATAAACAGACAGCCCAGAATGAAGAAAGCAAGCAGGAGTGTTGGCTCAGTGCCCAAAGTGCCTGGAGTAAATAAAACTCAAACAACTGAAAAAGCCAAACCAGAAAACGGCTCCTCAGTGTCTGCAGTAACAAAACTCTCCAAAACTGGGACATCAGCAGCTCTTTTGAAGGTAATAACCAATAGAATGTTCTGATTGATTCTACTCTTTTTAAAGCTTTATTGTAAAAAATATAATTTTAAAGCATGTCTTTAATGTAGCTTAGAGTAGAGGTTTGTTATACGGGTAACTGAAGGGAATGGGAATAGTCACACAGTACTGGGCAGGGTGATAGGACCTTGTGTGGCATTTGTGCTACGTTTTTCATATTGCAGTGTGTGGTACGATGGGAGGCAATATATGTTGCAGAACTTGGCTGTTCTGCAGAAGGAGCAGCGTGGAAGTTGCACTCTAATGAATGTTATTAGTAGTGTCATGTTATGCTTGAATGGTGTGTCAGTGACTAATGGGATTTGATAAGAGTTATTTGCTAATTCTGAAAAAAGAACCAATGAGGTATCTAACATGAGAAACTTTTTGCTATCAGCGATCCCTGTCAGGTCAGTGCAGATGCATTCTTCTAGCTGTTTTGGCCTTTGCTTTGTGTGAAGTACTGCTTGAGCTGAATTTTCACAAGTTGATTCTTGCTCCCAGAACAAGTTCAAAGGTAGAGGTTTTCTCTTACATTAGCAAAACAGGGCAGTAGATTTAGGAGCATATGGTTTTCAACAACCAAGAAAAGTAAGTCATACTGAGGTGTGTTGGTGCAGTTTTCACCTGGGTTGGATGGATGGTACGAGCCTGCCTGGTCTGCCTCCCTCTCCTGGCACAGAAGCATGGCTGGACCTACCACCTCCTGCCTTTCTGCAGCCCAGGACACAGAACTGTGGTGCTGCTGCTGCTGCTGCCCTGCAGCAAACAAACAGAACAAGGAAAAGGGCTTGTGTCTGCAACAGCCACCTGAACACTGTCGCCTTCAGGAAGCCAGATAGGTCATTTAAACAACTGGCAAATAAAGACCTAAAATGAAAGAAGTGGCAAGAGTTGAGGTCTCTTTGTAATAGCTGTGCAGGATTACTGAAGTCAAAAGGTGTGTTCCCTTTCTCTGTTTTCTTCTTGCTTTTCTTCTATGTCAGAATGGTTAATGCTTTTGGTGATGAACTTGCAAGCCAGGTTTCAGATAGATTTTTCTCCCAGTACTCCCTATTTCCTCTGCCACCCAATATGTCTTGCAGTTTTCTTAACTTTAAGTAGTCTTTTGATGCTTGTTGACACTACTTATTTTGTATTTCTAGAAACCTCTCAAAGAATATGGAAACAAAAGTCCTTTGTAGTTTACTTACCAAGTTTCTTATGTATACCTCTCAGTGAGATAAAGAAAGATGATCTAACACTAAAGAAATTTGACCCAGTATGCTTTCACAATTTTACCTATATTAGTAACACTTCTGGCTATGTTTGGGTGTGGGATTAGAATTTGACAATTATATGTCTGAGGCACAATGAAAAGTTTTCTCTTAATTACTAAGACTTATCTCAGCTTTATGTTACAGCCAGGCTTACTCATGCAATTGGATGTCTTTTACCTGTTAAGCTGCATTTGTGCCAACTATGTGACTTGATGATGATGAATCTTATCTTGAGTGTTCCATACTCATACAGCAAAGTTAATTTGTATTTTTCTGATTCATTGATAACTGGCAACTCACATTCATAAATACTGGCTTGTAAGAAGTATCAATAACAAGTTGTGTTATTTTCTAAATTATTTAATTTATGTATAGGTCTTGAAGCATTTGGCACATTGTTTTTCTCATAGTGGTTCTCTTAACACTCAGTGAATTGGTGTGTGTGTTATGAATTTTATTTAATATTCCTTGACACACACAAAAAAAAAGCTGACATTAAATAACTTCAATTGCAACAGCTTACTCATTTATTCAGTCCTTATGCTAAGTGTGCATATAGATACAGAGACTTTCAGCTGGCTGTTGAATGAAATGCCACTATTAAGAGGTAGAAATACGCACAGTTCTTCTATACCAGTCTTAGTTCAGTCAGTAATAGTGTTGCAAAATTGAGAATTACTTTGTAATTTAGTATGCTTCTTTTCCTGTCCCTTCATGATATAACCACAGGCTGATGTTCAGCTTTGGGTGGGCTTCTTTAGCTACTCATTGTTCCATAGATTTGTCCTTTTTTCATAGAATTTCCAAAGTGTGTGGACAATGAGCACAGGAAGTAACTGTGAGACCCACCCTTCTGTACAGCTGAATGCTGTTCCAGAGGTTGGTTCGTCTGTCTGCTTTAGAATGCTTTTTTTGTTGGTTAATACTTTGTAAATTTTTGGCTCCCACTTTGCCCAGGACTTTTGTAAAATGTTCAGCACCCACCACTAGCCCATATGTATTATCACAGCAGAAGGCTAACTGCCAGCCACTTCCAATTTTTAATCTGCCAAAAAATACTCTGAAAATAACATGTTCTTATTTTTAAGATCATTATTTTTTTACTACTTTAGCTAATGAGCTTGTGATCAAGCTAATACTCAGAACTGTAATTAGACAGCAGCTGTACTTCATACAAATGGATTGCAAAATTCAGCGTCCCTGAAAAGCCAGGACATGGACACTGATATTAAAAATTAGAATGTGTTTTCAGTAATCATGTATCTAGGCTTCAGTATTCTGTTTGCAAAATGCAGTAACTTAATTACAGATTGTTGTGAAGTTTGATGTTTGAAGCACTCAAATGCAGCAACAGCAAGCATCAAAGAAAATCCCAGGTAGGGAAAATTATATATATATATATATATATATATATATACACACACACACACACACATATGGATTTGAATGAGGTGCACTAAATAGGATATACATGTTAAGAAACTAAAATGAAATGAATTGCAGAGGTGATCATTGAAGTTTCATTGCACTCAAGGAAAGATGTGAGGGAAAACGGAATATGAATTGTATAATTTTGAAATATTTCTCATGTAGAAAATCAAAATAGGTCTGGATGAACATATTTTCTAATTTTTCATATTTTACTGTAGGGGTTTTAATGCTAAGCAGAATTGCACTGTTCACAGTAAATGGGAAAAAGCTGTTTAATAAACATACAACATCGATTTTGCTTCCATTAGAAATACATGCTACAAAAATACTTGGATTTTTAAAGTTAAGAATGGTTGCCATTCTGGAGTGTTAAGAAAAGGGAGCTAATGGTTTGTAGTTTTTCCAAAAGCTTGCTAAATAGTTTTCTTTGCCAAGAGTATAGTGTTACAGTTTTGAGAAGCTGTTTACTAATTGGCTACAGAAGAGGCAGGGCCTTCCAACCTAGGCTAGAAATAGTTCATGGGTAAGTCAGAAGAAGAATGGCTGTCGTAAATTCCTTTGTTCGCAAGGACTGGAGATGACTAATGTCAGAAAGTGTGTATATTGCTTAGCTTTTTTTTATTATTGTTCAAGCTGAGTCACATCTTGACCTATTTGGCTTGATAACATGTATTTGGTACTATAAGCGTCTAAAAGCGTAATCTAATTTCCACACTCTTTCAACAGGGTAAAAATGCTGACAGTCTGAACTATCACATTTGCAGCCAGATTGGCACATCCAGTATCAAAATAGAACATCACTGTTCTCTGCCTTTTTGTAATACCTTGGTTTAGGTGAATATTGCATCACAAGGCTGTTTGCCTCCCCCTCTACACCCAGGCCCACAAAACTAGTTTAGATTATATATGAAATCTGATTAGGTTGCAGCTTAACATAGGATTGTCATACAGTAGTAGTTGTGCTCAACTCTCCTCCCCCACCCAAGCGGCGTGGGCTTTGTTGATTTTGTAGCCCTCCAACATTTTCATTTTCCCATTGGTACTTACATTGCATCTGCTGTTTTGCATGGCTGTGTGACTTAGCAGATCAAGGAATGGATCTGGCTCCTGGGAGGAGGGAGCCCTTTGAAAAGGCTTCAGTTTACACTGCGCAGTGTGTAAGCATGTGAAGAGCGGGACAGAACAAAAGTGGCTTTTTCATAGCAGAAAAGTCAGCTTAAATGCACATCAAACCGGAGCCTCAGAGTAAGGTGTTTTCTTCCAGCCTTTTATAAACAATTGTAGAAGGTTATACTATTTCCTATGTGATTCAATAAAAACATTTGTGTCCTAGAAGATTTTACCCTTACAAATACCTGTTTCTGTCAGCAAATTACCTGTATTTCTAACAGCATGCAAAACAAATACGTTCTCTTCCCAAGCTCCCTTTTGTTTTGCAGCTGCTCTTTGTAAATGGCACAAAACCCATACATGCCCTTTCCACAATACTATGATCAATGTTTCTAACTCTTCTGAAATTTACACTTGTAAAAAGAAATTATACGGAATAGTGAGATGCACCTGTTGTTGTTTTTTTTTAATTAAGCAAGTGTACCTTCATTCTTAATGTATAGAATCGTAATGTCTGGAATATAGTTTTTAACATGAATATGCACGGGAACTAGAAGTTACAAACCCACAGAACTTGAAAGTCATGATGCAAAGCAACTGGTTAATTCCTAAGCACTGCTTTTTAGCTGGGATGCTGGTTGAGACTTCAAATGTGTTATCCAGCTGAATAATACAATTACTCAAGGAATGCTGCTAACACAGCTGTTTTCTTTTAATTTTGCTTGCCCCTATAATGGGAAAAATGTTTAGCATAGTTTGATGGTTTTGCCATTTGAAAAATTGCATTTTAAAGAGTTGTGAAGTCTGCCAATTAATACTGAAGAACTTAGTATTTCTAGAGTTTGCTTTATTCTGAAAGATGTATTCTCTGTTTGGGAATTCAGTTCTTGGGACTTCTGTGCTTACTGCCATGTCACATTTCAGGCAGCTTTTGTGACTAACAGTAGATTTGGGAATGATCATATGTGGTCAGACAAAAAGTCCATCAAACGAATATCCCATCTCTGAGAGTGCCTAGTAAAGGACTTGAAAACAAGGCAAGGATATATGGTGAGGGTGGGGTTTGGTGTCCTCCCCCCCTCCCCAAGTACTGTCCTAGTCTCAGTGATTTCTAGCTTAGTATTTTGAGATAGAAAGAGCATTTTTTTTAATGTTGGATTTTTTGTTCTGGATTTGTCCACCAGAAAATGCTTGATCATATTCTATTGAAGGACATTGTATTAACTTCCTAGGATTTGGTGGTTTAATTATCTAAGAATTGTCTTCATTTTTATGCTTAAATAAACTTTCAGTCAAAATTGAGAAGTGTTACATGGTGTGTTACTGTGCTTTCCTTATTTTTTTTCTTTTTTCTCTGTGGTATTGAAACATTAACCATTTTGTCTGGGAGAGAGAAGACTCAGTTTCTATGGTCAGTTGTATGTAAGGAGCTGCCGTTCAGTTTCAGCTTACCAACTCTGCATGGTGCATTTATACTTTTCAACATTCTTGAAAGCTGCTGCTTCTGTTTCTTTCAGACTAAGAGTAATGATGACCTCTTAGCGGGGATGGCAGGTGGCGTGACAATGACCAATGGTGTCAAGGCAAAGAAGAGCACTTCTGTATCAGCAGCATCTTCAGCTTCAGGGACAGCCATGAACAGTCTGGAAAATAAGCCCAAAACTATTGCAGGTAAATGGGTATATTGATTGTTAAAGATGGTAGTTGGGTGGCTTTTTATTTTCCTATTGTGTACTGGGGATCCATGCTGCCTAATGAAGTGGTCAGTAAGCCAGAGTCAAATCAATCACCTTCTGTGCTCTCTTCCTGTTTTTTAATAATGTAATTGCCTCTTTGGAGGGTGTTCCTTTTAATTTTTTCAGTACTGATTATGCAGCTACTATATAAACCTAAATCATTAATCTAGAGAGTCTAGATTTGTCTAAAATAATTCAGTATACCTAAAAAAAATCCATGACACAAGCACTAAATCTTTAAGATGTGATCAGTTGTTGCAGTCAACATTTTAGACATTCTGTGTTGCTTTATAGAAATAAAGTAAGAGCTTTCTGAAACTGTTCAGAAAAGTGATTTTTTTTAGTGTGTTATCAATATAAGTGGAAATATGTCTTGTCTTCCATTGCTTTGTTTTGGATTCAGTAATGTTTGCGAAGATGTAAAGCACCTGGAAGTAAAGTCATAATCTCTCCTTGTCTTTATGAAATGAGATGAAAAGAAAAAAAAAACTTAACTTTTATTCTAGGAATCATAATGTGCAGTTCATCACTTAAAAGCTTGCATTCAGATCTTTTGGAGAGAGAGAGAAATCTGAACTTGTAGGAATAGCACTGCTGCAGTTTTTTTACAATTTATCAGAAGCTGTTGAAGGCAGAAGAAACCTTGCAAATATTTAACTTTAAGGTCTAACTCATTTTCAAAATACTGGTAAAGCAAAGCAATTTGTAAAGCATGTCTCAAAATATAACTACGCCAATTCATTTTTAAGGTTGTATAAACATTTACTCTAAATGTATTTTATTAAATGCATTTATCAGTGTGATGCAGAAAATCAGCCACTGTATTGCTGATACAAAACACAGTCTTCTGTTACAGATGCTCTATTTTAAATTAATGTTCCTAACTTTCAACAAACGTACAGGTACAAGTTCCACAACTAAGCGTAGCACTTCATCTGGAAATAAAGAGTCAAGCTCTTCTAGGGAAAGAATACGCGATCGTTCTCGTTTAAGCCAGAGCAAAAAGGTGCCTTTGACTGGACAGGGGACCAATGATACGGTACTGGCAAAACGCTCCCGTAGTCGCACCAATCCGGAATCTGATATTCGAATGAGCAAGTCCAAATCAGACAATCAAATCAGTGACAAAGCTGCCTTGGAAGCAAAGGTGAACGATCTTTTGACATTAGCAAAAACTAAAGATGTGGAAATCTTGCATCTGAGGAGTGAATTAAGGGATATGCGTGCCCAGCTGGGACTTAACGAAGATCAACTTGAAGGTGATGAAAAATCTGAAGAAAAAGAGGCCATTGTTGTCCATCAGCCAACTGATGTAGAGTCTACGTTGCTACAGTTACAGGAACAAAACACTGCCATCCGAGAAGAGCTCAACCAGCTGAAGAATGAGAACAGAATGTTAAAAGACAGACTAAATGCATTAGGCTTTTCTTTGGAACAAAGGCTGGACAACTCAGAAAAACTCTTTGGCTATCAGTCTTTGAGTCCAGAGATTACAGCTGGCAACCACAGTGATGGTGGTGGTACTCTGACATCTTCAGTGGAAGGTTCTGCTCCTGGATCAATGGAAGACTTGTTAAGTCAGGATGAAAACACTTTGATGGACAACCAGCATAGTAATTCCATGGATAATTTAGACAGTGAGTGCAGTGAAGTTTATCAGCCGCTGACATCAAGCGATGATGCCTTAGATGCTCCATCATCTTCGGAGTCTGAAGGTGTGCCAAGTATAGAAAGATCTAGGAAGGGAAGCAGTGGCAATGCAAGTGAAGTGTCCGTAGCTTGTCTGACAGAACGGATACATCAGATGGAAGAGAATCAACACAGTACAGCTGAAGAGCTCCAAGCCACACTTCAAGAGCTTGCAGATTTGCAACAAATAACACAAGAGCTAAACAGTGAGAATGAAAGACTTGGAGAGGAAAAAGTAATCCTTATGGAGTCTTTGTGCCAGCAAAGTGACAAGTTAGAACACTTCAGCCGTCAGATTGAGTATTTTCGGTCCCTTTTAGATGAACACCATATTTCATATGTAATTGATGAAGATATGAAAAGCGGTCGCTACATGGAGTTAGAGCAGCGTTATATGGACCTTGCAGAGAATGCTCGGTTTGAGCGAGAGCAGCTGCTAGGTGTTCAGCAGCACTTGAGCAACACTTTGAAGATGGCAGAACAAGACAACAAGGAGGCACAAGAAATGATAGGGGCATTAAAAGAACGAAATCACCACATGGAACGGATTATCGAGTCAGAGCAGAAAAGCAAAACAGCGCTAGCATCTACCTTAGAGGAGTACAAAGCCACGGTAGCCAGTGACCAGATTGAGATGAACCGGCTGAAAGCTCAGTTAGAGCATGAAAAGCAGAAAGTGGCTGAGTTGTACTCTATACACAACTCTGGAGATAAATCAGATATACAAGATCTGCTGGAGAGTGTCAGGCTGGATAAAGAAAAAGCAGAGACTTTGGCCAGTAGTCTGCAAGAAGAGCTGGCGCACACTCGCAATGATGCCAATCGATTGCAAGATGCCATTGCAAAGGTAGTGTTTAAAACATTGTTGTGTTTTGACTTCCATGTACACTGTGACTTACTGTTGGTCACTGTAGTTCTTTTAGAAGTAAGGGATTAATTATGAGGTCAGTAGGATTGCAGTAGCGTTAGGGTTGATTACTTTCTCTTAACCTTTGTTGTGAAAATGATAGAGGCCTATTAAAAATTACACAGTTACATTCAGTCACAGAGTAACTTCTTTTAAATTCTGATATTTAAACTCTGTGACTTATTTCAAGGGCCAAACTTAAACAGTATTTAAGATACTGTATGAATTTTGTGCTTAAATTGCATGCCTTCTGCAAGAGTTTCAAAGAGTTAGTGCCAAACTGGTAGAAGAGGGCTGTCACTGAGAAAGTACTGGGAGTCAGAGTTTGAAGTGATAACCCAGCTGTTGATGGTTTGTAGGACCTTTCACAGGTGTTGAGAAAATATTTTGAAGTTTCAGCTTGTTCAGGTTGGTTCAGTTGACCAACCAAGAAAATAATGATGAAGAAAGCAGAAAAATGTCTTCTTTCTCCAATCAAGAAATTACTAATTTTTAGGTAGAGGGAGGTTTTTGCCAAATTTAATTTAATTTACCAAATACATATTTTAGTTTTAAATGGAAAAAAAAAACCCACCAGCCCATAACATTCTTATAAGCTTTTTAAAAATTATTAAATATGGCAAATACACATAGTTGGGTTTTTTTACTAATGATCCATCCAGGAGCAGCTTTTATTGAATGGGTTTAGGATCAAAATATGTATTTCTACATCTAGAACAACTATTTTTACTCATAACTACTTTATCTGATAAATATGTCTAGTAAAAGTATTTACCATAATTTAGTATAAAAATAAGAATAATAAAATCCATTTAATAACTTTTATGCATTTAAGGGTATGTCTTCCTGATGAGACAATTTATGCCAAATGTAATATCTAAACTGTATATTAGTTGCAAATCAACATGTTAGTTATGGTCACCAGCTAGTTAGAATTAACCTTAATTTAGGAGGAGAAAAAAGTAAATTAGTAATTGAAGTTGGATGGTGCTAATTAAGATTAAAAAAATACTGAAACAGATGATTTAAAGCAGGGAATTTTGTCTATTAAATTGGTGCCTGACTGCGCTGACCCACACTAAGCCATAATATAATTTCTCTTTGTTTTTTTCTGACACCCTATTTTTGCTGTTGGGTTAATGTTACTGTACCTCTGATCCCAGCTTGTTACTTACGTTGCAGTTTCATGAGGCAGGATAAAATGGCCTCACTGCCTCTGAAAAGGAAAAGTCTACTGCCTCCTCCTTTCCCTGTATTTTTTTTTTAATTCAGTTCAAAAGCTTGTAAAGACTCCTCTGGGAACTACTTCAACTCACTAATACATCTCACACACAGATGTGAATCCTGCTACTGAGCTAAGGAAACAAATCATCTCAGAGGTCTGGCAAGCACTAAAATTGATGCACAGAAGAGAGCAGGGTTGTGGAGTTTTTTGCAGGAGAAAGAAAGGGTAAAGAGTTTTTCCTATACCACCCCCTCCTTTTTCCATGGCAGCTAGATGTTAAATTGGATCAGCTGCTCATGAAAGCACAGCCTTGGTACTATGGTGGTGTTGCTTCACTTGAATACAGGTTACTGCTATTTGAGTAACTGGGGAATGGTCATAGATTCAGCTTGGGAATGGAAGAGTTTTACTCTGGCTCAGGAAAATAGTTGCATTAGAACAATATATTTTTAAAGGCTTACACTTTACTTCTTGTCCCATACTTTTTTATGGTTGCAGAAATAGACTGTAAGTGTGGTAGTTACGAAACTAAAAGTGTGGTTTAAAATGCAACCAGTTTAGTTATGTTAAGATTCATTCTGTTTCAGGTTGAAGATGAATACAGAGTGTTCCAAGAAGAAGCCAAGAAACAAATTGAAGACCTCAATGTGACTCTAGAAAAACTTCGGACAGAACTAGATGAAAAAGAGACTGAGAGAAGTGACATGAAAGAAACCATCTTTGAGCTGGAGGATGAAGTAGAGCAGCATCGTGCTGTGAAGCTTCATGACAATCTCATCATATCTGATTTGGAGAGTAAGTGTTACGAGTTTCTTTTGTGAGAGAAATGGTATTTTAAGAACAGGTGAAGTAGAATACTGTAGTAGTGAAAATTTTTTCACTTGGCTTTCATATGTCTGAATTTGAGTCAGACTGGGGTTTGCAGAACCTTTTTACACTGGGGAGGGGGGGAAATCAAGTTGACTTTGCTTTTCCAGTCCTGGTAGTAGGTGGTGTGAGAATGAAAGCCTGTGAATTGAGAATAAATAGGAAATCTGATAATGCTGGGTTTAAGTAATTTTTCAAAGTAGAACAACATGTAATTACAGACTTAATAATAGTGTGTTACTTGTGTGTTTTGGAGACTGAATGATTGATTTAGTGTTTTGATGCCTTTTTTTTAAAGAATGCTTGCTTTTTTGAGTGCCCAATTTATTAGGAATTACCATGTAGCTTGAGAATGTGTATAATTAATTTCTCCTACCTGAAGAAAGGTGGTTTTGGTGGACAAATGGGTGATTGGAGGCCATTCACAAATGGCTTTCAGTTACAAATGTCAGAGCTGACTTGGCAATACGGATGTATTGTATATCTCTTTCTGCGTAGATTTTTCTTAAGTGACAAAACTGAAGTGTGAACCTAAAAGTGCATCTGACAAACTTCAAGCAAGTTAGAATAAAACTTTACCTGTTGACTCTTGCCACCATACAAGAAATGGCTGGGGCTTATAATGAAATTCATGTTTACTATATACTTGTCTAGCTGTCTGTGCCTTTGTTTCCTCTGATCTTCAAGACCTGCTCAGACATTCCTACCACAGGCTGGAATTTTGCAAGTAGTCTACATCTAAATAAGAACTTGGGCAACTGTACCCTGGCAGGTTGTATTTGCACAGTGCTACTTAAAGAATTCAAATATCTGCTGTTCTTCCATGGTATACAAAGACAAAACAAGATAGCAAAGACACCAAAGCATGATCCCTTTTAACAGCAAGGGAAATATTCATAGAAAGGATTTTTAAATTGGTGTGCTATGAAGAAAAGGTACTGTCTTAAGCAAGCTATATTGTTTATTGAACTGAAGCTTAGTGGCTTTAGATGTGTGGCTGTTAACTTGGTTTCTGTAAGCAACCCTTCTTTATCTTGAAAGGCAATCGCTGTTTCTCTTTAAAAATCGCTTTAGGTTTTTATTTTGCAATTTTTTTTTTCTCTTTCTGTGCCAAAACGGAAGACAGGCGTTTACGTGGGAGCAGGAGTTCAGGCACACGGTCGGTGACTCTTGGTTCCTGAAGTTGTTTTGTAGTAAAGACTTAAATGGTTGAACAGTTTTCTACTTATATTGCGCTTTCCATTAACTGAAATACAAGAAACAGCACCGTAGTCAAGTAAACATATAGTTATCTGCCCAGTAATACCAGATTACAAGGCAGCTGTAATTTTTAGATGCTTCTGTTTTAGGGGTACAAAACGGCTGTCAGGTATTTCACTTAAACTGGCAAAAGGTGAGGCAGAAAAACCTTTGCGTGGGCAGAAATTTTCAACAGAAATTGCAACGGTCTTTGTTACTCATTACTCTTGAAATAGTTGGAAAATCGAACCGTGCTAGCCGATGGCCTGGTATGATCCTTCAGGGAAGAAATCTGTGAGTTCTAGGCAGGAACGAGGGTGGCATCTAGTGGCTGTAAGAAAGGATGGCACCTGAAGAACAGGTAAATTTAAATACATTTAAAGTCTAAATTTAAAGACATTTAAAATAGTTATTTCTGACCACGTTAAAATGCTGTTCATTATGGGTTCATAATTAAACCTGGTGGTAGCTTCTAAGTAGTGACAGCAAAGAACGGAGTCTCAGAAAATCTGAGCCTTGGTGGAGGTAGTACATAAAATGTATAAAAAACAGAATTCTAATAATTAAAGTGACAGAAAAGCACATCTTAGTAGTAGTAAGTTCTGTTATGCTGACCAGCCTTGTGGTCAGTTCTAGTATTCTGTCAGCCAACTGTATAAATGCCTGTGCTTTTACACGTGGGGAACTTGGCATAGACCTAGGTATTATAAAACGCTAGTTACAAGAGTGGTGCTTTTTTCAGCCTAAATAAAGTGTAATAAAGAACCGTAAAGGTTGTCTTTGAAGAAAGTGAACTTTTTAGATTTAAAAATATGAGGAAATCTAACCCACCCCTTAAGATCCTGAGTGAACGAAAGTAAGGTTGGCCAGACAACTGATAAATGATGGGTGATAGGTCGTGATGCAAAATTATCACTTAAAGAATTCCCAAAAGACAGACTTTACGGTTAGGAGAAAGGTGCCTCATAGATGAGGTGGTGAGTATTCCTTCCAGTTAATGGTTAACCAACACTAAATGGTAACGTAGGAACGTGAGGTGCTCCAGCACTGGTACTCGGGGCACACATTCTTGTGGGCTTTCCAAACACCAGAAAGAAGCACAATGAACATATAATGAAACATTTTTCACAGTAATCTGAATAACTGACCCGTCACAGGACCTGGGATGAGCGTGGTGCGGGTGGTAGGACGCACATTGTGCTGTGCATTTCGGGTGGCCGCGGTAACTAAACGCGTTACTGATGGGACAAGGGGGTTTAAAACATAGTGCTTCTGTATGGCGTCTAAAAAGTGTAAGAAAGATTAAAATTCCCTGTATGTTTTATATCCTCGCTAGGGTGTAAATGAGCCGAAACAGCGTGAGGCGCCGCGTCGCTAGGGGGCGCGGCGCGGGGAGGCGCTGCACTGGTTGGCGCGCGGTTGGCGCGCATCCGCCGCCGCGCGCCGCTGCCCGTCGTTCCGGTGTCTGAGGGGAGAAGAGCAACCTGCTCTTCCAAGCAGCTAGTAAGAGTTTGCGAGACATTTTTTTTACCGGAGAACTTTATTTCCTGACTTACAGCAAATGGATATTTGTAGGTTAGTTTGGCAGTTGTCAGATGCTTCTTCTGAAGCTTGAAAATACACGAGGTGCATTGGCTAAACATACCAAAGCTCTCAGTCAGTATCTATTTAAGTCAGTAAACTTTTTTGGGCAAGGGTTAGGTGAGCAAGAAGGGTGATATACCTAATGTTCAGTGAATAAACAGTTCTCTTATGGAGCTAGCAGTGTTAGGATTTAATTCTGCTATATCTCATTTTGAAAAGGGTATTCACAGTGGTCGTGGAAATGCATTTGTACATCACCATATTTAGGCCATTTCTACCATAGTGTTGGAGAAGTTAATTGGATGATAGTTTTCTAATTGGTAGTATATTTTTTGCTAGCGATGGACCCTTAAATTCAGTTTTCTTGGTTAAATTCTTGCTAATAACATGTATAGGCCTGTTGTCTGACAATGCTGAACTCAAAAGCAAGATTGATATGCAAATTGCCTGAGCTTTGGTATATTTGTAACCAGTCTCTTTTCCTTGTATAAGGAAGCTATAATTCGTAAATTAACTGTAATGCTGGCACTACTCTGTGTAGATGTGATTACACTGGGATAGCTGTTTCTATACTAAAAATTGAAATGCTATCCTAGTGTAAGGCAGACCAATGTAACTAGTTCAAAAAACTAATACAAGAAAGGGGGAGACTGGATGATGGTAGGAGAGAAGTACCTGACCTACCATACTGAAACCTGCAGCATATGCAGGTGGAAAGGGTTTGTGTGTGTTAAGAGAGGAGTAATGGAGGTTACCACAAAGCATCTGCACAGAGAATTGCTGCCTGTGTACCTATTTTGCCTACTTTATTTTTCAGGCTGTAATTTGTGACACAATGTGAAGAATAGTTCAGGCTGCAAGAGGTGAAATCACTTATCTTAGTCTTAATTTCTCACTATGTTTCAAATTCAGTTGCAATCCAGTAATTCTTTTGAGGTGGGGTTTTTTTTCTTAAATCTCTTCAACTGGGGGAAAAGACTGTTTCCAACAACTGCTATAAAGTGCTCTGTATTGTTTATAGCAACTGCAGAAAATCGAGACCATTGTGTTTTACTTCAAAGCATAAATATACTAAAACTTAATGGTGCGTTTCATATCTCACAAAAGCTCGAAACAATGGTGTTACACAAGCTTTAACTCTGGATGCATTTATAGTTTCTTATTTGTGGTTATTTTTGGACGAACTACAGCTTGCTTTTAGTAGTACAACAAATTTTATTTTAAAAAACATGTTTTCTTTGAACTGTCTCTAAAAAAGAAAATGGTCATCCACTAGATTTTGTTTCAAAATGCTACTGGAAACTCTTTAGGGCATGTTGACTTGCTGTCACTGTTGAAAGTTACCTAATTTGCAGGAGGGGTTTTTTTTAGCATGTTTAATGGAAAAAAGCATGGGGAGGGGGAGTGACTTTTATAACTTTGACCTAAAGCTGGCATTTCAGTGCTGACTTTAGCTCAAACAAGTTGTGTGTACAGAGGCAAGCTAAAAATTGGAGGGCCATGCTTTAAATATCATGGTAACATGAGATTTGAGTGGCTCGCTGTTAGGCTTATCTTCAAAGCTTAAAGGTCCGTTGGATGCATCTTAAAATGCGCAGTCTTACAAGGAAGAGATAAATACAGAAATATCTGTCTAATTTTAGTGTTTCAAGTTTTCCAAGCCTAAAAGGTTATCACGTTTTCAGGCCAACTGAGGTTTATATCATTCTGTAAAGGAATTAGCTGTGGCGTTAAAAGCCTCTGTACTTGGGACTGTTGAGGCAAAACTTAGGAATTCCTTCTGATGAAGAAACCAAAAGGAATTACATGGAAAGATGAAATGTTCTTGTGAGCATAGTTGAGGCTCCTGAATATACACATCAGCATAAATCAGCTTAAATCCATTCTTAGTCCTTGTTACATCTGATTTAAACATACTTGAAATGCTTACTATTTTGCATTTAGCCTGCCATAGCCTCATTTTTTTTGTTAAGAAAAGCCCTTTGACAAAAGTAAAGTACTGAAGTTGTAGGCTGCCTTGGGAAGGCATCGGTCGGTATTGGTAGACAAGTGACTTTGAATAAAACCTGGTTTAATGGATTTCCTGTGACCTGATACCCAAATAAAAGCACTGGAAAGGTTTTTTTCATGTTAGAAATTGAGCCACGACACTTTACTGTATCAGTCTGCCTGGATGAACAGACATACCTATCTTCTGACTATTCAAACATTTATTATGCAGCTTGACAGAGTTTCTTTTACCAAAGTTTTGTATTTTGAACAACTAAATGTATTGGGCACCGTCAGTATTTTTGTGGAAAGAACATTGCTAATACACAGGGAAAATACATGTTTCCAGCAGGTCTTGGAATAGTGAACCTGAACAAAAAAGTGCATTTGTTCAGTTGGCCCATCATTTTTACGGTTTAGAGATAGCTGTAGAAATAGAACATCCCCGAATCCAAGGATCAGTGAAGTGACACGCTAATTAGAAATTTATGCTGTGTTCTTCTTCATTAGTTGCTTAGTTATATATAGTTATAAGAGTGGAATAATCAATCACATTGTCCTTACATATTGAATAAAGTAACGAGCAATCACTGCAGTAGCCAGTGTACTGGAGGAGCTGGTGGTGATCGAGCTGCATACTCTTGTGTAGCTGCTGACAGATTTAGGGGACCATCTCTTTCATAGCATGATCTCATAGACTGTTTGTCCTTTTGCTGTAAATATAGCTTGCTTCAACTTCAAATAGTAGCTTGATAGACAAGAATGTAAGATTCTTCAGGACATGAGTAGAATTTTATCCCCATTGAAGGCATGGCTGTGAAAGTTATGTCAGCTGCTTTGTGGCAGGGAGTAAATTGTGAATCCAGAGACTTTGTGTAGCTGCAGCTTACATTTGAAGAGTGAAAAACCCCAGGCATCCATGTTTTTTGGATCCTTCCATGTTAAGTTACTTACCTTATTTGCTCTTTGTTATTGCTTTATGATTTTAATATCATGAAGGGTAGAGGACAAGTTGGGATTTGTGTAGGAATTGAGTTCACTGTTCCACTCACCAGTCATAATGAAATATGTACCTACTGATACTTTTCTGTCAAAATTATTTCAGCTCATACAGTTTTTCTCCTCATGGCTATGGTTATAAAAATTTATTCTGTGAGTAGGTTTTTAAAAGCAATTGCAGGTTTTTTCAGTTACTCTTTTTTAAGTAAATAGATCCCTGACTAAGATCTTACAGAGAATTTGACTTTCTTTCCAGATACAGTTAAAAAACTTCAAGACCAAAAGCATGACATGGAAAGAGAGATAAAGAATCTTCACAGGAGACTTCGGGTAGGTTAAAACCTAAAAGCTCAAAAAATTGTAAACTTGGAATGTCATAAGACCTGCATGGGAAATTGTGAAAAGATAGTATGGTTAGATGTAATACTAATAAAACAATTATTTCTGAGAGACAGGCATCATGTGGGAATATATTTACTAACGTACAGACACCAAAGGATTAATTTCTGAAAAATTCTCAGTATCACAAAGTTATGGCATTGGGCTTAAAAGAAAACGTTCCTGTGTCTTTGGATGCCCAGTTTAATTTCTATCCCTCCTCCACTTTGAAAATTTTCTTTGTTTCTAGAAAAGAAATTAATCACCTTGGAAGTCTAGTTTTTTCCAGCAAAACTTCCTCAATTTAACATGTAAGTTAGGTTGTGCCCGATGTCAGAGATGAGTGTCTGTAATTTTTTTTCCTGTAACACCACAGGGAGACTATGAATAATAAGGATAATTTTTATTTTTAACTTCAGAATTCTTGCTGCTTTCAGTTTAAAGCTTTATGTGCTTATAGGAGGAGTCAGCAGAATGGCGTCAGTTCCAGGCTGATCTACAGACTGCAGTGGTTATAGCAAATGATATAAAGTCTGAGGCCCAGGAAGAGATAGGAGACCTGAAGCGCAGATTACTTGAAGCTCAGGAGAAAAATGAGAAGCTCACTAAAGAGTTGGAGGAAATAAAGTCACGCAAGTATGCAAAAGACAACAAGGATTATTGTCTCTTTTGTAGGGGTGGTACAATTTTGGAAATCCATTATTTTAACTATTACTGAGACCCTGGAATTTTGTAAATCCTTTTCACTGTGAGGATGTGTATTTCAACAAGCTGCTTTACCTGGTTGTTTTTTTTTTTTTACCTGGGGTCATATTAGGTAAACTTATGAGAACAATATTTGTTTCTTGGTACTGTATACTTAATTCATCCAAGAATATTCATTTTGGAACTTTTGCAAAACCAGGTTGAAGTGGAGGATTTTTCCCATATAACAGCTGGACACGACTTAACTTCCGTTAGTGTAAAAAACAAGTAGTGTTGGCTTTTCTCTACCTTCGTTAATACTTCTTATTAGCAGCCAAGGCTTTTGGTATGGTTAAAAATACAGCCAGATTTTTAACTGAGAGGAAACCCTCGTCTGATTCTGCATATATCTTGTACTGTTTTCTTTCCACTGATAATTCTGTAAATAATTAAGAGATACTTTTTGAGTATAAAACTCAAAATGATTTGAGTTTTATTATGATTTAATAAAAATCATTCAAACTGCATTGCACTGTGGCTTGAATTAGGCTCTGCAGTTATTTAGAAACTGAACTGTATGTCTTTCAGAAGTCCTGAAATCTGTAGAATAAGAACATCTTGGACAGCACCATTTGAATCCTGACTACATTGTCTCTAGGGATTGAATACATGTATAGCTTACAATTACAGTAATTAAGGTTGTGTGTATATAAGATGATTTTTTTTCCACATGGTTGGGCATTTTATAGGATGCATTACACAACCCAGCAACCAGCAGAATATGAGATAATGCAAGCTATGGAACTTGGGGAAAAGCTGATGGTAGGAAGAGCAGACCGGTTACACTGAAAATGGAAAATTATCTGGATAGATGAGTGGCGGGTGTAAAGCATCTTATCTGAAATGAGATCACCAAACTAAGTAATGTGAACAATTCTTTACTAATACATTTCAGCCAGAATTGTAATTGTTCAATTACTGCTTGCAAGTGAATGTTTGAGGTTCCAGTTGCACTTTGAAGGTAGAACTGGCTTGCTGATTCCAGTCAGTATATTCACTCTTATCTAGACACAAGTGTCTTTTGACATCTGATTTACTGCAGACAAAGAACAAAGAGGCAACTGAATCAGCTTTCCTTGGAAGTGGTATAGCTATAGTATTGGATGGAAGGTGTCAGAAAAGTCTATCACAGTGTCTGAAGCAAAAGTCAGTCAATGTTTAATTATTATGGACTGTAGAAAATAGGTTGCTTCAAACAATTCTTTTCTTGTGAGTGACACTAAATACAATAACCACCATAAATATTCTGTACTAAAAATCTAATGTATTTTTTTAATGGATTCATCTGCTGCCTAAAGATGTATGCCAGCAATGTATTCTTACCTCCTTAGTATTCTGTTTGTTTTCTGTTTATGCAGGTGGGGAAAAAAGTCTCCCCTTTGAGGTGACTATTTCCATGTGAAATCTGTAAGGCTTAATTTTTTTTTGTGTGTGTATGTGAGAGATAGGAGCAGGAATTAAGCCTTAAATCAAGTATTGATTTGATAGACTCTTCACCTGGTGCTTAAGTTGCTGACGAACAGTAAGAACTATTAATAAGAACAGTGAAAATTTAGGTTGATAATTTATTTCTAAATTACAGTGGAAAGAAAACTAGGTTAATGTAATGATCAATTTGGACCATAGATTTTAATTTGACTTCAAATTTGTGTTGATTTTTTTTTAAGGCTTTGCATGTTAAAATGTTTTTTAAATTACTTAAATGGGCTGCATATTGATTTCAGGCAGGAAGAGGAACGTGGTCGAGTGTACAATTACATGAACGCTGTAGAGAGAGATTTGGCAGCTCTGAGACAAGGAATGGGCCTGAGTCGCAGATCATCCACCTCCTCAGAGCCAACTCCTACTGTAAAAACACTCATCAAGTCATTTGACAGTGCCTCCCAAGGTAATTATTTTCAACCCCATGTAGTAGCTGTACCAAGTTACGAATTATTATATGTTGACAGGGACACTTCTAATGGCTTAGCTAATTCAAAGCTAAGTTATTTTATTGTACTATCATGACCTATAAGTGATGGCTGAAACAAACCAACGTAAACTATATTGCACAACAGGTCATTCACTGTGGTTAACTTAACCTTAAACAAACATCCTTTTTTGTCTTGTCTTTTTTTCTTGTCTTTACTGTCACACTGCCAATGACTCATATGCTAGATGCTTTGATTCAGTGCTCCCATATATTAGAAATACATAAACACATATTATACACATAATTATAGCTGGAAGCACAGCTGATTTTAGCCTGACTATGAAAATGTGAACTTAATGTGCCAAATTAAGCGTTCTAAAAGCTAGAGCTGAGTTTCTTTCTTTTAATAACTTATATTCTTACAGTCATAGTGCTGATGAAAATCAAAAATAAGGTCCAGACAGTATCACCTATTAAAAGATATGGGGAATAATTTCTAAAATGAAAGGGATCGCACTGCTGAGACAATTGACTTTACTATAATTCTGCTTGTGGAAACAGGTGCTGTTGTCCTCTCAGAATAAGGAATCCAAGTCATTATCCTGAAATAAGAAACACTTGGGATTTAGCTTTGACTACATATGAGACTTTGATTAAAGTATTTCCCTTACGAGGTCTTTGGGTTTTGAATTTCATTTATGCGAATGTCACTGTAAGTCTAGGGTGTAAAAAGGCTCGGTCTGAAGTAGACTGTATTACCAGAGAGACTTACAGTACTGTACTGTGCATGGCAAATCTGCTTTTAATTGCTTTTAGCCTGAAAATTTAAGGTATAGAAGCATCTCGGTATTATTTGGTGCTTCTCTAAATGGTTCTATTTCCATCCTTGTTCTCTTTGTTCATAGGTATTAATGGTTTTTTACTTTCCTAGTGTTAATTTAGAAGTTTAATCTGTTATTGGATAAAGGTGCTTTCTTGCCAGACTTAGTTTGGTAAAGTGATAAATACCCTTTCCCTTCTTTTTAGTCTTTGATTTCAATCTTTATTTCACGCTAATATCTGCCTTCTTCCTTGGCATTCATGTCAAATCACTCTTAAATAATCAGTGACTGATTCACCAACTCAGTATGTCTGTTTTCATACACTTTTAAACATGTTATTTATTCAGTCCCAGAATTTCAGGGACATAGTATTTAGTACCTGTGGACTCTGATTGGAAACTAGAAAGGAGAAGCAGGTGGTATAGGTTATCTTTCTTGTTCTACTGGCAGACCCAGGAGCCTGCTACCATCTCTTTAATTATCTGGAGATCATCGTTTACATCTGCCAGGGTAATAGTATCCAGCACCTTAGCCTTGTCCACCCCTGTAAACTTGTTTTTACCATGGATGATATATTCAAGAAAAGGAATGTAATTACAAAGGAGTAAATGTGTAGGCATACTTTTAAGTGATTTTGCAGTCAGTTACTAATTGAAATTCTGAAAGAATTAATCTGGTAAAACTAGTAATGTGAAGTACAAGGTGAGAGTTCACTGTAACAGCCAGTCTCCTGTTTCACTGCAAAACAATGCAATGTTCATGATGGCTTCCTTTCTGTGTTTTCACTAGTTCCCAGTCCTGCTGCTGCCACAATTCCTCGCACTCCTCTGAGCCCAAGTCCCATGAAAACTCCCCCAGCTGCTGCTGTGTCCCCTATGCAGGTAGGTGTTTCATGACTGCATTTAATCCTTCTTTGTAAAGAAGCTCATGTGAAAATACAGGTGGTAATATACAAATATTGACTGACTTTGTGGGAAAATAATGATAAAATATTCCCTCAAGTAATTACTAAAATTTCAATTTAACAAGAACCATGTTGTAAATACAAGTTTGGGCATAATTTGGAAGTTCTTGTGAATATTCCCAACCATTACTATCCCTGTGCCACTGGGAAGCATGGGAGGAAAACTTTATCTGCATTCCTTCATTTTAGAGTTACTGTTTGTCAGTTCTTAGTCCTGTGCCTGGCAAGGAAACAGCAGTAATCCCCTGCAGGCAGTGGACTGAAATCTGTGTTGAATCTGTCAGCAATCATCAGTATAAATGTATCCCATGTTGCATGAGCTTTCGGTATCAGAGCTGACCAGAGAGGAACTAAATAATTGTGAAATGGTTATCTTTGTTCATTTTGTACTGACTGAGAGTTTGGCCAGTCAGTGGTTGTACTGTGTATTTTGTCCTGTCCGCTCTGAGGCCTTGTCCATTTGTTTAACTGCTACAGGAGCCTAGTTACACAAAGATAGCATCATCAGTACGCTAATGCTCAGCTCAATAGATTATTGCTGATTTTATTATGTCACTAGCTACATGAAGTGAGATTTTGGTGAAAGCTGAGAAATTCAAGGACAAAGCAGATGAGACTGGTTTCACAAAGAAAAATCAAAAAATGGACTATATGTTTTACTCCTTTAATATCAGTAGTTCTCCTGTTGCCTTCAAGATATTGCTAACCAGAAGTACCAAAACTTGATTTTCACTATAAGTCAGCATAATGTTTTGGTAATAAATCCTCTCTGTATGAACTGAAGAATCTATATCCATGTTAGGCTTTTAGTGGTCAAGGAACAGTACCTGGAACAGACTGACTTCTATGCTCAGACTAGTGCACCTTTTATTAATTTAAGAGTGAATGTCATGAAACATAAATAGCCTCAAAGCAAAAAAAAAGAATTAAATGTTTTGTTTTGTGAGAGCTTCTGCTACTTCCTGTGGCTCAGTGACTCTTGACAGCAGTTTTCTAAAGTACTTAAATGTGACAAGTTCTGTGACAGATGCTTTGTTCCTATTGATATGTCTTTATATTTCTGTTTATTTCTGTGCTCTTGGAGGAAGTTGCAGACTTAATGTCATGTCCTAAAAGGCTAGACCAGGGCTTTGGCAGACAAGACTTTTTGATAAAGCCTAAGGCTTATTTCACTTTATTTACCTGTAAATTAACCATGAACCCAAGTAATCTCTTCAAATACTACAAACCTGCTGAGGTTTACAGCTCTTGTTTGATGTTCTTGATCTGCCAGAATTACTTGAATTTTGAATTCAACCTTGGTGATATGACCAAGTCATTAACAGCTGGATACTCATTAGTGGGAAACATTGTCTGAGAAACAGAGGAGGGTGGGTAAATGAAAACAGCTTCTATTGTCTTCTTGAAGATAGGTGGTTTTCTTGAAAGTATTTGTAATTATCCAGAAGGCAGCTGGGTTTTGTGACCTCAATTATGTGAATTGCATATGAAGAATGTTTTCTGCTCAAGAGAGAAGGGGTTCAGGTTCAAAACTAATTTTCATCATCTTTTCCTTTTCTTTGTTTTCATATTACTACATTGTTTTCTACTGTTGCACTCTATGCAATTTTCTTAATATTTTTTGTCTGTTTTTTTCTCTCTTGCAATTGAAAAGTAAGATTTTAATAAGTAGTCACTATGTGAGTTGACCTATCAGTTCCCACCTTATAGAAGTCATCCATGGTTTAAGAGCCTGAGAAGAGGTGGAAGGGTTGATCTCTGTATGGGTGTTGCAATGTTTATTGTCATTAATCTCAGTTGCTTTTAAATGCTACTTGGCATTTAGAAGTATAAAAAATTCTTACATGGGTACCTACTGAAAAAATAGCACAATTTCGGGGATTATGATAAAGTGGATTGGTTGCAAAAAAGATTTCCAAATATAGATGCATTAAATGTGCCCTCTCTGGATTATGTGTACCACTTCATTTTTGTATTGGACTGTGTAATGAATTACCTCAGTTTTGGAGAGTTCTTGTTTGCTTCGTTTTTCTTTACAATAATACCTGTATGTTTAAGGAGATACATTCTTGGATACTTCTTTGCAACCCTTCTGGCTTCAGGTCCAAGCCTGTGGTGGAACACAGCTGTTATTCACCTTAGTGCATGGCAATACTGCAAAATTTAGGACAAGAGATTTGAAGAGAATGGTCTTCAGAACGTAAAAACAACCCTGCTGTGTTAGCTGAAAGCTTAGCTGGTCTACTGTGCCTCCATGGGTGCATTGGCAGGATGTACTTCCTGAAGTGCAAAGTGATCAGGAATAGGTACCTGGATAGTGGTTGAAGGTCATGTTCCCTTCCATAGCCAACAACAGATGCAAGGATGAAGAGTCAGAAGCAACATATTTGGAGTTTAAGGAATTAGCTTGTTCTGTTGTGGTTCTGTCTCATATGTGAAGTGTCAGGTGTTTGTTCTCCTTTACTTTTTTTCTCACCTGTGTGCTGGAGTTGTTACATAGGTAACTAGCAGAAACTTTATCTTCAAACTAGGAATGGCTGTGAGAAAAAGTAATTGTTGATGATCTTGGCACCTTTATCTGTTACTGAAATTGTTATACAAAGACTACTATGTAGAAATGCGTTAGTTTCTTGAACAATTATCTTCATACATCACATCAAAATTAGTCCTTGAAGTTTCTAGCATTTTCTTCTGCTAGACCTCATTGTAGGAGGAATAAGAGGATCACAGATTGCAAGGCACCTTTAGTAATTTGTCCCATTTGTAGCTTCAGTGAATAGCCTCAAAAGCACGTGATTCCTCTGAACTTTTGATTCTTTCCCCTAGTATTGAGGAGTTTGAACAGCAGTGTAAAAGACAAGTGGTGTTTAGCAGTTAAGTGAGCTTTAGAATGTATTTCTAGTTGAAGAAAGGTATTTGTAAAGGGATTAGTTGGATCCATACGTGTTTGATTGCCCATCAGATGTGTTTTGGTTTTTAAGTGAAATGAGAAATGGCTGATCTGCAAATTCAGCAAAAGGTCAGCAAAGTAGAAAAGTTTCTAAGACATGTAAAATGTTTCAGGAAAAGTGAGGCTCCAAGAGTATACTACTACTATACAGATGATGCTGAGTGGAACTAGATAAACATTGTTTGGTTCAGTTTCCTCTGATTTGCAGTGTATTAGTCACTACATTACTACTGGTAGTTGTAATAGTAAGATATGTAATACGGAACTAGCAACAGTGAAAGTAAGCCCTGTCTGCAGAGTCAACAGGAGCAAAAAGACAAACAGTTCATTATATAACAAGGAGACAAGACCAGTACACAGCAAGTTATCAGTTGAATAATACAACCACTTTCTGATAATATCCTTAAAGGATGTTTGTTTTTAAGTGATATCCGGAAGCTGCAGAAGTGATGAAGGTGTATGGTTATCCAGCACTGTGCCTGCTTACGTACCTTTGCTTCCTGGCTGAAGTTCTGTATTATCCTGTCTTTGTGATGACAATCTGAAAGCTAACCAAAATGAAATCTTCTTCTTTTAGCCTCATTATCTAGCTATTGTATTTGGGGGGGGGGGGGGGGGGGCGGCGGAAAAAAGGGG
>JAVJGJ010000001.1:88751306-88766715 GCA_035590215.1 Microhierax caerulescens | reverse complement strand
GAGAAAAAATGGCTCTCATTGGTACAGTCCTTGGCTTTTACTTAAAAAAAAAAAAAAGAAAATTAAGTGGGTGAAGTGAACATTAAATGTAATGCAAGTCTGAAGTACCAGCTCTTATGGGAAGGTGTTTTAGGCACTTCTGTGCATGACTCAAAATTGCAGTCACTTTCATCTGCACATTTAAAGGAATAATCTGTTTAGTGTATGTGCAGAATTTTTGATATATGAAGTGATGAAGTTCTTCATGCTGTATGTTGGCAATTATTTTCTCCATTTAATTTCTAGCACAAAAGCATAACTCTAGTTTGACTCTAAACAATGACTAAGTAGCCCTGTAATCCTGCCTGTGCTACAGGATGCTGCAAAGTATATACTGTTAACATTTTTAGTCACAATTTTGGATTTGTCTGTCTTGCTTACATGATTTGATGTGAGAAATATCTGACCTTTATTGTTTTATAAAGATAAGGTTCCTTTAACCTTCTCATCTAATCTTGGGCCAGATGGAGAGCTGAAAGAATTTTCAGGATAAACACATTACTGAACTAATTATGGTTAAATATTGGAATTTAATAGAAAGGACAAGGTGAATAAGGAATGTATTATAATTTGCCATAGACTCTTTTAAATTATTAATTTGAAGAAAATAATTGTGGATGGTCTTCCCTGAGTCTTCAGCAACTGAATATGAGTTTGAACAACTGTAAGAGTAGTTATTGCATTGTATAGTTCATTTGTGTGATACTAAACAGCTTACATCAGTGCTATCCAGTGGTTAATAAATTGTTGTGTGCAAGAGTTAACACATATGTGATCATATACATGCACTTTAAGCTGCCAGGTGCCATGCATTGCTAAATATTTTACATAAAACTTGAAAAGAAGAAGATCAATTTGTAGCTAGTTTAGAGTAGAACAGTAATTAAAGTGACCTGAGAAAGAAAAAATAATTATATTTCTATTTCATTGCATATTTGACAAATACTTAAACAAAATATCTGCCTCCAGTTGTTCACAGAACATCTCAGTTGAATAGGTGGTACAAAAGCTGTTGACATTCTGAAGAAAAAAAATAATCTTTTCAGTAGGATTTTTCTTAGCAAAGGGTATTGTGTCACTACACCCGATACACCATTACCGTAATTTCCAGGAAAAGACACAAAGCTGTACAGGCATATGTTAATAACACAAATCAAGCAGTTATATCTTGGCTACATACTACAGACATGGTTGTATTAGTTTAGAGAGACACATCAAGTTTAACCAAAACAGGTTTGTACAAACAAAATATAAATTAAGGTGGAAATTAATAAAAAACCTGCAAGCGAATTCACAACCTAATTTGCAACATTGGTTTGAGGAACAAGTTTCAGTGTGTATCTATTCAGATGAGTAAAAGCAACTGGTAAAGAGCACACACCCTTTTTCACTAAATATTTTTAAAAGTTCCTTTATTTTTTTAGTTCTTCCAAATCAGTAATAATGTCGTATGTGGGTTTCTAAAACTGTTTCTGCAATTCCATTTTTATTTTTTTATCTTAAAACAATACTTGACACAAGTATTTTTCCATTTCAGAGACATTCTATAAGTGGACCAATCTCAGCTTCAAAACCCCTTGCTACACTGACAGATAAAAGACCAAGCTATGCTGAAATCCCTGTTCAAGGTATTGATTCCAGTTCATTCAAACTTTGTTTTTAGCAATGCTATTAATATTTTTTTATTTTACATTTAGTTTAGTGTCCAAAGCATTAGCAAAAATTTTATATACTTTTATCAAAATATTTTCATAGACTCATAGGATATCTCACATTCAAGTTTTTATTACTTTGCTCATCACAGATGCTAGCATGTAATAAAGATGCTTTTTTTGAATTTTCAACGAATGATTGTGTGCTGATAACTCAGCATAATTCTGACAATGTGTGCACAAACTGAGATCACTTGCAAAATCGAGATAAGATGATTCAGGGACATGTCTTACAGCTGTCTTCCAGATATTAAAAATACACACTTCTAGGGTTACGTTATGCATTGTGTGGTTGCGGTTTTCTTTTTCCCCCAAAGTGAAACAAGGAAGATGGTTGGCATTGCGTTGCATGTGAATAACAAAATATAAACTTACTAAGTATTGAATCTTCAGGAGCCAGATGAAAAATTGAATGGAATTGAGTGTTGATTTATCTGTTTCCCAATATTTCCATGTTCTGTGAACTTTGTTTTGTCTCTCAAAACACTGTTCACAATGTGCTCTTCCTGTGAGAATGAATGGCTATCATGTGTTGGGTGTAGCACTCTGATTTATGCCTGCTCTAGGGTTTTTTTTGTAGATGTGTCTCAAGATAATCCCCATATGACTCCAGACTGAATATTTCCTCTCAATTGGTATTCCCGAGGTCTGATGCTTTCTAAAGGGTTGGGGTGGGGGTTTTGTAGCACTTCATAATAGTCTGTATGTGCCAGATTTCCTTCTTGCTTTTGTTGAATGCATATTGAAGTTATTTGTACAATGCAGCTGGAGTTTTAATTTTAGAAACGTTGATATTTTTAGGATTATTGAAATGCCTTTCCAAGAAGATAGTTTAGGGTTCTTTAATTGCTACAGAGTTCATGGTAGACATAAGCTTAAACACAAAATGAATGGTACGCTTTACATAGATTTTGTGTTTTCATTAAAGTCAGTTAATGCAGCAGCATTCCAAGAGAATGTGCCAGTCAGAATTCCTGTTTACAACAGTATATATTTTTAAAGCATCTCTGTAGCAATATATGTTTCTTATGTCACGTTTTCAGTTACGAATAGGTTTCACTTCTTTTAATCATCATTCTTCATTTTCATGGGGTTTCGAGTTCAAATTTTACTGCCTTCCAGGTGTTTCTACATAGGAATTTGTAAATTTTTTGTTTACAGTCTAAAGGTTTTATTTGAAGGAATATTTCTTCAATAATAGGAAATAGGTTTGATTTGATGCTACAGAAAAGGAATTTTGTTATAACATGGTTTTACTTATTGGCAGTAGATAGAACTAATCTTTCTGTATAGTAGTAAAGGCACCTTTTAGACTCCACTGCATGGAGGAGGACAAAAAAAAAAAAAAGTTGTTTATTTTTATTTAAAAAATAAAAAACCCCAACAAACCAAAGGGAAAAATAATATCACATACAGGACAAAGCAATCTGCTTTACCAATCCACATTGCGAATGGCATATTGAGTACTTTTGGCCATGTGCTAAATGGGATTCCTTCCTCAGCCTATTGGTTTAACAATTCATTTTTTATAGACCAGGGCCAGTGGTTTAGTAAAAGGCCTTAGGGGTAAAAGGATTAAGAAGGTCATGATGTATTCATAGTGGACTTCATTAGTAATGAACAAATTTAGGCCTTCTTTCACACAGATAAAATCAGTTGTTCTTACTAAAACAGCCAAACTCAGGCACTGGTAGACAATATTACTCATACCTACATGTCTTGCATTTAACTGGAGTCTTAATGATGTTGTTTTTTTTGTGGTTTGTTTTTTTATTGTTGTTGTTTTTGTTTTTGTTTTTTTGTCCAGAACATTTGTTGAGAACATCTTCTACCAGCAGGCCAGCATCTTTGCCAAGAGTACCTGCTATGGAAAGTGCCAAATCTATTTCTGGTAATATCACGTTTTTTAGATGAATGGTAAAATTAGGAACTCTCAACACTGCACTTACAGATCTACTTTACATAGTCAAGAGAGAACTTTGGCCTTTGGACCATCAAGCTCTTGTCAAAAACACTCTTATTTGGATATTTGGAAGAGCTTATTTTTTAGCGTTCAAGTGTTCTTTTGAAATGTTTGTGGAAAGAAACTAAAGTCCAGCAGCAGAGTAATATTCTGTTTTATTGCATCGAGTGGAACTGGAGTCTTGTTTTTAATTGTCCATCTAGTGTCCTTATTGGTGGATATTCCAGATGGATGAGTATGAGTCATGCATGTAACAGCTGAATTCTGTGTCATCTTTCCTTGTATTACAAATAATTTCAGGGTGCAAGGAATGTGGGAAAAACTGTTCCTAGCTGTTACTTTTTACTGCTTGGTGGTAGGATTTATTTATTTTTTTTTTTGTGAGGCAGAGAAACATACTGCCTTTCCTAATTAAGCAATAACATTTTTGTTTCTGTAAAGAATTACTGTCATTTGTTTAAAACCGTTGAGTTTAAAGGAGGATTGTTCTTTTTAGGTAACAAATTCTTAATTATACATTATGTAATGCATATAAATGTTTTCCCATATTACTTAGCAAAATGTCTACCCATTCTGTAGGACAAAAGAATGTTTGCAGTGAATCATTTTTAAATAGTCCATTGTGTGACTGGCATAACCCATATTGCTCAGTATTACTCAGTGGTTGCTGCACATTTGTTGTTAATTTTGGATTTTAAAAAAACAGACATTCTAAAAAAATAGTCATTCTAAACAGAAGTTTATGTTGAGTGTTAGGTTACTATCAAGCTGATATCTCAGTATCAGCAAAGGCTTCGAAACACAAATCTGTAAGATTAATAGCACAAATAGTCTGATACTGTAAAAATGATGCTTCCTATAACCTAGGCAGAACTACTTTGAGGGAAACACTTTTAAAAACCACCCTTATTTGAGTAAATGGTTTCAAGAAAAAAATGCGTTTTACATCATCTTGATGTGTTCTACAAAAAATCCACCCAAAAGTGTCTGGTATTTATAAATCAATGTACTTGCCCCACGTCATTAGAAAATAAGTCCCTGATACATGTGGCAAGTTGTATCTTTGATTTGCACAAACATAAAGAATGGTGGCTACTTAGGTGTAAAAGGCAAACCTCATACTTTTAATTGCAAACGCTTCCATGTAGGGAAAACATAACCATTCCAAATCTGGTTTTACAAGATGTAATGCTTGTGATTTTTTTTCAAAATTAAAATTGTTTGTCCTTTGATAAAATGAAGCAAGCTCTGTGTAATGTGACTCAATGGTGTCAGGTCAATCTTTGATATAGTTGTTGAAGAGATTTAATAAATGTCCAGAGCATCACATACATGCCGAATCTTGATTAAAATTAAGTGGATATAAAGCAGCTGTCATCTCTGAACTGTTTTGGTTTTCTTTTCTTGTAACTAATTGGAGCTTAGCAACATAACTACATGGACTAGAGGAAATCAAATGGTTTAGTGTAAAAATTCCTTCTAATTCTTGAAATCCTTCAAAAGGAAGTAGCAATATTCCATTAAGTTATGTTCACCAAATCATCTTTTGATGAATTTTCTTTCATCAAAAAATCTTCAAGATACAGGCTTGATTGTAAACATTAGTAGTGTGGTCTAAATCCTTGATACTTCCGAAGTGGAAAATAACAAGAAATACATTAAAGCCTAGTATTGGATATAGGTTTCTATGCATGGTTTCTGAACTAACGTTTGTCAGAGAGTGAGAATAAGTTTAAAGTTTTTATGTTTGCAAATGATAAATAAATGGACATTTTCCCACATAGTCTCTAGAAGAAGTAGTGAAGAAATCAAGCGAGATATCAGTGCACCTGATGGGGCATCTCCAGCATCTCTCATGGCAATGGGCACCACCTCACCACAGCTATCACTCTCATCTTCTCCTACGGCATCAGTCACCCCTACAACCAGGAGTCGAATAAGGTAAAAACTCTTTTGTGGTGCACTGCAATGGGTTAATGTCATAGTTAGTTGTCTGTGTGTGTCTAGTGTATAATACTGGCACTAAGACTGTAGACCCTGCTGCCACCCGTACAATAACAATCCTCAATAATCTTTGAGAGCTTCAGAAAGTGTTTTCTGCAGCTCAGTATATATTTAAAAAGTTAAACCAGAAGTTAGGCTTTTTAGAGCTTATGAGGTTAATATCAAAACTTACGCCCAAGCTAAGTCATGTCGCTAAATAACAGCATTGAATCAGTTAAAAATACAATGAAGCCAAATTCAAGAACTAAGCTTATGACATGTTGAACAAGTCTTCCAGAGTGGCTTGGACCAAGTGAGACCACATTATAAACCTTAACTTTTGTAATCACACCTGAAGACAAAAAGCAGCATGACCAGGTCTTAATTCCAGACACTGCCAGGTCTTCTAAACAGCCATGAGTGAGTGGGCCTGGGTTATTTGTCCCACAGATTAATTCATAATGCAAGTCTAAGTAACAAATGGCCAGGCAACTCCTTTCATTAGTAAGATAAGAAGATAAGTCTGTGATAAATTTAAGATTTTCCTATCTGTAGTTTATCAGTCAGAGGACTTTGAAGTATTTAAGCCTTGTGTTATGCAAGTGAAGTATGTACTTAGCCCTGCTTCATACTGGGAAACTGGCAGGCAAAAGTTAAATGACTTTCTCAAGACCACTTAACACAGATCTTCCTGACAAACCTTTTGTACAACAGAAATATTAAACCCTTAATGTTCTGAGACATTTGTTATAATTAATTCTTACATTATAAAATTGTGAAGTTATTTACAGCTGTGGGTGCTATTGAAAATTCTTTCCCTGAAATCAGCTGAGACATGCCTTAATGCTGCTTCTCCTTTCACTACGTAGAAATTAAATTGAGTTTGGATCTGTGGGTACTTTACCAGCAGCAATTAATATGGTGTGTTAGCACCTAAACTTAGACTTCTCCAGAAAGAAGGATGAAAGCAAAAAAAAACCCAACCCAAAACCAAACACCTGTATGTGGACTTTGAAATGGTAGTGTATAAAATTGCATTGATGGCAGCCTGCAGACTGTAGTAAATAGCATGGCATTTAGTGTTAAAATTGTGCAGTTATAATTATGATATCATTATGATGCTGCCTGATCATTGACTGCAGTGCTAAGCAGTACAAGATGACTTAGCAGTGGAATATGCAGCGGTGGGTGTGTGGTGATGAGCACACTCCTTGGAACTATCCTCAGAATGTCGCTGCTGGACTTCGATTTGTTATGTGATCAGGTTTCTTATTTCCCCCCCGTCTTCTTCTGAAAGTTGTTGTTAAATAAATAGTTATTGCTATAGTTCACTAAAACAAATACCTGCAGTTTACTGTTCCCTGTTCTAGCTGAAACTCTATTGGCTCTTTGATTTGGAATACAGTTGACCTAATATACTAACATGTAAGACTTATGTCAAACCATTTCTCATTGTCTCCATAGAACTCATGCTAATTTATTTTCTTCAGCAGTGTTTTTGTAACTGTGAGAACCTGATGTAAACCATGTGCTCTTACTGGAATTTGAGAACAGGCTGTACAGCTCCCTAATGGCTAAACAGTATGCTTAGCATAAAGAGGGGGAGCATTTCATTTGAGTTTTCATATGTTGTCCCAAATCTTTGTTCTAAAGTTCCTATAGTGTTGCCTAATCTTCATTGTAGATTGAATGTTCAATCCCGTTGTTGTTTGTTTCAATCACCAATGAAAAAAATAAACAGTTGGGGTTGTTGAAATATGTACTGATTTAAAACCTGAACTATAGAATTTCTTGAAGCATCATTCTGGCTGTGTGGTGCCTATGAAGTTTGAATACAGTAATCTATTCAGGTAATTTATTTCATATTTAGAACACACAATTAGTAACTTCCTTGTGTTAAATCTCTCTGAAAGTAGCAGTTAGGTTTGGAGGCTCATACTGCTGTCTTGCATGGTGAAGGGCACGTACTCTTTCCTGTTTATTGTTTTGCTGTGCATACATTTTCATGGATGCTTCAAATGTTATCTCTTTCTAAGCAGCTTTGAGATCTTGCCATCTGTATTTCAGCGAAGACTGGCCAAGCAAATTACAACATATATTTAAGATGAATGCCTTAGAATATTTTGTTGCGTGGTGGCACGTGTTCTCTTCTTTATGCATTGAGTGACAGATGCTGAGAGGTGAAACAGTCTCTGGTGTTCTATTGGTAGCAGACAAGCACAAAGAAATCCACATTCCCTGGATGCTTTATTTTCCCCTAGCAGGACCTGCAGAATTGCTAGTTGTAAATCTGTAGCAGAGAATCCACTGAAAATCCCATGTATTTCCACATTCCACCCCTCTTTCCAGTCACCAAATGTGTTCTGAAGAACAAAGAGTTGGAGATTTGAGAGTCAATGTATACAATCTGTATGTTGTCTTAGAAATATTCAGAAGGAGTAACTTAGGGTATCGTCTTTGTGGATGTTGTGAGAGTCTTGCTTGCATCTGTGTAGAACTCTAAAAAATGGCAGATGAGGAAAACTGCAGTATGGATTCACCAATAGCTCTCTTAATTTTCCAAATGGAAATTATTAAATATAAGAACAACTGCTGGCATATGTCAAATAACTAAGTTCCATAATGGTGTAATACCTTTGTGAAAGACTGTTCGCTGGAGTATCTATAGAAATACAGAATCATGTAACCAGGCCATTACAAAAGTATTAATCCCTATAATACTTTTTTTATCTAAGCTCTCATTTCTGAAGTCTGATAAAGAGATGCTTATAATACAGGACTCATTAAAAAAATGGCCAGCTCTGATATCATTGTTCTTTTCTTTCTCAGTCTTTCCTTCAAAAAAAAAATAAAATTACTTGAGATAGCTTGACAGACTGGAAGTGAAATTGATAGTTTTTATTGTGCCAGTATATCAAATGGCAGAGCAGCCTAGTTAGATCTGCCCCCTCTCCTTTGAGAACTCCAGATCTCAGGCACATATTCTGATAATAATGCCGTTGTGCTAATAGGCAAACTTGTTTCAAGGTGACATTTGTAATCAGCCATGAGATGCAAAAGAGATAGCATCAGTTTATTCTCTTTCTAAATACAAAATAAAGACACTTGAGTTAGCTTAATAGTTCAAGCTGGTACTTACCATGTTATGAGTTTAATTTTCTGAACCTTAGAAAAAAATACAATTGAGGTTGAAAGACCTAGAAAAAAAAGTTTATTTTAAAGAAGGATGATTTGTTAATTAATTAGTTACTCCAAAATAACTCTCTACAGGTGGTTTTGTGTATTCTGTTTTTCAGTCAGTAGTGCTATACCCTACTACTTTTACTGTGACAATAACTTGTCTTTTTTTTTTTTTTTTTAAAGCTTTTACAATATGTCTTTCTGTTGTAACAGATACATTACAAGCTCTAAGTTGCACCTTTGCCTTGTTCCTAGGGAAGAGAGGAAAGATCCCTTGTCTGCCCTAGCAAGAGAATATGGAGGATCCAAGAGAAATGCCTTGCTGAAGTGGTGCCAGAAAAAAACAGAAGGGTATCAGGTAACTGTAGAGCTGTTAACTACATAGCATACTGGTCGCTGCAACACATTAGAATCTGCCAATGGCGTAAACCAGGCTGCTCCACAGTTGACTGCATAGATTGCAGTGGCACTGGTATGTACTGTACTCTCTTCCTGGTACACGTGCTACGAGTCCTAACCTAACTAACATTAATAGCTCTTTAGTCACTTTACTCCATGCCAATAATAGGTGTTTTTTTAAGGGGGCAGCTGACCTTCTATTGAGGCACTTTAAAACAGCCTTTTGCCGGATTGCAGTTCTGAAACTGTAACTGAAACTTTAGCAATTTAAGGTTTAAATTAATGTTTCCCAAATGCACCATTTCTCAGATTTGAGAGATATTTTTTTTTTTGTATAGGTAATTAGTGTAGGGTTTTTTGATCTTTCAATGTGGTCTCATTCGGTCTGTTTAGGGAGGGTTTGTTTTGTGAAGATCACATTGAGTTGCGTTTTGAACTTGGCTTTCTACTGCAGTTCCAGACTTTTTTTTTTTTTCAGTTAGTCCAAATGTTATCAGAAGCCAAAAGAACTAACAAGATAACTCTCCAGAGTTCTCCTGATTACATTATTTTTTCAAAAGAATAGTGCCTTCAGCAAACTAAACCAGGATGTTAACAGTCTGACCATGATATATTTGTTTGGTTAACTTGTATTGAAAGTGTTTGGAGTTCCCAACACAATCCTCAGTTTAAGAACTTTACTCTTTCCATGACTTGAGACTTACAATGCAGGAGGAAGTTGAGAGCCGCATAACAGGATGATTGCCCATCCATAGGAAAAGTCATCTTTCAGTACAATGGACAGCCTTGCGATGTAAGCCCTCACCCCTCTTCCTGTGGCACGTCTAGTACTAAACTGTGCTATTTCTGAGGATAAGCTTCTTTGTGGAAAAAGCCTTTCTCCTTCCCCACATTTTAAGAAAGGCAGGATGTTATATTTCTTTATAAATCCTCTAAAACTGAATGCAAAAATATTTTCCTATGTTGTCTTGAAATGAAAGATGAATTTGACAGCTTCCTTATCTGATTAGAAGTAATAGAAAGTATTCCAAACTCTTCATTCTATAGTTGTGTGCAAGAGCATGCTTTTGTTTATATAGATTGCTGTTTGTAATTGAGTTTTATAAATGCTAGTAGAAGAATAGGTTTTGAGACTCACTGTCCTTGCTTCAACAACTGTAATATGGTTCGCTGCTTGTGTTGCTGCTAAGAGACCATAGCGTATAGCATTTGTAGGACCAATGCATGCCTTCTTTTGAAAGAGTGAGACAATATGAGGAGGTTATATCAAGTTTAGGTTTTGGAGAAAAATGTCTTTTGCTTTAGGCACACTCATTTTTCATTTCTTCGTTGTACAGAATTTGATTATTTTCAGCATCCCCTGAAATTCAGTTCTGGTTGAACACCATGTTAGTAGTGTTCTAATTTTTTAAAAATACCTAGCTTTGTATTCCCTGTGAATAGTGCTTATCCAGATTTCTGGCATCTCAATGTTATCAATACCAGATGAGATTATTTTTTTTTAATTGAAGCTAAAACTAAGCAGCTTAAATTTTATTTTTAAACTACATGGATTCAAAACTGACAAGCAGTAAACAAGCATCAAAATAATGAATGTCTCCCTTCCTCATTCAATCCTACTTACGATACCCTAGCTCTCTGCCTCCTTCCCTGTCACCCGAATATTGACAGAGTACCCTTTCTTACCTCCAGCTCCTCTTCGTGTCTGACTCTTTGCCACAGCTCCCTTTTGTTCCCAGCATTTCCCATCATTGTAACTTCTACTTTTCTTCTGTACCACTGTTTGCTTTTGTTTGGCTTAGGATCTGGGCAAAAGCCAGCACATGCTTTTTAGAGCTACCTGCATGCTGACTGACTTCTATCTCTGAGCTGCTGTGTGAGCTGCACAGAATGGAGAAATCATAAATATCCTGGCCTTTTCCTCTGTAGGAATAGCAGTCGGTCCACTTTTTATCTGGTCATCAGTTTCTATCCTGTTACCAATTTAAATCAATGTCAGCTGTTGTTTAGTTAGTTAGTTACAAACTAATATATTTTGAGCTGGATATTGGGGAATAGTTGAATTTCTGGTTTATACACAGACTAATAAGTAGAAATCACACAAATAGCCAGATATAAATCTTAATTGCAAAGAAACTGTTTGAACTGTACAGTTATAGGTGAGCTGCCAGTGGCTTAAAATGTTAAAAACAATGATTGATATAGCTGGCTTACCCTTGTTAATGAGCAGCAGCATGCAATTGAACGATACTCCTTTTGTAGGTTTGCTGTAGTTCGTGAACTGCTTTTTATTCCATTTTTTGAAAATACTAAAGAAAAAACAAAACAAAATCAAAATGCAGCCAACAAACCAAAACACACCAAGGTCTATACTGTTTCACAGAGGAAAGGTTTCCTTTATTCACAAGGTGCTTGTGGAGAATATAGTACTACATAATTGCGTGGTACAACTAGTATTGTTTTAGTCTGATCAAGTAAAATGGAAGAATAACTTCTGCTCTCCTATCCCCTTGAGGAAATTACTTTGGAGTTTTTGATTAAAAGTCTTAAGTATATCTGCTTTAGAAGCTTGAAATTTTGTGAATGCTAAGTAATTTAAAGGTAATAGGGTGGTGAGCTCTAATTTCAGCCCATTATATTGGAAGGGTTTTATTTAAAGCCCTTCACACATATTCACAGACATCTATGCCAAACTGTGCTTTCTACCTCTGACAGATATATATAGTTCCACATAGCACAATTTTTAAAGGTATCTTAAGACTTTCTCTTCTGTGAATGCATTATGAGAAACAAGTCAAACCTAACCCTGTTAAAAAACTATAATAAATTATCTCATTGTACAGTTTTCTTGATTTATTTAAGCAAATTTAGAAGGGAATAAATGAATGGGTTTCTTGAAATGTAGTTGTTAAACAATATTTAGCTGTGTTCCAAATCTTACATTTTTTTTAAATAAATAAAAAAGTAAGCTTAAAATAGCCAGTGAAAATACGACAAATTCCTACTGATGTAAAAAACTGTATGGCTTTTTCTGTTACTGTATTGTTGCTTTTAATATACATGCTTTCCTAATGTTGTTTGCAAGCAGAATTTCTCCTTGAAGCTTAAGTTTGGAGAATGGTGATCTGCAGAAGGTCATTGCAGAACTAACAGTAGGCAGGTTCTGTATTAACTTTCATCTAGAGCCTGTTCGGTCTACACATTATTGCACTCACTAAGTTACTGAGTTTAATTATATTCAGGGCTGAACAGATCCCTAAGCCACAAAGAGGGAGGGTTGCTCTCCTAAGATAAGGGTGGGTTTTTTTAAGCATTTAGATAAAGGAGGAGCAAATCACCTGTAGTTTTCAGATGAACAGACACAAAATACTTGAAACAGGATCATCTATCAGCTTTGCTCAGGATCTGATGTACTGATTCAGAGTGCTGTGCCAAGTGCTGCATTTTCCAAAGAAAAGAGAATCCTCCTGGTTCCTCTAATATATGTGCAGTGTCATAAAACTTACACAAATTACAGATTTCTTCAAAGCATAAAGTAATCCTGTCCAACTGTTACGGAGCATTTACCCCAGCTGGAACACAGCTACTTTCATTTTGAATACACAACTAATAAAAGTCCAAAAAAGGATGTAAGCATGCATGTTTCATGTTAAGAAGGGGACCAATAAACAGGATACACACATCCTTATGCATTCTTATCTGCAGCAATATTTCAACTTATTTTCCGGTTTTTGACAGCATTCTGAGAGATAATTCACTTCCAGAAGTCTGACACCAAAAAACCAATTGTCACAAGAGAGCAGCAAGAACAGACTAATTTATTTTTTTAACATTTCTTTAGGCTTTCCATGCTTCCTAATTACAAATACACTGGAAACCCTCCTTCATACAGCTTTGTAGTACGTAGTACCTGTTCTCTAATTCATGCAATGCTGCTTTTTTTCTGGAAAGACCACCTAATTTTTACCTCCTATACAGATCAAAGCTACATGTCTTACAAAAAGTGTGAAACTTACTGTCTGCATGGCAGCAATAAACAATAAAATTGTTTAGTGATTCAGCAGTGTGATTGAGTATGAAGGTGTGTGTACCCAGTGCTATGCTGAATGTACCTTGAAATCAAGCTATGCTTTAATTTGTACTCAAGTAATAAGGGTAGAATAACAAAGCTAAAGTTAAAAGGTGGGTCGACTTGCTTTTTTTTTAAACCTCTTCTTATATAGGCATGTGTTTATCAACACTAAGCTAGATCATATTCTACTCAAAGTATTATACTGATCTTTTAAAAAGCACAAAAAGAGGACAGGACTGTGTGCTTATGTAAGCCTATGTTCAATTAATGACTCTAGGGTGTGCATGCTCTCCCTGGGGCTGTCTGGTTGATTCATCAAAGTAGTTAGGCTGCCAAAACATTTCTTCTCTTGGATAAGCCGTGATGCCTTAGCCAAAAATTGTTAAGGAAGGACATACTTCCTTTTTCTGTTTGGATTGGATTCTGATACAAGACAAATGTCAACCTTGTTAGACTTAATTATGAAAAAATTTAGAATAAATTATGAAGCCGTCTATATCACTGTAAGTGCTTCAAATGTTAATGTCTGAAGCTATTACTAAGGCTTTTTTGAGATTGAGTGCTCCTTTTATAGTTCTTTTTTGTGCCAAAACTGAAAAATATCATCTTTGGTATGGAAAGAAACTTTAACAGTCAATATTTAAGGGGATTGATGGTTTATATTTGCCATTTACTGTCTATTCAGAAGCTGGAATTGAAAAGGCAGTAGTTGGGATTGCTGTTAAGTCTGTTCCAGAAATACTTCTCCATTCTTGCCTACTGCCAGCAGTACCGATAGCCTCAGCTTTAATCCATGATTTGAGAATCAGTGAATCCTGATTCAATGGAGCATGGATAGCAGTTGTTTTGTAGCTTACCTTTCTGATTTTTTTAAATGGGTACTCTTTACTTTTTTGTGTGTATGTGTCTTTAAAAGCTTTTTAATCTTAATTTTCTGCCATGGAAAGAAGCCTGCCAAGGTCTGGACACTTAAACCTCTAATCTTGTTTTAATGGTTTAATATATTATAGTACGGAATCATATTAATGCTTTTGCTTTCTCAGCTCACTTATTTCATTAACTAATACAACAGAGACATAGACACATGTTTTTATTTTCTCCATGTCCTAACTCATTTGTGAGCCAAACTGAGTTAGGATGTGGGAACCTCTCTTCCATGTGCAGAGCAAGGGATGGAGAAATAGCTGCTATGCAATATGCTCCTTTGCTCAGATTGTAATGTACATAGTTAAGGGAGATTGAAGACAGCTGTGGATATGTCTGCTGAAAAGATAGTTAAAATAACTTTGTTCTTAGTTTGTAACTGTAAGTTAGAAACCATGTTTTCTATAGTTGAGGGTTTTTTGATGTTTGGGGGGGGGTTAGCTGTGGAGTTTTTGGGTCAGGGGAGGGAAGAAGGTTGAACCACTGGGTTATAGTAATGTTTGATGCTTGCTTTTTTAAAAAAAAGGTGTTTTCACTGACTATAGAAGATACTCAGTTAATCTAGGATTATTGCAAAAAGCAGTAGGAGACAATTTCAAAATTAGTACTATACTTTGTTAAAAACCATCTAATCTCTAACCATCTAATCACCTTGGTAACTCTCTTCTGGACCCTTTTTTTTATGCTTCAATGATGTTTTTGAACTGGAAGGGCCAAAGCTCTATATAGCATTCCAGGTGTAGACTGACAAGGGCCCAGTAGAGTGTAGGAGTCCCATCCCTTGATCTGTCTGAACTCTTAGAGATGCAGCTCAGGATACAATTTACCTTCTTTACTGCAAGGATGCATTTCTGATTGATGTTCAAATCCTGTTCATTTACTGTTTAACCACTACTGTATTTCAGCCTAAGCTGATGGATCATTTTGTTTCTATTACATTTCAACCTTGTTTCAGGAAGAATCCTCTTACTCTCTTCCCTGCCCCCACCCCCCCATGTGAGCACAAGGGAACACTCATTTTGTGGTGACCACTTCTACTTTGAACTTTGCAGTTTAATAGGAGCTTTAGAAATGCTTGAAATGGTTTTTTTGGTTTTGGATCCACCAGGGTGTTCCCCTACCATCTTTTTTTCCCCT
>JAVJGJ010000001.1:88727505-88751301 GCA_035590215.1 Microhierax caerulescens | reverse complement strand
TCATGGCTGTTAGAATGGACTACAGAATTTGGTCTGTTGGTTATGTAAAATGTTACATTCTTATGCCTTGTCTCTAGAAAAGTCTCATAAATTTCTGATGCTTAGTCCTGGTTGGAAAGTTTCTTCCACAGATCTTTTTATGACAGCAGCCTGTTGCTTAAGTCTTTTTAATTGCCTTTTTTTTAAAAAAAATGTCTCCCAAATACTAGCGGTGACTTCACTCCCATCCTCAGTATTAAACATTAATAGACAAGGACTGATAAATCTCCTTCAGTTCACCTATCTCTAAAAAGGCTTATTTCTCATTTGACAATTTATCTGAAAGTATGTCCTTCTATTGCTTTAATATTCTGTGGTCTGAAATGGCTTGGAAGAAAAATTCCAGATTAGATTCCAGCAGAATTCGTTTAATAGAAACAATTACTTAATAGAAGCAGTAACAAAGAAGAAATTATGTCTGAGATTTTAGGCTGATGTTCTGTTTACCGTCAATTCTTTGAGAAATAAGAGCTTAATGCAAGATTGATTTCATTATAGTGACCAAGCTTTTTCAAAAAAACACAAGTAGTTAAAAGCATTTGGGAAATAAAATTGTGCTGTATTTAAATTTGCCAGTTATGTGTTCAAAGCTCTACATAAAAAATTAAATTTTCTATTTAAATGACAGTCTGTCCAGCTTCTAAATCTATTTTTTAGTGCCTGACCAATATTGTACTTTCTTAGTCTGAGAGGTAATAATAATTTATAATGCTCAGAGCAATTGGAAACAGAAACCAGTCCCTTTTAATTGTTTCCTTCCGTTGTATTTAATTCAGCTTCTCTGGATCCATTAAGATTTTTGGATGATGGGTTTAATTTCTGTTTGTTGTCTTACTAATAAAAGCTGGACCCTACAAGAAGATTTAGAAAAATAGGGTTTTCCAAGTTCTTTTTGAGAACCAACCAAACTTGTAGGTGAACTTCAAGTGGCCTTTTTTTTCCAATGTTTGCATTCAAGATTCAACGTTCTGTGGATGCTACTAATACTTAAATTGAAATCTTTAGTTTATACAACTATAGTGTTTAAAGGAAGATTACTTTCTCTTGTTTTAATTTCATTTACCATTTTCAGCACAACTTTATCCTATTTTTCTTTCTTACATGTTGGGGTGAGGGAATATGCTTACAAAACAATGAAAAATGTCTCTAGATTTTGGAAGTGAGCACTTCTTCTGGTTTTTAAATCATGTGAAGAGTTCTGTTTTCAGCCCCAGTTGTTCTGTAGGTCTATTTTCTATTTCATCCAGAGTGTTTTGATACCTTGCAGTTTCTTTCTTCATGTATTCTGAGCACAAGTCTTCCTTCTTCATCCACAGGGTCAAACCTCAGGTATAGCTTCTGATGATCTCATACAAATCACTGCGACATCCTGTTTTCTGATTCTGATGAGTGCATTCTTGCCCGTTGATATCCATTCTGACTCTTGCAAAGATCACTGTTCTAGCTCATTGCTTTAACAGTATTGCATTGTTTGTGTCTCCTTTCTCTGTGCTCCTTCATTCCCAATATAAGCTATTGTTCTTCCTTTGATGGCGGTGTGCCCTTCCACCCCTCTTTCAGTACTGAGATTTCATATATTCTTCAGTGATGCTGGTGCTGAGGATCAGACTTAAATTTTCAATAAATATTGCTGTGCTTCCTCTGAAATGTGTGGAGCAACCTGGGAGAGAAAAAAAACATTGTAAGCTCTGAAACAAACTACTATCAAACTTTATTTTATTTGTACAGTGACTGGTGACTGGCTTTAATGGGCTCTATTGTAAATAGAGTATATTCTGCAATAATACCATTTCAACACATACTTGTTGAAACTATATCCAGCATTAAGTCACTAGATTGGAAACTGCTGTGTTAGAAACTATTAATCAGATTCAGCAATGCTTCAGCATTCCTTCTTTAATAAGGAATGCTGTATCTATCCTTGTAGTCCTGAGATTTAAAAATTTGCTAATGCTCTTTGGCAGCTTTAACTAGTATAATCTGGGGGTTTTACTAGTTTGGCTAAATACATGCATGTATGTGTGAGCAGATCTGTGTTTAACTTAACTGTGACAGTGCCAACGTACATCTTTCTCCTCCCCTTCCTACACCACTTGGCCATCCTGGGTAAAGAGGGAGAATATTTCAGCCAAGGGGTGAAAATCAGGACTGAGTTTTTTTCTCCCTCAGTCAATTGTGTAGCAAAGGAAACATGATCATTTCACATTTGACTTTTATAACTAGCTTGCCACAAATGACTGGGACAAGAAAAAGCCCTATCCCTACCTTCATCCATCTGATTGATAGAGATGTGATCTGTGGCATTACTCGTTACAGTGTAGGGGGAATGAACTGTTCAAAAAAGTAACTTTGTACACAGACATAAGTAGGAATTTAGTGGCTTTAACAATCTGATATTTTCCCCTTTTTTTTCCTTAAAGCCTTGTACTGTGTGTTGCATCTGTTTGCCTGTTAAGTAACATTGAAAAAATTTTAACCAAGCATCAATTTAAATAAAATTTCCTGTCTCTCTTGAGGAGAAAGGAGGGAGAGCTTAATTTTTTTTTTTCTTTTGCGTTTAAATTTTCCCACCCCTGTGGCTTGAGGAAGCTGTGTGAAGAACATGTTCCCACAGACTGGGGGTCTCCAACAATGACATTTCCGTTTGTAAGCAGGCAGCAGGACGGCAGGCAAGGCTCAGACCACTGCCTTGGGCATTGTGAGCCTGAGCACGTACGCTTACGTCACCAGGGTTTGAACCTGCATTTGGTGGACTTTATATAAAAAGTGCTAAAGCTGAGCAGGAAATGGAGATTTCCCTCATGTTCTTTTAGAAATAGCCTTTAGTTTAGTTTGTTTCCTCTGCTGGAGGGGATTGCAGTTGTTTTCAATTTGTAATCTAAGTCATTGGTTTGACAAGAAATATGACTGCCTTTGTTCTCAGCCTGCATGGCACAGTAACTCTGATCCTGGGTGGAGTTTTCTGCATTAGGAATAACAAGTTTTAGTGTCTTGTCCAAGACAGGTGATGACTGTTAAACTGCTGTCAGGTGAAAGGTTGACTTGTGTGATTGTTTTTCAGCAGTTCTGTGACTGGAGGTTGTAGTTCCTGCTACATGAAAATTTTAAAAACTAAGTAGGAGGGCTGGTTAGCTTCTACTTAAGCCCAGTTAAGTGAGTTAGATATTAAAGCATTTTTATATTTCTCCATAAAGGTCTAAAAAATAAACTGAGTTCTTACTGTGTGTTTCCTAATTAGTTTAAGCGACTGCTGTCCACTTAGCCTCTTTGACTACCAAAGCCAAGTATATAGTAATTTAAAAGGTCACTGAGGCATCTTGTTCATAACTCTTTTGGACTGGACTGACTCTTTTTGCAATAATATATACAGCCTCAGGGGGATGTGTTTACCAGTGCCACTGAGTTTCCTACTGGAACTAAATGATCAAGCGTGCAGGACTGCACTTTTCAATTTCAGTCCTAAAGATAATGATTCCCTGCCACTGTCAGTGTTAAATCTGTTGGAACATCTTTATTTCCAAATGAAACTTAATTTTTATTTGTAATCTTGTTCATGTGTTTCTGTATAGAAATGGTTTGTTTAGAAGAAAAAATATTTATCTTCATCAGAATTGTGGTCTGGATATTAATGCAGTAGAAGCAGAAAAGTTATTAAATAATATAAATAATAATATAAAGTTATATTAAAGCAGAGATATTAGCACATTGTCAGTTTCAGGTATTTTAGGCATACGTATCTAACTCATTTGCTTTTCTGTCTTGGTGTGTACAGTTGTACCAAATCTATACTCTTAACCTCTCTAGCACAACATTTTACACCTTTTAGCACACGCATAAGATAACTGACTTTCTTATCAACAATCCTTTTTTGTTCTCTGTAGTAATGTGTTTTCATTTCTTACTACAGGACTTTAGTATTAGGCTGTTCACTTTCTCTGCAGATTGCTTCAAAGGTATTAAAAAAAAAAAAACCACAACAAATAAACCACACACAGAAAACCTGACAAGTATGGGTGGATTGGTAGAACTAATACTTGCTAGATTATAATTTTAATATTGTTTATATTTTTTCCCCCTCAAGAATATTGACATAACAAACTTCAGCAGTAGCTGGAATGATGGCTTGGCTTTCTGTGCAGTCCTCCATACTTACCTCCCAGCCCATATTCCCTATCAAGAACTAAACAGCCAGGACAAGGTAAGACATTAAAAAGCCCATTCCTGGGACTGTGAGATTATATAATTAATGAGTTAGTAAAGAAAAATGAGTCAATTTGAGTTCTAAAAAACCCAATATTACATGGAATCATAATTGAAACGCTTCAAACTACCTTGCTGCTATTCTTATCATAACCTTTTAATATTATGAGAGCATTGGGTTAAATTTTGGAATTTTGGAACAAATATCAGAAAAATAACAGAAGGTCATAAATTTAAGTCTGAGGCATTTTATTTAACCCAAATAGTTGGGAAGTGCTTTTTGGGTCCTGAAGCAAGGAGTATTTAAGCTTAAAGACTTTAAATCATCCAATTATTATCTTGACATGGTTTGTTCATCTCTCTCAATATCACAAGGATGTTGTTTTATCCTGCTTTCTCATACTGATAAGTGACTGTGACACTCATCTCAAGTGATATGTATCAAATAAAGGTAAACTAGAAGATGTCAAGACTGTAGAGTTGTCTGTATGTATTCTAGTGTGCTACAGTTAATACCTGCTGGTGAGTTACCAGGATGGTTAATGATAATACATCCTAAGAAAAAATAATAAATATTTCATTAACACATGAAGATATTGTTATTATTTTAAAATAATATATTATTTAGTATTTTATAACCTAATCGTTCTTCACTGGCAATGTTTTTTTTCAGCATTATCTTCTGAATGAGGAATTAATAAATATTTTCCATAAATATTTGGATGGTATTAGGATGTATTCATTCTTATGGCTCTTTAAAAATTACTATGGTCAAATTATAGACTCCATTTGAAGCAAAAGTAGCAGCATTACTATGGATATTCTTAACACCACTTTATTATGTTTGATGTAGTATTTCCTTGGGGTTTAACATGTTTTTATATCTTATGCAGAGAAGAAATTTCACTTTGGCTTTTCAGGCAGCTGAAAGCGTTGGCATCAAATCTACTCTGGTAAGTTTAAAATGCATACTGAGTGAATTATGACCCACTTACAAAAATCAAATTATTCTATTTTGTGTTGTTGATGCTTTATACTTAAAAATAGCAGCAGCTAAGCTCAGCTAGAGGTTATTGCCCCTGTATCATACTTGACTGGAAAACATAAAAAGATACTCCCTACCTCACTGGCTTTGTTTAATAAACCCACTGTTATCAACAGCTTAAGCTTACAAGTTTTTTGCATTGAATAGTGTCTGAGATACAGACCTGTAATCTAGCAGCTGCAGCAAAAGCAACAGCATGATAGGCTGTAGCAGATAAACTCTTAGGCTGTAAAAGGAAAAGACCAAAACCCATCTGTCAATATAAGAAATAATAAAGGCAGTAAATTTGTTTGAGAAAAATATGAGGAAGTTATGCAATACAATCTTCCAGAATTCATTAATTCTCTCCTGTTTCAGACCTACTTTCAAATTATGTGGGTTTTTTTGAATTCTGGAGGTACAAATCAAGCTATATAATCTGTTCTTTTGCTCAATGTAATATGAGAGTCAAGATTTACCTCTGAAGTTTAGACTTCTAATTTGTCATCATTGTAAATAATTGTAAAGCTTTTTCAATTATTGTTTACAATAAGCTTTCTTATACAAATTTTAGCTTAAAATAATTAGTTTTCACTAGTATAGTGTTCACTAGAAAAGGAAGATCTCTGAAGGTGTGGAACTGGAAGTATCCCAAGCCCTTGTGAATTATAACAAAAATTCAGCTAAAATTGCTAGTATCAGAAGTGATATACTTAAGTGATACTTTTGTAACCTAAATTCTAACAAGCCTACCTTAGTTAGCGGCTAATAGTACAACAAAGTCAGACGTTTTTAAAAATAACATGTTTCTTGATGCTTATCAGTGCTTTTACCCACCCCCAGCACTGTATTTGCTGACAGTGGCAGTGCAACTGTTAAGCTTTCATACTTTGATTTTGTCAGTGATTTCAAACATAGAAGTCTCTTACTAAGTGCTGATGTAAGAGCTAGACTGTGGAAAATAACTGCAGTAATTCTTACATAATTCAGCTTTAGTCCAAGTGCTTATTGTCTGGCCTTTCTTTTTGCAATGTGTTTAACTACAGGTCCTTTAATGGCAAATTGAATGGAATTAAGTCTTCTAAGTGCAAATTGCATCCATCTTAAGTATTTAGTATCTATTTACACACTTAGGTATACAGTGTGTTCGAGGGGTATGTTTGTGGATGTTTTCCCTTGACAGTATCACATGAAGAGGGTATGTGAACAGTAGTGGTAATGTAAGGGGAAGGTTTTTGATCCCTGAATAAGAAAGTGTTCAACTACTTTTGTGTGGAAAACTGAAAAAAATTACTTGCTCTTTTTTGAGTTCTGGAGGTTCCTGGACCTAAAGCTTGCAAAATAGACCCTTGTAGTAAACAAAACTTGCTAGAGACTACATGACTCAGTTTCCCTTTGTACTTGTGCTGAAGAGGGTAGATTGGGCTCTGTTTACCCTTCTTATTCACTGACAATCTGGTATAGTGTTACTGTGAAACATGGGTGAACTTGCCTGTCAGTTAGACACCAACTGATTGCTTGGTTTGTTAGATATACCCAAATTGCTGCTTTCCTCTTCCTTGCCTCTTTACACAAAAATACTATAAAGTAAAGTTCAGTAGTTTGCTGTTAAATGGGGTTTAATTACTTGTTGATGCTTGACTCTTACCCTGGTATGAATTTTGAACTTTAGGTTCAGTTAATACTTGGGCCTTGATTCTGTGACTCACAGTTCCTAGGTAGATTGCATTGACTTGGAGACTGGTATAGAGTTGTGTGAACACTAAAGTCTTGACTACTGTTCTAATTGTACTAAGCGGGGGACAACTCAAGCATGCACAGCATCAGACATTTTGGTCTTAACTGTCTACAAATAGAGTAAGTAATGCAAAGATGTATGGAAGAAGACAGATCATCAATGCTTTAAATTGCAGAAACATTGCAGATTTACCATTCCCAGGAATTTGTGAAAGCACTACCCTATTATTCACAAGGTTATCATTCCTGATTTTGACCAATCTGTTTTCTGTGACAGGACATCAATGAAATGGTGCGAACTGAGCGTCCAGACTGGCAGAATGTCATGCTGTATGTTACAGCAATTTACAAATACTTTGAAACCTGAAACCCTAGTAATGCAACAGATCCATGGGATAGAACCAACATGAGCTACCAGCTGGAAATCTTACTGAAATGCTAATCCCCATTTCACTGAAAACTGGCAACATTTGAGTCCCCTCAAACTTCAGTGACACTGTCCTGGATTGCCTCAGATTGCTTCAGCTACTAAGCCTGGAAACAGCTGTTTAAAAGCAAGAACTTTTGCCACAGTACTTGGAATAACCCAAGTTACTAAGCTATTCCGATTAATAACATAGCCTAAAGAGCCTGGACTACTTACGTGCTGCCTTTCCAGCCATTCTTCCTGAAGCTTTCTTTCCTAGGAGAGTGAGATGAATGGGTCCTCTAGCATATAGGAGACTGAATGTACAAATAAAGCTTTGAGAAGGAAAAGGATAACATGGCATCATATTACTGAACTTACTGTAGCATCCTGATACCACAGAGTCTGAATATTCTACCCACAGCATATGGCACCCTGATACAGTAGAGTTCTTAATGGTAATTTAGTTACTGCCTTTACAGCTTTTTTCCCTCCTTTACAATGTGCACAGTATTCTAGAAAACAAGCTTTTATTCCATAATGACAAATTGAATGGAAAAGTGCTCTTGATACCTCGAAGAATTTGGCACAGAAGAACTTTTCATTCTGAAGCTTCATTATAAGCCTACCTCTGTCACAGTTATGTGGCTTCCAACTTTATCTTACAGATTGTAAAGACTAGCACATACAGCTCCTGGTTTTCAGGGTACGCTATACTTCAAGGAATCTGTCCAAACTCCCTGTGCTTCCATTATAACAGAAATGAATCAATAATCAACCCTTGTATGGCTTGTTCTTTCCCTTCTTCCTCCTTTGCCTGTATAGCACACACAGCTACCCCAGGCTTTACTCTACAGCAATATGAGCATATGTCATGGATTTCTGTGGTAGAATTTTGGAACTGGGATAGCATTTCCTCTGCAGAGAAGATTATTTTCAATATTGTGTAATAATGAAGTAATTTGTCTCAAAATCCAACTTTGCCATGTTTTCTTTGTGTTTTCATTGATCTTGCACATCCTCATCTGACTGACAGAAGGTGAGACGTTCTCTGACAAGAACTGTGGAGGAACTGATGTAATGTATATACACCCATTAGTTTCAAATATTGCGTGGAAGTGACTCACTGTCACAAGGAAGGAATTGAGAAACTTTAGTCTGCTCAACTTCTTTGTTCCTAAAATGTACCTGAATTCATGTAACAGCTCTCGGGCAAAAGAGTTCAAGTAAGTGCCTTAGTGATCATTGAATTGATACATCCTGGCACTTCAGGGCCTTGTGCGGAATGTTAAAGGCTCAGAACGATTTCATATGTCCATTTGTCATAAGCCATTTGTTGTAATCTTGTTTATCAAATCAAAGGAAATCTTCACTCTGTCATTGCTTCTGCCTCTTATTTTTCTGAATACTTATCAGCAGTTAAGCCACAGCTGAACATCTCATTAATATTAAGCAGAAGCCTACTTTAGAAGTGAGTTCTGTAACAAATGCTATTTATAAGCACATGATCTTTCAACACAGTAACCCTGTTATAAAGAAAATGAATCTGCCATTCCTATGGTGCTCTTATGACTGTTAAGGACAGTTTGAACGTCATAGATGTTAACCCAGTGAATGCAACTGTGCTTGGCATCTGTGAAACTTCATCATGGTATAAAAGCACAGATTTAATTCAATTATTGCCAAATCCAAAAACCTGTCATCTGAAGTGCACAGTCCACGTGAAGAGTAATAATCCAGCATGCTTCTAGCAGCTAGTATTGTATAAAATATACGCTTATGCTGATACGTGCCTATGAGAATTAGTGAAATCTGCAAAATGACTACTTTAATCCATGTTGAGGGCCTTTGGAGAAGTTTTTGGAGCAGCAGTGCATCATACATTCTTATGGTTCTTTAGAACCCTAAAAGTAGCTAGATACCCTCGGATTATTAATTGGGGCATTTGAAGAGCCAACATAATCTAAAAACAGTTGTTGCAAGAAAGGCTTCAAAAGAAAAATCTTCATTAACAGATTTTAATAAAAGCCTGAAATACAATTTCCTCTTCTGTACATTTCTTCAAAGAATTTTTGTTTATTTCTTCAAGAAGCTTCAATAAGGATAGTCTTATTGGAAATACACATTATTGCTGCCTCATATTCCATCTTGTACTACTAAATTCCAGGATTTGTCAATGTGTGTTTAAAAAAAAACCTTCTATTCATCCTCTGAGCAGACATCTTTATCTATGTGTGTCCTATTCATTGCCTTAGATTGTAAGAAAATATTTTCCTAATGAAAAAGATAGCATTTCTTGGTCTAAATTTACTCATTACCTGTTTTGTTAAGGTAATTTGAGCTTTAAGCTGATTTTGGTGGGGTTTTTTTCTGTCCAACAGTCAACTTAATTTACCTGGTATGTTTATTATTAGTCCCTAACTGAAATGACACTAATAATATAACCATTTTTAGCAGGAAAATCACATTGTCCAGATTTTTTCCAACCTTTATGTTAAAAAGGTGAGCCGCTAGTCTTCAGAGAGAGAGAGAGAGAGCAAGCATGAAGAGTTATTAGTAATTGTAAAAATGATCTGTTTTTGAACTTCAGAGCTCTGTAAACTTCTTCTTGGTGTGACTGTCTGATAAGCCTCTGCTGAATTCATGTCCGAAAAGGAACACTGAGCTTCTTGAAGAGGGTTTGGTTATTTCTTTTTGTAAATAATGATGTATCTGAGCCTTTACATATATGATGCTGCACAGCTATCCTAGCAGAAGTAATGAAGTAATTTAAGATCTAAACCAAATGTAGTGCCCTGCTACACTCTACAATGTGTTTCTTTTTGAATGTTCAAACCGCATTCATTTTTTCAAGAGGAGGAATAGCTGTAGCCCTTCTGGACGTGGATGATACTGTTCTGTTTGGTTCCTACTCATAGTTAATCCTTAAACAGCCTGGTTTTTTTGTACATATGAAGTTCAATTTTATGCTGATTTACTTTTTTTTAATCCAGAAAATATTTCTGAATGTACTAAAAAGAGGACAAATATTTTCTCACCTGTTTACATTACTGCATTTTAATATGTGCCTTGCCAATGCCTGCGCTGTAGTATATCAGGGTTACTCACTGCCAGCTGTAGGGGTGGGGCTGGCAATGAAATGGAGCTGTCAAATATATTGATGCACGTACAGCTATGTCATCTAGTGGATCCTGTTTACTGAAACACTTCCATAGATTAGAGAGGTCAGTTTAGAGCCAGGTGTGTATTTGGTTTGGCTAGTTGTCATCCTGATACAAGATCGTTAGTATTGAACTGAATGAAAAGTTGTGGGCTTTTCTTTACTAAAAGAGAAGGGATGAGAGGAAAAAAATGGTTCTGGTTATTCAGGAAATTTCTGTCAAGAGAGGTTCCGATATGGAGTATCCAACAATAGCAGAACTGAGGTGACTTTAGAATGGATTGCACTTGATTTGGTTTTCAGTTGGGTTTGTTTGATGTGGTTGTCTGTTTAAATAGAAACACTAATTCAGTCTCTCTGGTGTGAACCTCTGGCCCTCACGAAGATCCCTCATTCTCATGCCTCTGAAAAATTGTGAGTGAAATTTTCCCTTTTACAATTGTGTTTGTGGATAGGTTATCCAGAATATAGTATTTAATTATAGCATATTCTGATTTAAAAGTGATTTTTTTATGTCTCTTGCATAAAATATATTCTTCAAGTTACATCATAGCATTTCTGGTAATTTTTTGTCTTCAATTTTGTAAAATATTTCAACTGTGGTTTTCTGTAAAGTCCATCATCATGTTTTAGGAGCCTCTTAACTTGCCAGAACTAAATGAACTCTGCTTTTAATGTACTGGGTAAACTCATTTATTTTACTGGCAGCAGTTGCACCCTGGTTTTACGTGCATGAGGAGAAATAAATCTGTCCCTTGCTCTGATGATGCAGTACAGTGGTTTAAACTGCTGTATCTGCCTTAAGAATTTTGTAGCTGTGACAATTCTCATTGGCATCTCATTTCTGTTAATGAGCTCAATGCTCTTATCTGTTTTATCAGTTCCCTTCAGACATTTGGATTCTGTTGCATCTTTTGCATCACATTTTCTCCATTTCTGTACAGTTTTGGCCCAGGGTACAGATTTTATTATAACCTAGTTTAAAACAAGATTATTTGGGGAATTGAATGTATGGAGAACTTCTGGTTGTTTTTCTTAACTTTGTATTGTGTGTGACTGGTTTGGGAACACTGTCTTGATTTTCAGGTGATACGTGACAGTATCTTCCAAAGCTGCCCCTTCTGGATGGCTGGCATGAAGCTATGCACAGGCTAAAGTTAAGCCTTTAAAACTGTGTTCATGTGACTCGTGTTGACTTTCTTTTTTTGCCTCTTGCAACTAATACAATCACAGCTTAACTACCAACTGCATCAAGTAGGAGCTATTAAGGGGCAGAATTCTTCTGGGAAGGAATCCGGCTGTACAAGTTTTACACTTTTTTTTTGGCTATTGTGAGCAATATTCTTGCTGAGGTGGTCTAAGAAAGAGGATTTTTAAATAGTAGTGTTCATGTACAGACTGATTTAACTATATAGTTTGTTTGTGGTTCTTCCCTTGACTTGGTAAATATTTATTTCTGTTTATTTTTATGTTCTCCAAACTCTCTGCAGTTCCTTTCTTAAAGTTAGCATTAGTGTATGAATACTCAGTAATATTAACCAGTTTGAGAAATGAATTGGTGAGAGGTGGTATTAAAGTGTAGTCGTCATCCACAAGTTCTGGACGTGCCAGCGTGCTTTCCCAAGCTAGTGTGTGTTGATTGGCAAAACATGTTAGAGCTGCTTAACTCTCCTCTCATATAGCCTACATCACTCCAGGTGGCCATCAGGTGTTCTTGCCCCTAAATTATCAACTCCTTGGGTGAGTTAAGAATTCATAGACATCTCTTAATATATTTAATTGTCCCTATTTAGAAAGGTATCTTTAATGGTGTTTCTGCTTTCAAAGGAGAGTGGCTGGATGGGTTTTTAATTACTGTCTGGCTTGCTGAGCCAATCCTTCATTCATCCAAGTTTTTTTCTGTCGTATTTCCTGATTTCAGTATCCGTTGTAATTGTCAGAGCCAAGATGTTAAGCATCTGGAATATGTAGCAAGTGTGCTTTTGATAATTAATGCTAAATATAACTTAAAAATCAAGGCTTTTATAGTTCTGATTTCTTTTAGTGTTGATACAAGTGTCTTTTATTCCTTATGTATTCGTGCTTGCCAGTTTTTGGGATACAACACCCTTGAACTCAGTTTGACAAGGCCGCTATCCTAGCTTCCTTAAATTAATTCATTCTGTGATAATAGAATTATTTCCTCACACGGAAACTTCAGTAAAGCCTATGAATACCAGATGACTTCCTTCCAACTGACATTAGCTTTTACTTGGAATATTCCTTACCCTTAGGCCACTGTCTGCCACAGAATTGCACATAAAGTTCCCATCAGTTTCATCAGGACTTGTGGATGCAGAACAGTAGGGTAAACTTTTGGCAGAATAGTACAGCAGCGTGATGCAATGAAGCTGGTTTTATTTTAATCCCCTATTTTCAGGGGGTTTCAGTTTAGCCAGAATCACTTACTCAAAGCTGAAATGTGGCATGTTTGTTCTCCACTGGGAAGTATGCTTCTGTTTAATAATATTTTTATGAGATTGTATTTATGGAAATGGAAAGAAAAACGTCATGAAGCTAGTTTTGTTGCACTTTTCTAAGGCTTTTATATTTTGCATAGAGTTTTTTGCATAGAATATTGAACACGTTGTTTGGGGAAGTCAAGGCTTAAAACCTACTCTGCCCCAGCATAGCAATATATTACGTGTATTTTCATTCTAGTGATATCTGTATTATTTTAATTGCATGTAACTAATGTATTTATATGGTAGTTAGGAAGCCCAGTGGACATTTCCTGCTGCAGAGGAGCCACTGGCAGTCCTGGTTCCACAGTTCATGAACGGACCTGTTTTGGCAGTAGACTGCATTTGCAATAATGGAATAGTTGATTTTTGTTTCTGAACTCTTTCAACAAATGGGAAGAAAGAGGTGACTCTTTTTGTTCCATTGCTGAAAATTTCTTTGGAGGCTTTCGCTGGTTTCCAACTATTGCGTATGTTCAGTTAGGATGATTACTTGGGAATCGGTTCACTGAAGAGGGCACAAGTACAACATACTCAAGTAATTAATCCTTGTAATTTACAACATTTCATTTTATTAGAAGCTTTTGTTTTTACATGTATTGTAAGGTCAATTTTACTGTTTTTAAGTAGCACTTTTATACATATCTGAAGGGGTTTTTTAAACAGAATTGATTTTTTTTTCTTTGTTATCTAATGAGAAGAAAGTATAACACTACTAAACAAAGCATAGACTAGTTAGCCTCCAGGCTGTATATTCAGTTTAGGTCAGTAATGATCTAGAGTTGTTCAATGTATGTGAAATATATCAGTGATCCCTTTTAATACTGGACAACTCTCCAGATCGAAGTCAGAAGGGCATTAATTGGTACCCTCCAACTCTTAAATGAGGGTACTTTCAGTTCATGTGTGAGGCAGAATTGACAGAACAGTGTGATGTATTTTGGACTTTGTCTAAGAACAGAATTTTCTTGAAGTCTCTCAGTCTAACTCCACAGCGCTATACTGGGTAAGGGCTAACCTTGTTTGAGATGACACTGCCGCCAGTAATGACATCTCCTAAACAGCTAATTTAAAGCTCATTTTCCATGGCCTTTAAAGTTGATTTAAAAAACAGTGAGTCTTAAAAGCTTTTCTCATTCATCCAACTTTCCTGATTTGTGTTGGTTTTATATTCCCTTGATACAGAACTGTTAGACCGACCTAACAGTACATGTATGGGTTTAGCAATTCTTGTTCTAGACAACAAGCGCTTTTCTTTTTTCCAGAACCCTTTCAAATGCTTTACACACATTGACATATATGGACATTTTACATATATAGAGATGTTTTGCTTAAATATGTATATATACACACACAAATGTGTATACATATATATGCATCTGCAGATTCTTAATAAAACTGAACATGATTCAAGAAGGGCTTGCATCTTGAATACTTAGGGTGGTATATTAATGTATATGTTTAAAAGGTAAGGAGGAATAAAGCATTTTGTTTGCTTCTGGTTTGAGCTGAGAAACACAGGTTTGAGGAAAAACTAGGAAGTATGTTCAAATTGCATTTCACCCTGTTTCTGGTTTGAAAGGCACAAGCTGTTAGTCATTGGAACTTGAAAGGTCAGCAAGCATATTTTAAGCTAAACCTTTTGGAGGACCCAATATGCTTTTAGTTTGCAAGGACCACTAAAGATCTGGGCATTTACTTTCTCCATAATGTATTCTGTATGAGTATTTAGTATGTATGCCTTCAATTTGCCAATGTTGCCATGTTTTCTTCTTAATTATTCACAAAATAAAGATTGAAAATAACAAAATGTGTGTTTGTTTTCTTGAGTGAAGCCACTACAAAAGAGGATATTTAATACTATTTCTGGCACAGTGGTGTTTGTACGCTATGGATGAGAAGTGCACATGAATGATTTGCATGCACATAACCTCATGATTTATTGGAAGTCTTGTCTCTGTTGGTGTACTAGCATAACAGTTTCTACCTGCAAGGAGTTTTAAATGATAACTTGGTGAATACTGTGGATAAGAGGTACATATTCAAGGCATATACTTGGCCTATATTATCCTGGTTCTGTATATGAGTAACAGAAGGGAACTGCAGAGAATATGTTCAATTTAAGCAATTTCTGTAATACACTGCAGGATTAGAATTATTTAAAAGTTACTTAACCCAGCCCAAGTAAGGCAATGCATGTGTGTGTGCTCACTCACTCCCTTTCCCTCTCTTTCTCTAAAGCAGTTGGGTTTGGGAAGGATTCGGGACTTAGAGTATTTAAAGCAGAATCCTAAAAATAAAATTTCCAGTTGAAAATGAAGATTAGAACACCTTAAGTTTGATTTGATCTCAGTCATCCTAGATGACAACTGTTTTCAAATGCTGGTTTAGAGCTTTAATTTCAAGTGCTCTGGAATAAATTGGATCCAGAGGTTTGGCTTGAGCTCCTATTTATTACAAATGTTCTTAAATGCACTGACTAGTATAGGTATTTTAGTTCTACCTATTTCTTACATTATTTGTTTTTTTTTAGATTTTGTGGTGTTTTCTGACTGTTCAGCAATCCAGAAGTCTTTGTCTTAGCAATGTTATTCTGCAAGAAATAGTCCCACTTCTCCTTTTTTGATAATTTTGATACTCTCCCTGAATTCGAGTAATTTAAGAAAGTTGCTTTTAGTTCTCAAAATGGATTTATATCCTGGTTTTAACCATGGATCATTAGTTTTCATACTTCTTTTAAAAATAAATGTTTTAAAAGTATAATGTAGTAAACCCATGTCAGAAAATAGATGTTTTTCTTTTCTGTAGCAAGTGCATGACAGCATTGTAGAAGTGACTTTCACATCTGCAACTGGCAATCTGAAGATCAAGACAGAAGCAGCAAGCCAGACACAGGCTAGGCCGGAGGTATGCTACAACAGTAGTGTCTACACAGTCTGTAGAGCTTTAACTTGTCTTTCCCATATCCACTGAAGTAATATTCCCTAACAAAGGGATTTTTTCATGGATTTTCTTGCAAGCTGTCACTAGAGACTTTTGTTAAAAACGTGAAACTAGCTCCGTAAGTGTGTTCAAATTGAATATAATAAAATCAGTTAAATAATTTTGAAACTCTTACTGTAATGAAAAGCTGTTAGCTATATGGAATAGTAACAAAAACCGCAGAAGCAACAGCAATATAATATTCCATTGTATTACATCACAAAAGCTTAATGGAGTCATGGTTGTTCTGCAGTTAAATTCTGTTTAGGAACTATGTTAGCATTACAGAATTTTCAGCTGTAATTATCATAAAGAGTTTCACAATTGCTTTGATCAGTGGAAGAGATTTGGGTTATATTGTGTATGTTGCCAAGAGTTGTGTGTAGTTCCATAAAGTGCATGGACAAGAGGGGCTCATGAAGATGTAAGTTCTTCCCACACAAAAGCTTTTTTAAAACAGATAGACATCATAAAAAGTTAACTCCCTTCTCCAGATGGGAGGTTATTAACAACCAGCAACTACTGTTAAGAATTTAAAAACAACAGCAAAAAATCAACAACCCACGACACTGATTTCTATGCCTTTCACATTGCTCACCTTTTCTTAGCTCTCTCACTTAGTGTTTTATCTACAGGTTTTTGTTTAGCACTAATCTTTCCTTGGACCCAGCACTTGTGTTTTCCTTGTTTCTAAAACTGATACATTATCTTTGTCATCCTCAACACTAAAAGCTGAGTGATGTACAGAATTCTTCTTTGAATTTGCTTGAGAAGTAGAAGATGGTGTTGTGGAAAGCTCCCATACCATTCTATATGAATTCCTGATTGATACTGCAACCTAACACCTTGAGTGGAGAAGTTAGCTAATTAGTGTCTCTATTCCTGGCAGTTCAAGATTAGAAGAACATTTATAACTAATTAAACTTTTTTTATTAACCTCATTTCTCTTAGAAAAATTGCTTTGAAATTTTGCCTATGCAAGTCTTTGTTTAGAAAAAATTTTTTTCTATGAATTCTTTAAAGAAGAAAGTAGGTAAGGGTCTCATACCATCAGTTCTAATACAAGTTAAGGTTTATATTAGTCTTTATGTCTGTCGTTGCCCTTTGCATCACTATGGTTTAATTGAGCTCAGTTTGTAGGACTGAATTTCTGTATCAATAATGCCCTGTTAAAAAAATATGATGTCAACTTTCCTTGGATGTTCTTTGCCCTTGAGGTTTTTCAGTTCTTCGGAACCTCAGTCTCATGAAAATAGGGATGAACACAGTAGTGTCTTATCACAGTATTTTTACTGGTAGACATTTGCATTTATTATATAGTGTGAGGAAATACTTGAGCTTTTCTCCAGTGCTGTGTATATCTCACTCCCTTGTTTATGCTTCCTTTTCTTAAACCATTTTAGGCACTTTCCTCACTCCAGAAGCCTAAAAATTAAGCTCTTAAAACGAAAGAAACTTGAGAAGGAGACATAACAGTCTGGAGACAACTTCACTGAGCTGTTGACAATATCATATTTTTCAAAAATAAATATCCCACAGAGCACTGAAATGCCAGTGTGCTAACACTGTGTCTCTCTGTGGGGTCACATTCAGAGTCCATCAGCTGCAACGGAGTAATGCCCAGGGTAAAGCCTGTAGTGCACATATCCAGTGCTGTCTCTTGAAAAAGCAAATCACAGTACTGGAGGGTATGATCCTGAGGGGTGCTGAGCATTGTCAGTTTTGCAGTTCAGGAGCTGTTAGGTGTTAGTCCTTCTGCAAATCTCTCCCCAAAATGGCTGATCTAGCAAAATGATATAGCTGGACTACTGTCCCAGCAAAGAAGAAACCTAAAGGGGAGACATGCTGCGGTTTTCCTCTTGGCCAGAGGTACAGACATTATGCAGGCATTGGAACTGGGTGCTAAAACACTGACTTGGCTTTGTAAACATTGAAGTTCCATCATTTTGCACCAACATTTCCAGCACATGCTATTCTGAGTAGGGTCAATAGCTACTTTTTGTCTCCCGTTTGTGTTGTGACAGAGCCTGATTATACACAATGTGTATTTTGTCAAGTTAAATAAGGGTTGCCCTCTCATTAGTCCTTAGAATAAAATGAGAATAGTGTAAGTAAAGAAGAATCATCTGACTTCTTTTGCTGGGCCTTGTAACTCCAACAGTTCATTTATTGTATAAAGGTAACTTCTATATATTACTATTATAGAAAAAAAATAGCTGTTGCTCTGCAGCTCCCACATGATGATTCATGCTACCAGTTTTTCTTCTATTAATAGTCTACAGAGAGTTCTTAAATTTAGATTGAACTCCATCTCATAGTCTGTCATGCTGAAGAGCATTTAGAGAAATAAAGCCACAGTCTGTTTGGGCAGTGCCTTTTATGGAGAGTAGTCCAAACTCTTGACATGAATTTACTGAAAGTCATTCTTTCCTTCATGACCTAAGTGCAAATGGCAGGATTTTAACAGTGTTGGGGATATGGTTAGCATTTCCTTGTGAGTACAAATCTTAACCTTGACTTTAGCTTGTTTTCCTTAAGCCTAGGTGAAAGTTGAACTACTATGCTGCAATGAACAGTTTTGAGAGGAGGCTTTGGTCTTTGACACAGAGAAGTGTCCTTCATTAAGTTGTTAGCCATGGCCATTTCCAGCAAAATTTTGCACGTTTAACTTTGTTAAAGGACATGCTCTTCAGAAAACCTGTTGGGTTTTTTTTCCCCAATGTTGATTTAAAAATCGCTAGTAAATATTTAATGTTCAACAATGTGAGAGAAGTAATTGCATATATATATATGCACATGGGGTTTTATTTTTTTATATATATTTATCTTTAATGTTGAACAATTTGCTAATGTTTCCAAAGGACCTCAAGCAACCCTGCCTCCACCCCTTCTCTTAGACTAACACGAGTGCCTTTCACTGCTTTTGAGGAGATTCGGGCAGTATGTGTGGGAGTATGTGCAAGCCAGAACACATAATTTTAAGTGTCCTGTTTAACAACATAACACATATGTGTGCTAATATGCAGTTTGCTTCTTTGCAAAATCTGCATCCCTTAAATGTAATTTTGCATGTATAAGATCACAGAGTCACGGAATGGTCAGTGTTGGAAGGGACCTCTGGAGATCATCCGGTCCAGCCCCCTGCCTAAAGGACATTCTGCTAGAGCAGGCTGCACTAAGTCACATCCAGGCGGGTTTTGAGTGTCACCAGAGAAGGAGACCCCACGGCTTCTCTGGGCAGCCTGTGCCAGGGCTCTGTCACCCTCAAGGTAAAGAAGTTGTTCTTCATATTCAGACAGAACTTGTGTTGCAGTTTGTGCCCGTTTCCCCTTGTCCTGTCCCTGGGCACCACTGAAAAAAGCCTGGCCTCATCCTCTGGACACTCACCCTTAAGATATTTGTATGCATTGATAAGATCCCCTCTCAGCCTTGTCTTCTCCAGGCTGAACAGACTCAGCTCTCTCAGCCTTTCATCATCACCAGTCCCCTCATAACCTTCATAGTCCTCTGCTGGCTCCTCTCCAGTAGCTCCCTGCCTCCCTTGAACTGGGGAGCCCAGCACTGGACACAGCACAGCAGATGTAGCCTCACCAGGGCAGAGCAGAGGGGCAGGATCCCCTTCCTCGACCTGCTGGCCATGTTCCCCCTAAGGCATCCCAGGATCCCACTGGACGCCTTGGCCCTAAGGGCACGCTGCTGGCTCATGGGCAACTTGCTGTGTCCAGCAGAACTCCCAGGTCCTTTTCTGCAGAGCCGCCTTCTGGCAGGTCAACCCCCAGCCTGTACTAGTGTGTAGGGCTGTTCCTCCCTAGATGCAAGACCTTACACTTACCTTTGTTGCACTTCATTAGGTTCCTCTCCACCCAGCTCTCCAGCCTGTCCAGGTCTCACTGCATGGCAGCACAGCTTTCTGGTGTATCAGCCACTCCCAGTTTTATGTCATCCACAAACTTGCTAAGGGTATATTCTGTCCCTTCATCTAGGTCACTGATGAATAAGTTGAACTGGACTTGGACCCATGGTGATTCTGTATGGGTAGAAAGAAAAATTTAATGACAGAGAAGAGCTCCAAAACTGATAGTTATCTCTTAAAGACAGGTTTGGGGTTTTTTTTTACTTAAAATATGCTAATTCTTCCATATTTTGTTCTAGACAAACTGATGATCATATTCAGTCCTTCACATGAAGCCTCGATACATAGGTACAATTTTCCTGCTAGCTTGCTGCTTGCCAAAGTGGCAGGCTTATTTTGGTTAAAGTTGTTATATGAGTCTGTTTTGTGTTCACAGTAACGTTACTGAGGAGCCCAAGCAGTGTCGCTCATGTCAGCAAAGAGAAGGGTGAGTTCCATGATAGATCTCAAGTGTGAATTTTTTATTTACTTTGCGCTCATCTTTATGAAGGAAGTATTTCAAGTTTATTCAACACACTCTTTCTAGAGTTTACTATTTCAGCTCAGCTGCTAGTTCTGAGAGTGCAAATAGTCCTACATTGCTACTTTTCAGCTGCCCAAAGTACAGGAGTTGGGCTTGTTCAGTTAGGAGATAGTGTACATACAGTATGTTACTGCAACTCTGCATTTCAGGAATGGAAAAAGCCCTTTTTGGCTGTACGCGGGAGAATCAGAAAACTTTATTTTTTCCCTTGCAGTCATGGGCTTGTTTCAGCTCACAGTGTGAGCCAGCTGCCAGCTCTAAGCGTGTGGTAGTTCCTTCCCCTGCTCAGGCTGCTGGAAGCTGTTTTGTTTCCAGGTAGTTTCAGCTGACCTCTTCACATACTCCCTTCTCAAAGTGCATCTGGCCAAAGCAGTCATAGTAATGTTTTTTCCTTCATGAGTGACTACAAAGGGAAAGGAAGTTAGCACTCTCTTGTACTGCTGCCCCTCCATATATTATAAAAACAAAGAAAAAATAGAAAAGCTGATTGTATTCCTTACTATCAATTTACTGTCATTGTTGGCCACCAGTAAGGGAGGGCATAAGTAGAAATATCTACAGGTAAGGACAATATACATTGAATATACACAAGAAATATGATCAGCAGTGCAGTTCTGATGCTTGACAGAGGCAACAGCATAAAAATAGAAAAACATTTTTAATTCAAAAGAAAAGCAATAGATCATTCAGATCTTATTGTAGTAATGAAAGCTATCCTATCCAACTGCTATATAGGACATAAAACTGCAGCTGTTCATTAGAAATGCATTTACTTGTGCAGAAGTGAGAAATGAGCATGCAAAAGTAATGGAGGTTCTGGCTTAGTTGCTCTGAGAGGTGTTAATACTGATTTTTAACATCTTGAAACACTGCAGCATGCCCAACTGCACAGAGAAAATCAGTAGGTGACAATGGGGACCTGATACACCATCTAAATTGGAATGACTGGTGAGGGAAGGAACCAGTGGTTTGGTGGTTTTGGTCGTGGTATCAGAACGCTTTTACGGAAAGATACATTAGAAGCTTGTCAGGGTGCCATTATCAGCCAGCCCTGTGAAAGCACTCAGGCATTTGCTTTGGATCTTCTATGACTTGCTGATTTAAAAGAAAATAGTCTATATAAAATAATCTTAAAACTGGTTAGCTGCAAACAAATATAAAAAAAACAAATATAAAACTGGTTAATTAAAGAAGAGTTATATCTGGGAAAAGAAACATCCATTGAAGCACTTCTGGGGTCCTCCTTCAAAGATAGTTAATCAACATCTGTGTGTGACCCAGGAAACTGGTAAGATGATATGTTGAGGGTGGGATGGTTGGAAGAAGCCAAGCCTGACAGCTTAATACAGGGAGCTGACTGCAACAACTTTCTCTTTAATGTATTCAGGAACAAAATCATATTTAGAAGCTGCATCTGGCTCCTTGAAAGCATTTTGATTCCCAGCTTTCATTGATTTCAGTGGGAGAGAATCATTTGGATGTCTTTGAGGATCCAGGCCAAAGACGAGGCAGCCCCTACACTACCCTAGAAAGGAGCAATGCTTAACAGATGCAGCAGATCCTGGCAGACAGCTACTGCTACAGCATGACACTTGCCCCTCTAGTTCAAATACAATGGCACAGCATAAAATTTCATGCAGTATCAGTGAGGAGTAGGAAGACACTACCTCTTGTTGTACAGGGCAAAAGTGAGACCATTACCTGAACAGTGCTTGACTCTAGTGTCAGCATTTTTCAAAAAGCTCTGGCAAACTTCATGTAGGCAGGTGGCATTTCTAAATTTATCGTTATTGCAGCATGTTTTGATGAGGCTTCTAAATTTCTCACTGTCTCCCACTTTTGCTTTTTCTGTTGACTTGGCTAGTCAATATATGTGGTCCTTAAAATCATTACATCTTACTGTGTGGTAGAGTACTCCAGCCTTTTAAGTAACTTCCTGGGAAAAATGACTTTTTTTTTCTTTTTTCTTTCCTCCCCAGAGGATTCCCATTGTGTTTGGAGCAGCACTCTGGCCTACACTCTGTAATTCATAGCTGCGAGGCTGAGGCAGCCTGTGACCAGCCTGCCTTCCCGTCCAAGGTAAGAGTGGGAGGGAAGGGCAGCACTGGTGCCTGGTGCTGCTGCCAGTGCTAAAACTTTAATGTTTAGATGCTTATAGGTTTTGAGGTTGGTGCTGAAGTGGCTGGTGCCAGTTCTGACACTTATTCCTACTGTCTTGATGCACCAAAAAAACTTAAAGCATTGTTCATGCTCTTGCTGCCAGAGAGGGCTCGGTAAGCCATTTTCCTGCACATCAGAGTAATGTGCATATGCTTCTGGCAGATGTGGCATGAGTGAAGCAGCCCTAGGGTTGGGAATCCTGAAATAATTTTTTTTCTTGCATGGCACAAGCATCCAGGTGGTGGCAATCCCCTGCGTGGATGGGGCCTGGGCTGGCTGTCATTGAAACTAATCATTTTTTTCATAGGCTGGGATCTGCCATGGAGTTGGTGGGAAGTGTGGAGTCATGCCGGTGGTTTTTCTTGTTTGTAATGTCCAGCCACTAGGAAGGTGTAGATAAATTACTTGCTAAGAGGTAAAGCTGAAAAGTAGAAATAAAGAAACCCTTAGAAGATGTCCACATAGAGCAGCGGGTTCAAATTCTTGAGAGGTTCTCTCCCAGCTTCCATACTGCTGCCGGATGAGTCATGGCTCTTCCCCCTGGTCGGCCAGTGTGGGGGAACAGGAGCGGGCTGGGGACTGGCCTGGCCCACACCGGTGGGATCTGCTGGGACCTGCCAGCTGGGAAGTGTGAAACACCCGTCACGTATCTCATACCTTGACTGAGACACTGAGAACTCTTACAACACTTCCAGAGCAGGAACACCCAGGGTTTCCTTTCCATGGTGGTAAGGACTGTTGAGCAGAGAAGAGGCGTCAGCGCCCGTTTCTCTCTGCTGTGCAGCCTTTCAGGCCACCTCTGCGTGGGGAGGCTGAGACACGCTGGGGGGGTCCAGCCTGGAAAGAAGTGGGTGCTTGAAACAACGTGCAGAGAAAGCCCTCCTCTCTCCTCTCCTCTCCTTCCCTCTCCTCTCCCGCTGTCACTGTATGCAGATAAGCACAGTGAAAGCCCGTTCCTGTCCCTTGCAGGTCCCTCAAGACACGGTCCGCGCTTCTCGCAGTCAGTGGCCATCTCCTTCGGCCGATGCGCGCAGTCCCCGCTGCCGCCGAGCCCCCCGCGCCCCGCTTACCGCCGGCCGCCAGGTAACGCTGCCGGGCGCCCGGCTGCGGGCACCGCCGCTCGCTCGGCCTCGGCGGGGCGGCGGCCGCCG
>JAVJGJ010000001.1:88679519-88727308 GCA_035590215.1 Microhierax caerulescens | reverse complement strand
GAGAGGAGCGGAGCGGAGCGGCGCCCCGAGGGCAGGTGGGTGATGCCGTTGTCGCCGCGGCTGGGCTCCACGGGCGACGGGTGCCCGCTGTGGCAGCGGTCGGGGCGGGCTGCGACTTTCGCCGCGCTGCTCTGCCGGTCGGGCGGTGCGGGCGGCCCCGCTGGTGCGTCCCAAGCGCGACGGGCAGCGACTTCCCTCGCCGTGTTCGCCACGGCCCCGGTCCCTCTCCTGCCTCTCCCGCGAGTTTTGAAAGTGGCTGCCCGCCGCCCTCCCGGCACTGCCTGGCCCCCCGCCCCGAGACGGGGGCGATTTTTCTTTACCACCGTTTTCCCCCGTCCCGGCTTGGATGGTTTTTCCACCGCTGAGCCAGCACTCGTCTGCATCGTGCTGATTCCCAACTGTCAGTCCCTCGACACACCCCCACGCTCCAAGATGTTTGCTCCACGGATCTTCCCTCAAACATCAAGCGCTGGACTTTGTCCCCCTGCACCCAGCCCTCCTCCTAGCCCTTCAGATGATATTTGTGCTTGTGTTAATCTTAAAATAGCAATTCCACAGGAGCACCCTGCGTCCTGTAAACTCCACTGTAGCGTTTAACAAAGGAGCTTTTCCGCACACTTTGTAATCATGGTAAGGGAGAACGGGCAGGGACTGAATAGATGGTATTAAACCTGTGCACGCTTTTACCCCATTCCTTGCCCCCTGAAAGCCCTGACCCTGACGCATCTCAGCCAAGCAACTGAAACAGTTTTTCGGTAGTGTCCTTTCTGCTGTGCCTGGGAACTCACTAAGCCTTGGTACCCAGCGAGTGCCTTAGTGGAACTGCCAGGCACGGAGGGGCCTAGCATCTCTGTGCTGGGGGGAGAGAGCAGATGAAGGCAACAGGCTGCCAGGTGTCAGTTGTCTCCGGAGCTGTGGGGAGGATGTGTGGAAGGCTTTCTGCCCTGGCACACAGGGCTCCAGGGCCCTGCCGGGGTAACCTGCCCTCATGGAGGTGCAGGCAGTCCAACCTGGAAGAGTGCATTAGGCAGCAGGTGTGTTCCCACTCCATGTGAGCTGGTGTGTGGTGCCCTCACTAGGGATGCTCCTGGGAGGAGATTTTCCTCTACTGTCGTTTGTGTGGTCTGAGAGTCTCCCAGAAGCACAATAGTTGCTTTAATGCCCTTTTATGTCCTGGTGCAGTGTGAGCATGGGGTGAGTTTCGAATTCAGAGGTATCGCAAGCTTTGCTGTAGTTTGAAATTAGTAAAGGTGGTCAAGCACCCTTTTCAAAACTGGCTTGGGCAGAGGCCCCAATGGAGGAGACAGAAAGGGTTAACTTAAAGAGAATAACATGACTCACTTAGTAAATAGCAGTTAATGGAATTGCTGTAACTATTTAAAATTATTTTCCTAAGCAGATGGTCAACTATTAGATAACTTGATCTTTGGATATATTTGTTTTCAGGTTTCTTATCAGGCTTGTAAGTCAGACACTTGTGTAACTCAAGAACTGTAGTAATTGCTAAATTCACCCTGCATAAGAGAAACTTAACAGAGAGAAAGAAAGCATGGCCAGCTCCTGCTGTTAGAGAGATACCCCCCAGAGCATGTTGTCCACGTGAAGTACAAAAAATTAGATAAAGTGATCAACAGGGATGTGAGAAATATTTCAATTGAATTAGATCTGTGGAAGAAATACCGTATTTCAAATCCCAATAAAAAAGTCAATATAAATGTAATCACCTATCACAAAAATACCATGAAAATGAAATCCTGTCTAATGTGGCAAATGGATTTAATTCTGAATTAAACAGGAAAGCTATGAGCTTCTGAATTTGTCCAGAAAACATGTGGGTACAAACTGCAAACATGTATATGTGTATATAAAATAGAAATTACCTATTCCAGGGTGTAGGGGGAGAAAAACAATAAAAAAAAAAAGGCAAGCAGGTCTCCTTTTTAATGCTGATTATGTGTAAGTTTGTAATTTACACACGTACATAACCTGTCTTGCTTTCCATATGTATCTTTATACATAAAAAATAGAATCAGCATCATCCTGTGCCAGGTCAGGGGATAATAGCCCAGCAATGATGTTTTTAGCTTCTGTCCTTCTGTCAATGGGTGCAAAAGGCATTAAAGATCTGAAGCTGAAAAGCCTCCCGCCAGGTCTCCCATGTTTGCATTTCTATTTTTGCTGATATTTTAATAGGATGTTTCCATAAGGGCTGCTGGCACTATTGCGTTTGGATGTAATCAACTTTTGAAAGCTATTTATCTTTTTTGTTTAATCTTCAATAATAGATTTTATGTACAGCCATGTGATTAGGTGCTCTTAAGAACTACTGGGAGAAGCTCAGTCCAGCAGGAGATTTGGAGAGACTGTTTTGAATCTTCACTCTTCCTTTTAGTTGTGTTTCTCTGAAGGGTCTGTGCTGGCTGGCCAAGTACATCCCCTTTGGTCTTGAGGCTGGTAGCTTTTCCATCTGGTGTGGAGGGAAAACCTCCCACTTTACCACTTCCTTTCTGCCTGGGTGACTGATGGCTGTACGATTTCTCATCTATACAGGATGCTTAAGGCTTCACAGATTTTCCACCAAAACACTTATTTTCACTATGCTTCAGCTCTTCGCTTTGGTTTGACATTTCCACCCACGTGAGATGGGACAAAGTGTAATGTGGCTAAGTGCTCTCTAAGTGTTCTGTGCAGCAGTGAGCGAGTTTTCCATCCAAGGGCTTGTATCAGCATCTCTTTTGCTGTCCTGCGAAGTTTGTCCTTGTCTTCAGCTTGAACAGACTTGAGCTCTTCTTATTAGTTCTTTCCATCTGAATTGGATGAATAACTCTCCAGGTCACTATTGTGTGCTTTCCATCTGAAAATGGAGATGGGCTTAAAGCTTTCTCTTTTTTGTTGGGCTCTAAACTATAAATGAAGAGATCTTGAGCTGTGTGTCAAGGAATCAGAGAGAATTCTCACAAGTCAATGGAGAGTTACTCCCCTTCAACAGGGTCTGGTATTTAGGACCAGAAGGTTTGGTTTCTTCATGGATCAACTTCAAGTTTTGCATAAGTGCAGCTGAACAGCCTTGGTGAAGCAACTTGAACACAACAGCACCAGTTCCTTGCCTCCCTGCTCATTTTAAAAAGGCAAAGTTGCCTACTTAATGAGATGCTTATGTAGCTGAATATTGAGGGTTGGTCTGTTAGGGGTAAAAACTGGCAGGGCAAGAGGATCTGGGAAGAAACACAGAAGGTGGTTTAACCTCAGAAGGCTTGAGGTTCCTCTACAGAATCGAAAGATGCTTCCCCCCTCCCAAAGGTTGCATCTGTGTCAGGAATTGGTTGTATTGTACTTCTTTTTCCTGAAATAAATCTCTGTAGATCAGAATGGACAGATGGCACATACAACACTCAGTTATGGAAAACATCCTCAGGAGGTTTTCAAGGTTGTCTGATCCATGCCTCTGCCCAAAGGCTGGGTCAGCTATGCTTTTGTCATTCCTGACAGCTATTTCTCCATCCTGCTCCTAAAGACCTGCAGCAGAGACTCCTTGCTTTCCTGGCATGCAGGGAACACCCTGGTATCCAGCTTAAAACCTCCTTTGCTATAACTCAGTCCTCATCCTGACCACAGTGGGCAACCCACAGAGGAGCAGCAAAGAGTATTTAGAAGTGCTTCAGCAAATGCAGGTATTTGGTAAATGTAAGTGAATAAAAGTGTGATCTCTTTCACTCCTCAGCCTGTGTTCTGTAAGGAGCAAATCATATGAAACCTGGCTACCTTGTGCCTGCTATGACCAGAGATCCCTGACAGGGGGTGGGGTAGGTAGGCTGCACTACAGCTCTGTAGGGTGATGCAGTTGCAAAGTTAGGATCAAGTTGTTTGGATAAACACACAGCAATGAGGTTATGAAAGAGCTGAAGAGCCACTAAGTGCTTAGGAGAGTTCAGAGAAAAGCAAATGCAACAAAATGGCTTCTGTAAAACATACACGTTCAGGGCAATCGCTGCTTTTAGGCGAAAGCATTAACAGTGTTGTGGCATGTGTTTGAGTGCAAGCTTTGTCCCTTCCTGTTCAGGACGCCTGGGGCTTGATATGGGTGCTATAAAAAGACATCTAGTGCTATGTGAGATAGCCCGGTGGGGCTGGCAGAGAATAGGATAGGACCTGAGGGAGGCGCGTGCCTTTCTAAAGTGACAGCAGAAGCTCAGGTGATAGCTTAGAGCACTTCGGACTCACTATCGCGTACATATAAGCAACTAGCTCAAACCTTATCAGTTTAGTTTATAATTTGTTCTGGAGAAAGGATGCTTTTCATCATTGGGCCTGTTGGTTGATTATTAAAAACAAAAATTACCAGGTAGCATAAAATACATTGTATCTTGTGTACAGTATATGCAAATGCCACTGTAGAAGATAACACAAGAGCAGGAGTACTGGAGCCTCTGTGCCCACAATGCAGCGGTAAATCTAGTGCCAGGAAGACCACACTTGAAATTTTACGTATGTTTTAGGGCTCCTGCTGATGGGTTTTTTTAATTTTTTTTTTTTTTTAAGTTATGCATCTCAAGCTCAAATAAAATAAGTATTTTGTTACAACTACAAATGCAGTAGTGAAAGGCAGGGCTTGGAAAGAAATGACAGCTATCTTAAATGATAAGTCAGGGGTTGCATGCAGTAGGTTTATCACTATCTGACAAGGTAACACGATAAAGTCCAAGTGTTACATAGGGATGTGGAAAGACCTGAAACAGGAATAAAGAACACTTTACATAGCATTTTTAGGGAACATTTGCAAACAATGCATCTGTGACAATGGAGAAGTTAGCGAGGAGTGAAACTTCTTGCTGGGATGGTTTGAGCCAGGGACAGGGGGAGGAAAAGGCATGCAGAGGATGAGGGAATCTTCCTGTCCCTCTCTGATAGAGGAGAGGAAAGGGGGGTTTTCCTGAAGCTTTGGAGACGTGACAAATGACATGCTGGGCGCCTGTCTGTATGTTGATTAGCATTTGTAATTGCACTCAAATCCAGGGTGGAAGGCACTCAGGCATTCTCAGGAGGCCCCTAGTACTTGCAGATTGGGGCTGTTTTATCTGCTGGCTAGCTGAGATACAGTGTTCTCTGTCTTCCTGTCCCTTGTGTTTATCCCAGGTGACACTCACAGCAACAGTTGTGGCTCCTTGTTCAGCAGCTCTTCAAGGAGGGCAGGAGAGGGATTGTTCACTGGTGGAGCCATGCAAAGCTCAGCTGAACCTGAGCCAGCGTCAGCTGGGGGTCACGTCTGCGTATCTCCTGGGCAGGGTCCCTCACACGTTTGAGTGAGTAATGCTGCTGAACAGAGGGAAGTGCAATTTGGGCTCATTCTGCTCTTTTAAAGTGTCCCTTTGGGAGCAGTGAGGTTTGCACTGTTTTCCCTGTTAGAAGTTTCTTTCTTCATTAAGTATTCAGACCTCAGATTCTCTCCCATTTTTCTTCTGGTTTTGCTGCTTTGGAGCTACTTTGTTTTGGTTTTAGACTATTGTGTTCCTCTCGCTTCTTGTGTCGTTGTCATAGTCTCCCCACCCACCCCACCCCACTCCCATATATTTTTTTCTTATTATTAGGAGAGCATAAGTATTTCTGCTGTCTTTGCCTGTTCTGTAATGTTGGCCTGTTACCTTTATCCCCCTTCTTGTCCTGGGGAAGTCCTCTACAAACTGACCTACCATTTTGGTTATTGAGGTTTCCCCAGAATAGGATTGTCAGGTCCTGGTATGAATCAGTTGTTGAGGTTAGAGAAGTAAAGGGAAGTAGGATGTTAAATATCATATTCTGTGATGATAACAACTTTGGTTTCAGTATGAGATCCATATACTTGAGCACAGACTGGGTTTTTCCATAGGAAACATTCCCCAGGATAAAAGACAGCTAAGAGATATATGGCTCTTTAATATGATCTTCAGAAGAGAGGCACGTGATTGAAATTGATTTGAATAATTACAGTTTCCACATACGTCTGATCCACAGATCAGTGCCCAGGTTCAATGGGATGATGGAAAATAACATCAGACAGACTTGGGCTGGCACCAGCACCATTACAGTTCCTGAAGCATGTGCAAGGAAGCACGTTGACTTTTAAAATGTTTCTTAAATGTTCTGCAGCCTGGATTTTTGGCAAAAAAATGACCTGTGCTAATGGCTACCTGGTCAGGGATTCCTTAAAATACCCTGAATCCAAAAAGTGCTTCTCTCCCAGAAATCAGACCTCTTTAGCTGAACATGTTAAGACTGAGGCACTCAACTTTGTCAAACACCTAAAAACCATTAATCTTTTGTTTTATGTCACCCTGTGTCTTGCCAAATGCTGATCCAAGCTCTGCTTTGCCAGTATGATTCATTTAGGGTTATAACATGGGTAGACATAGAGGATTCTGGAGGATTCAGTGTAATTATGTGATTCTTTTTCTGTGGTACAACTGTGTGGTGTCAACTTTTGCAGGATATAGAAAGACAAGAAACCATATTCATGGGCTGAAGACTGGAAAGAGGATTCATTGACAGTTTTTGTTGTCTTTCCTACCCCATTCCTAAAGGGAAATCTTCCTTTTCCTCTGTGTAGCCACAGTACAGCCTAGCTGTACGATTACCGCAGGCAAGAGATGAACACAGTCCACTTGGGAGAAACAACCCTGAACTCTTGGGGATGTCTGTTCTGGGCACCTCCTTGGGATCCATGTGTGCTTGACTAACATCTTTTGTGTTTGGAGGCAAATGCCATGGTCCCTAAGGAATTTACCTTGTGAATCTTCTTTGGTTTATCTTTGTTCAGGAAGGTGTGAGGATCATGGTTGTCATGCATTTGAGAAATGATTGCAGGTGTTGTTTACAGCTGCAGCTTTTTATGATATCTTATTGTGCAAAACCTGTAAAATATGTTTTCATGAGGGAAAAAAGCCACTTCCCAAGTGTGGTAGAAGTGCGTCTATTGACGTGGGGTATGTGCTGCTGCTCTCTTTGATTCTCTTTGCCTTTCTGCTTCCTCTGGACAAGCACACTCACTCATAAATAACTGGCAAGTCCAGTAAAATGTTTTCTGAAGTGATTTGTCAATGGCTACTGGTTCTCCAGTGCAATGGCTTGATGTAGAAGGGGAGAAACCAATGACTGATGTCATTTTCACCAGCAGCTGGGTGCTCTCTACCCCAGAACGTCAGTGTCTCTGGCCTGAGCAGTCAGAGGAGGAAGCGGGCAGAGTAAGCAGGCAGTTACTTGTAAGCGGATGTGCTTTTACCACAGCACAAGGACTTAGGAAATGAGGGAAGGACTTTGTTAGAGTCCTCAGAGCACTGGCTAAATGCTGAGACTTTGGGATCAGTATGCAGTAACATTGGAGACTTCTTAATAAATTGGATTATAATCAAGGACTTGGAGAAAAAAAATAAGTCACTAAGTACCTCTAGAAAGGCTTGTATTGGCATGGATGACTGTGATAGTGAAAATGCAAGTCACTTGCAAGTATGGTGCAAGTCATAGCAAAGAGAAGAGGAAGGGACAAAGTAAGGGTGTGTGGCCTTGAGACATCAGCAGAGCATCAACACCTCCTTATCCACAGAGGGTGGCAGAGTCCTGAAAATTCTTAAATAACTTTGAGACTGAGACAGAAATGCTAACGGAGGGTGGCAGAGTCCTGAAAATTCTTAAATAACTTTGAGACTGAGACAGAAATGCTAACGGGATGATGAGCCGTGACACAGGGCAAATAAGCATTAGCAAGTCAGGATGAGTACCTTAAAAAATGGAAGAAAGAAAGTTGCTGGAAACAAACTAAGGAGGCAGAAAATTTTTTATTGTGGCTTTTGCCTGCTTTTGGGATGAAATCACATCACCAGCTTTGTCACGCTGTCCAAATGCATTTTCACTGGTAGCTGATTGACAATCTGAGGTGAAACCAGTTGAGTAAAACATACTGGTGCACAGCCTGGGAGTGCAAGGGGCCAGGGCATGCCGCGGGGCATGGGAGGAAATAAGATTTCTTGTATTAGCTGAAAACCAGCCAGTATTGCAAGGCACAGGGAGCACACGGTCAGTCTATGTCATTGAACCAGCCAGCAGTGAACAGCCCATAGAGAGCAAAAGGCAGTTAGTGAGGCACAGTGAGCTGTGCAGGGGCAGAGCGTGGGGTGGCTCTGGGGGTGTTCAGAGGGGCTCTGTGGATGCCATGTCAGCAGGGCAGGCTCTGTGGAGTTTGGGCCGAGTGCTGCTGCAGCATCACTGCTTACACTGATAAGAGAAGGGAGCAAGTTGAGGAGGAAGGATACAATGAGCTGTGTTAGCAACCCAATGGCAGCTTGACTGCTTTTCATACTGTGGGTGGGTATGAGTCAAACCACTTGGGTGGTAATGGGAGCTTCATGGTTAGTCCTCAGTAATAACCCTTGCTCAGAGGGGTCAGCATATGAGCCATGGATGAGCTAATGCAGTGAGCCAGCTTTGCTTTGGCTCAGAGCAGGTAGAATTTGCTCATCTCTGTTCAAGTTGTACAGTGCCTTCATCAGGATAGGGAGGGGCAGCTGGGGAATCATTTTAAGTCACATGGAGAGAGATGGGAAGAGTTATATTCCTTCTACTGTAGAAGACAGGATGTTGGTTGACCTGGTACAACAGCATTCCCTGCACTGAGGTAGGGTGAGTGTTTTGTTTTACTGGCAGAGCTTATGCAAGCGCTGCTTGCAACCTGCAGAAGGACAGTGCTTGGAGAAGAGAGAGCAGGGAACACAAGACCTGGTGGAAAGCAAACCTGTAGTCAGAGAAGGCAAATAGGCTTTGGGAACAACTGGATAAAAATGCAGGAAAACACACAGATGTACCCAATTCTCAGCTGCCTCTCTGGTAACTTCATATAGAAATGAGAGGTAAAGTTACATCTGGAGAGAAGTCTACGCCATTATTTTAAAAATATACCAGAATGGATGCATTAGCAATATGATAAATATTTTCAGAGCACATTCCTCCCTTGCCTGTATTCCTCAGTGGGTCACCTCGTCTTGATATCCTGTTTCCTCATTTTTCTTATTTTGTTCTTGAAGGAAATGTTCCTTATGTATGAACACAGCTGGCTTTAGTAGGACTGTGGGGAGGCAGAGTTTGCTTTTGAGTTCTTCCCTCACACAGGAAAGGAAAACTGGCTCCTCAGAGACATTGTGGACGATATTGGCAGTAGTAACTTGTTTCTGGCCATGGTACATGGTTTTAATTATGCTTTCTTACATGTCTGTCTTATGGAAGCTTACCCAAATGCTTCATTTTTTATTTTTGGAAATGCCGCTGTAGGTCAACATCATCAATCCTGGATACAAATGGTTTGCTCAAAAATCCAGCATGTTTCTATGCCTTTTGGCAATATATCATGATGCTTGCTGCCCAGTGAGACTTTTCTCTAGCAAGCACAGGGGAACCTTTTCCCGTTTGTTTGTTTGTTTGATCTCACTTATTTAACTGCTGGTCATTCAGCCTTACTTAGTTTTGCCCTCCATGGCTTTTTGTGACCGTTAGAATGGGAATAATTACTGTGAGGGTTTTTTTTCTTGCTTTTAAACATTTATAACATCCACTTAGGAAAAAAAAAAATGGACAAATGCGTTCTGTTTTGTTCTTCTCTTCCGCTACTGCAATAAAAATTAATCCAATTCTAGCACTTGGGGGGCAGGAGGCAAAGCTGCAATATTGGTTTTGCATTAGCCATTCCTGTTAGCCAGCCCATTTGTGTTATGACCTTTGCTTGTTGTCCAGTGGGGGTTTTGGGCATTCCTGTCTTGTGATTTTTATATGAGGTATACACAGGAGAAGAGACACAGGACAGGCTTGAAAGGTATGATTTTATTATACTTTTTGTTTCTGTCACTGCTGCAGTGATGTGGGTGTTTCTAGTAGTCCCTTACTCGATAAAGACTTCACACCCCAATTCACCGTGTTTGTTCTTACTGTGACTATAGCCTCCTTTTTTGGCCTGGACTGCAGCAGAGACAGAAATGTAAAGCAGAAATGTTGTCCCCCTTCCCCATTTCTGAACTGACAGACAAAGATCAGGGCAGTACAGATCTCTGAAGAGCCATTTCTTTTGCCTTTCACAGGTATGTGGAGTGAAGGTATTAAGTCTTGGAGGGCTGCTGCTTTCCTGTACAAGGAGGTGATACCAAGTTTAGCAAAGCTGAAGCCCTCATTTTACTCATAATTTCTGGAGAATTTGCAAAGCCAATCCAGAAGCCTTGTTACCCCACTGTAGGGTTTACACTGGCGGAAGGCTTCACTCCCCAAATGGAGACAAACTCCGTGCTTCAAAAGATCCTTGCCCATGCATTTTTTGCAGTCAGAGTGTCAGTGGCTCAGTTGATGTTTTGGATAAAGTCTGAAGGGTCAAACTGCCATGTGGAGTCCCCTGATAAAACAAGGATTTCCAGGCATCACCAGTGCACACCAGGCATCACCAGAACACAAGTTCTGCACTTGTATGGGTGTCCACACAGGCAGGTGTGCAGGACATGGGGCATCTGTAACTTCAGGGAAGGTTGAAGGAAACTGCAAATGCTCCAGGTACCTGAAAACCGAGAGCATGGTTTGCTGATCATTTTGCCTGCTTTGTTTCACTTGTATCCTTTGTTAACAAAGAGCAGTCTAGAGGGAAATAGTCTATTATTAATATTTAATTTCCTCCTATTACTGTAAGCAGATGACCTAAAAGATCATTTAGCCAGCAGCCAATAATAAAGCAAATAGGGGGAACCAGAAAAAGTATGTCTTGTTTAGATGGGTAATGTGTCCTTCCTCCTCTCTTCCCTGCTCCACCCAGCCACATCTTCATCCTTTGATAGGAAGCAGGAGTGAGGATGCTCTCTGGCAGCATCAAGCGCACTGGCTTCATGTGAGCAGTCAGGGGCACCAGGAAGCTGCTCTATGTGAAGTGTTCATAAAATACTGAACTTTAGAAAGGAAACTATGGAGCAACTCAGAAAGGTGCTGCTGCTGCCTTCCCTATCATTCTCCCTGAAAGGAGAGTGTTCTCATTGTTTTACAGCCTCAGTTGTTTTGCAAATTTGTGTACTGCCTCTGAGCACATCGGTTCATTTATTGTGACTTGATCCTCTAAAGTAATGGGGAGAGCTGAAATTTCTTAGTCTTTGATTTGAAAGATAGAGAAATTCTCTTTGAGCTGAAGGGATTTCAAAGAGAGGATAAAAACTGACAAGCATCTCCCCCTCCAGGCTTTGGAAAGTAGGAAACAAATAATTTAGCAGCACCGATTTTTGTTCTTACAGCCATGTGTGAATTCAAGGGTTTTCCCTCAGGGAGTTAGGTAATCTGTATGTGGCTGGTACCTGAGAAGGGTCATGTTGTCAAAGGGAGATGCTAGATTGTGATCTGTGGAATGAGCCTTGATGAAGACTCCCCCATGGCCTCATGAGCTGCCTGCTGCTCTGCTTACCCCATCCTAAAGCAGACAAGTAGGAACCGATCCTCTCTGGAGCCCGGGGAGGCAGCAGCCTGTCACTGTTGTGCCCACAGACTGTCTTGGGTGCCCTGAGGGCTGCAGATCCCCTAGAGATTTTGCTGGTATCTGCAAGTAGCTGTCAAACTGAAATGTCACAGACATTGTCATATGCATCAGCCTGGCATGCAGAGCAGAGGGTGTGTCTTCCCTGTACCAGTGTGGCAGAGTGTGGGCATCCAAAACTGGGATGCCTGAGCTGAGCCTGAAGGGGCCAAGAGCAGGAAATAAGCTTGTTTGAGGTGGGGGATTTGAACCAAGCAGTGACCAAGGGCTCACCTTCATGCTCTGGGTGCTCAGGAGAGAGAAGGGGCAGCGCCTTAGTCTAAAGCCAACTGGAGATGCCAAACAAAAGCTTGCTTGAGCTCCAGTGCTGAATAGCTTCATGGGAACGTGCTGTTCAGATGCTTTATTGAATTTTCAGGGAGCAGTTTTTCATTGGGACTGAAATATGAGAGAGAACAGAGTGTTCCAAGTCACTAAAAACGAACACAGTAACAGCTTTACAGGTTCGTGAGTGGCAAAAAAAAAGGTTTATTTAATAATGGGGCAAAGGCCGGAACATAGCCCAGGGTATCAAGAAGGAATTAATCCAATTAACAAAATAAAACATGGGCTTAAGAAGAAATACTAATTGTAGCTGTCCAGTGGGTTGTATGATACAGGTTATTTTTCTCAAGAAGCTTGCAATATCGATCCCTCAGGGGCCTAAGATGTTAAATATACCACTTCCCTGGTGAGTAAAACTGATTGTTAATTAATTTTGTCTTGTCAGACCTGGTTGCTGAGCCTTTGGATCTTGCATGTAGTAGATGATTCTAAAATAAATTTTGTATTGCCTCTGGATATATGTCTTCTTCTCCAGGTGGTCCGTATTTCAGTTTGTCCCTGTGCAGTAAATTTCTAACCTTATGAGCAGAAAGACTGAACCTGTTCTTTTTTAAAAGTAAATTGCAAATACTTCTACAATTAATGATGTGTTACCATGTTGGGTGAAAGCTATAGCAGGCTGACACTGTGAGAGATGAACAAGATGAGATGAGCGAGTTCAGGTTGAACATGGGAACCTCCCAGGTCATGGCACCCTCTGTAAGTAGCAGGTGAGGCCTCTGATGTGCTGGGGTTGTGTGGTTAATAATTGCGTTTTCTAATGTCAGTGGCAACTGCAGAAGCACTGGTGCTAAATAAGACACAAAATGCTGGTTTGTCGGGGCTGGGACACCTGCTCAGCTCCAGTCATGTCTCTTCTGAGATATGCTGGCTCTGCAGAACTCTCTAAGGGTTTTCCAGCCCATCTGAGAGCAGAGGGTGGAAGGACATGTTGTCCTGTCCTGGCATAACATCTCACAGATTGCTTCATAATAAATGGCTAGGGCTTGGGTTGAAAAATCAGGCTGCTGTTTGTGAGGGGGGGATAGTAAACAAGGAACTAAACAAATTCAGAGATAAAAATTTCAAATTTAACATCAGACCATGAAACAGTTGAAGTAGAAAGTTAAAAGCCCTGTTGTGTCAGAAAACAGTAAGTAATGGGGTCATTAAACTTCCTATTCCAGCACTGTGCTTTTTCAGGATACATGCAGAGCTGTAGGCAATTCCAGTTTTGTCTTTGTGCTGAACCATTAGTATATGGGGGAAAGACTATCTGAGTAATTTCACTTTGGTCCTCTTCACTGAGGTGTATGTGGTATGAATATGAGGTGCAAGAACAACGTAGCAGGACTTTAAGTAGATCTCAGCATTAGGATTGATGTGACCCGTTCTCAGGCAGACTCCTTTCAAAAAGCAGTTATTTCAGTTCTTTTGACTTCATCTCAGAGTAACTTGTTGGGGTGTTTATGGTGGTTTTATTTTACATAGCAGTTGTTTTGGCCCAAGTATGTCACAGTAATTTGTTATTTTTTTCTTAATTTGTTGTGACACTGGAGTTAGTCAGGAGCTTGACCTGCATGGAAACACGTGAGGATGTTCAGAAGCAGAGGGGTGTACGCTTCCTGTTCCATGGCCAGAGTATTACCCCATCGCTGTCTTACTGCCGTGATGCCAAGGGACATGGGAGCTTGCACCCACTTCAGGGCCTTCAGGCACAGCCTTGTGTCATACCCCTGACAGGCACACACACTGCCTGTCTCTTACAGGCCTGTTTTGCCCACTGTTGCCCTTGTTTGGTTGGGTTTTTTCCTCCTACTGACTTTTGCCTGTCCTGTTTTTCCCCTTTCTTGCTCACACACATGCACAAAGCACTGTTTGTTTTTCATCTTGTCCTTTCTGTTTTCTCTCCCTCCAGATTTTCTTTATTTCTATCTTATATTAATTCTAATCCCCTTCCCTGGAAGTCAGGCTGGGAGGGGTTAGTTTCCAGTATCACTGCCTTGAAACAAACCTATTGGGATTTGTAATGGACAGTCGGATGCTAGCAGAGTGATGTAGGAGCGTATCACTGACATCCCTGAAATTCAAGAAAGTGGAAGCAATCTTTAGGAGGTCAGTAGAAAAGCAGAGTTTTTAGTAAAGGAAGATAGGCAATACAGAGACTTCTTGGGTTTTTTTTTGTTCTTTAGAAAAGATAAAATGAATAATCTTTATCTTCTTTTTAACAGCTAGACCACAAACTAGTATCTTCTGTTGATTTCTTCCACACAAGCCAAACCAAACACATAAACAGGATTGCTGAAGGTGGAGGAAAAGCTAGGTCTTTGAACCATGTCCAAACCACCAAGAATCATTCACTTTCCTTTCAAATGCAGCATTAGCAATAGAGCTCTAAATCAATGAAAGGTCTAAAATTAGATTATATTCCTGAGATCAGATGTGAATCACAAGTTAATCATGTTTTCTTTTATTATCACTGTCTTTACCCTTTTATTTTATCCTGAGAAATTAGGTTTCTGACTTGAAAACTGAGTAAACTGTGAAGGCATGAAACTGCTGGGTTGAACCGTACTAAATCACCTGTGGATGGAGCCCCAAAAATCTTTCAGTTTGGAGGTTCATGTTGCATCCAAAACGAAGCTCAAGTGATTTATCAGTTAGTGCTGTGTGTCTCTCTCTCCCCCCGCCCTCTGACGTTTCAAGTAGCTGTTTTCTTAAAGTAATGAGAAAACATTACTGCTAAATCTTGCTAAATAAGATTAAAACCCCCCTCTGGAAGTGACAGGGTAGGACAGCAAACAGTTTATCTCTTGACTGTGGCACAAAGCTCAGGGAACTGTATTCTTCATTGCTATATTTTTAGCTGAAACTGTGGTGAAGTGCTCCCATATCTGAAAGCAGAGGTGCAAGGTGACCTGCAAGATCAATGTGTGAGTGAGGCATGCAAGCATGTAGATGGTATGTATCTTGTTCATATGAAACAGCAGCTGTAGGGACTATGATACCTTGCAAGCAGCACCAGCTTTAGTCCTAGATTTGTGTGGATGATAGGAACAAGAATGTATACTTGAGAGACAATGTTGGTATTGTGCCTATGTGTGTGTTTCTAGGGGAAGCATATGTTGCTGGATGTGATTCTGGCTGGTTGTAGTTGAAGAATGATGCTGACCTGAATCTGTAGATGCAACAAGCACTATGGGCAAGGCAATGCAGGTATAATGGATAAATTGTTTGCTTATAGGATAAAGATTTATGTGAACAAAAATGATGGTGTTGCAGGAAGAAAACCTGCAGAGACCCTTGCAGAGAGTATGCATACTCAGAGAGAAAATCCTCGAAGATGTCACTCTCTGACATACCTCAAACTATTCTCCCTGCTGGTGATCATGTTCCAGTATCTGTGCACTTGAAGGAAAGACTAGGTATGGACACAGAGTGGTGACCACATGCCAGCAACATAACCCCCTTATGAATGAAGGTTCGTGTCATCGCGGAGCAGCGTATTTGTGCAGCACACTTTTGTGGCAAAGTACACAAGGGTGGGCAGCACCTGATGGCTCAAGTCTTGTGTTTGTGATCAGAGGTAGACAGGTGTATATAAGGAGGCTCCTCCACCTTTCCTCCCTGCAGCCACAGCACTTGCCAAGGCATAATTAGTGGGGCTCTCATGTTTCAGGGCAGACTATTGAGCAGCTGCTGAAGTGCCAGCTTGGTTGGTAGTCTGGAAAACAAAATGTCCCTTGTTTCTCATCACCACTGTGAAATACTGCCTTCCTGAACCTTGGGGTTGGCTCTGCAGCTTTCAGGATAGACAAAATGTGAGATTTTTGCCAATGATGTGTTCTTCTAGGTCTGTTTAATATCCATTATCAGTTTAATGTGCCACTTTAATGAGATTTTGCTTTTCCTATCTCCTCCACAGAGCTGATTACTTAGCGTATGTGGTCGGTGTTTGGTTTGTGTGTGTTTTTTTTTTTTAGAGGAAACTACAAGTGAAGAAGTTGAATGTTTGCTTCAGCTAAAGAGATGGTTTCCCAAATCCTAGTGGAAAAAGGTGAAGAAGAGAACCAGAGGATGTTGCCAGTAGGTATGTACATGACAGGAAGCCATGACTAGCACCGTGATTGTCAACAGGAAAGAAGAAGTCACAGCCAACGTGATGCTACCATAAAATACGGTTTCTGTGTCATGTTGCCTGCTGGACTTTGTGGCCTGGGGAGCAGTGTATTTCTACATGAGATAATCTCCTGTCCATTCATCTGCTGGAGTTTGAATTATTCTGCATCTGGTTAATCCACTTTGCTGGAGTTGGCAAGCCTTGTTTGTTTTTTTCTTGGCACCCGCTACTGTAAAGATTGTGAACAGCTATGGGGAGAAAAAGGGGTGTGTAAGCAACCTTCACCGGCTGGCAACAGAGTCCTCTTCAGCCCCCAGGCAGCTTTGAGGTGTCTTGGCTCTTCAGTGCTCTGCAGATATGAACGCTGAGCTTTTCTGGCACGTTCTCACATTGGCCTGGTCGTTCTCACCATGCTAGTACATGGGAAAGAAGACTTCCTCTCAGATGTAGCTTACATCATCCTGGAACTGGTCATTGCAGTGCTGGCCATCCTGGGGAACATCCTGGTCTGCTGGGCAGTCTATTTGAATAGCAACTTACAGAACGTCACCAACTATTTTGTGGTGTCCCTGGCTGCTGCTGACATTGCCGTGGGTGTGCTGGCAATCCCCTTTGCCATCACCATCAGCACTGGCTTCTGTGCCTTCTTCTATGGCTGCCTTTTCATTGCCTGCTTCGTCCTGGTCTTGACTCAGAGTTCAATCTTCAGCCTCCTCGCTATTGCCATTGACAGAATCATTGCGATCCGCATACCCCTCAGGTAAGTGTGGATTGGGCTGGGCGGGTGGAGGGGGGCTAGGGTGGTGAGGGATGAACATCAGTAAAAACAACAGATCTGGAGATGAGTTGAGGGAGCAAAAGTTAAATGAGGATCAGCACTTTTTCTCTTGTAATTTGAAAAAAAAATTCTAGGTTTTGAAGCCTGCTGGATTTTTTGGTCGCTTCTTTTACCGGTTCTTCTCTGTCCTTACATGGTATATGCTGGTGGCATCGCAACAGTGCTGCCCAGGAGCTGCCATCCCATATGTAGGCAGGATCATGTGGTAATCTCAATAACCTGTGCTCAGAGCTGCAGCCAACAGCACCAGAAGGATCGCTGTGGGAAAGTGGAGCTAAAGCAACACTTGGTGGAGGGCAGAAAGGGCTGAGGTCAGTTTGTATCCTTCCCTGCAGGGAGAATGGGGGACTCTGCCTGCAGTGGTAGCAGTAGAGTTGTGGAGAGTGTGGATGGGGGGGTGAGGGGGTGGTGTTCTCTTAGGGGCCCATTAAATGTGAAGGGAGGAGAAGCAGCAGGCTATGAAGAAATGGGCCTTAAGGAAGATTTGGACTAGCTTGGGCACTGCCTCTGGAAGCAAGGCAGGTATTAGGTCAAGGCAGAGGCTTGTCTCAGTCCAGACCTGCAGATGGTTATGCTGTCATCTCTGGAGTTTAAAGGAAGAAAAGGGCATTTCAGTGTCGGAGCTTGAAAGCTGAGCATGACGAGCTGCTACTTTATGTGCAGCCAGGGAGGCTGATGTGGGACAAGGGGAAGTTTTGCATCATGCACAGCAGCTGCTACTGAGTTCAGTTTTCCAGAAGCACATTGTTGTGATGGGATATATCTGACCATAGGTTCAAAGCAGAATTTCGTTTTGTGGACTGGCTTTGAATGCTTCCAAGTCATTCAGTAAGCTCAAAAGATGTAGAGGAAGCCCTGGGAGAGGCCGGTGCTGGTGAAGTGTAGGAGTCTCCTTCCTTCCTGTCTTGTCCTTAGGAGGATGCAGCACACTGTCAGAAATGGAGAGACTTGCTTCCTATTGTGAACAGCAAACGTGACTGCAAAAATGGAACAAGTTTCTCATTGTTGTGCTCTCAAGTTTGAGTTTTTTTACATCCTCACTCCTGTTGAGCTTAAATCACTTGTGTTGATCTGTGCAATTTAGGTTTGTCTCATGTGAATACTTTGGTTATCCAGCACTTAGATCAATTAACACAAACCTCCCATTCAAAAATAGAAAGCATTCTTTTCCCTAGAGCTGCAAAATTACCTTTCCATGTGGACCAGTCCAGCACAGTCTTTCCTGAAGCTTTGCCTCAGCAAGCTTGTACTGCTATAACATTATTGTTAATTGTTGGTTCCCAAACCTACAGTCATACCTGTTACAGCAATCTACTTTTGATGTAGTTGTAAGGAATAGTTATTTGATTCCATTGTGGAGAAAACTCTATCAATATTAGTTACATATAAATTGGAGTTTCCACTTTTCTACAGTTCTACATGTAGATGGTTTCAGTTTATAAACCAAGATAATGATAAATGGTACAAAGAAACATATGTAGAGTAGACCACGGGAGCTTGCCTCCAGAATTATTTTGGGATTGCTAGTGTCTTTAATTCATCTCTCATGAGCTAACTCTGAAGACTTTTGCTGATGGTTTAAGCACACTTTTTGCTAGAAGATGACTTGCCAGGAAAAGGATTTTAAAAATGTGGATTTCTGCCCATATTTGGGGTTATCACTGCAACTATATTGTCTTGAAATTTTAATTTCCTGGAATAGCCAAGGTAAAGAGTCTTTTAGCAAAATCAGACTTCATCAGTGCCAGGCATGGTACTGGTTCACTTGTTTTCGAAAAAACAGAGCACGCCCTTGTCCACCCCAGAAACAGTGGAGTTGATTGGATGCAGATATCCACAGGTAGATCCATGTGTTCCTCCCCCTCCGTGTCCTCTGCTGGTTTGTCCTTTTACAGTAGAAGTGAAGAACCTGTCAATTGTGTTTCCCCTTAAGAATTTATGGATGAATAAGCGTTTGATTTATAGCCTCAGACATGCTGAGAAAGTGAAAGCTGATTAGCTGAAGAAGGAAATGTGATAAGATTTGGACTGCGCACATCTTATTTTATTTTTCTTTTTCTAATATCTGGTTGTCTGAAAAATGTGTCAAACAATTGGAGAGAAGTTCTGCCACTGAAGGTGCAATGTTTGCACCCCATCCTTTAATGCCTGGGAAAGCCTCTTCTCTCCTCCTCAGAGGACAAGAAAGGTAACACCAGGCATTCCTAATATTCATTAGATTAAAAAAAAATAACAGATCAGACTTCCTTCTCTCTAGCAAAACCAGAAAGGGCCAAATCTATTTTTTCTTTTTCTTTTTTACTGTTTCATGTCTGATTAGTCCTAAGGAAGGTAACTGCTGTGGAGGTGTATTCCCACACAAATAAACTGTCAGTGTTAAGGAGGCAGAAGAGTGGGATTTCTGATACAGCTTGGTTTTAGACACTTCAATGCATAATTAGAGTTACCTTTGGAACAGTTTTTCTGTGGATAAAAGATCCTCCCCAGAAAAATTGCAGTGTGGAAAGATATATACAGGTAAAATTTAAAAACACATTGAACTGATTTGTGAACCTCTTCCCAGTTCTACCTTTCAAATGATTAAACCATTGTGTAAAATTTGATAAACTTACCAGAAGTTCTCAAACACTTTACTGAATTCTGCCAGGATTTATATGAATGTAACACTCTCCAGGTGGCAAAAAAGCACTCCCAAGGAAGTGAGTATGAGTCATTGTTCCTTTCAGGATAAAATGTGAACTCTCTCCCTGACATGACAGGTACCTGAAAACCTGTACTCACTGATATAAACCCTCGGGGTGTTCTAAACAAAACTGGCCATGAGTGTGAGCTCCAGGATGAAGTCATGGGCCAAGAACAATTGCCACTTTCCAGGCTTTTTGGTGCCAGCAAATGCTGCATGGGCACAGCGCCCAGCCACGTGCTCTCGTGCAGGCATTTGTGGTAAGGATACTCCCATGGTGAAGGACAGGTAGCTCTGATGCACTGGAAAGGGAGGAGAAATTTTTCTTCCTGCAGCCGAATGGAAAAGTTTTCTCAGGTTACCACCTGCTCCGTGTGCTGGGTTCAGATATTCACCTGCAGCATAAATATTTATGCAGGTCATACAGTAAGTAGCTGCTGAAGTGCAGACCTTTTCCTCTAAAGTTGCTTTGGAGATGACTGCCTAAGCTACTGGGATGCTTCCCTGGGAAAGCATTACTAAGGTGCAGCTCCCTGACGTTTGGAACATTGATGGGACAGATTTATCCCATTTAGTGGTGATTGAAATTGCAGCTCTGAGGTGGCACTGGGATGCTTATCTGCCAGAGGCTAGGAGAGCTGGACATGAAGGACTGACTTCTTAAAGTCTGGGGTAGGAAGAATAGGAGAGGTGAACGCAAACCCTGAAAGTATAGGACATGGAAGTGACCTTTGTGCTGAGAATAGTGTCTTTCAGCAGTTGGTTTAATTCTCCAAGGTTGCCTTCTCAAATGCTCATATATGAGCATCTGAATCAGTGAATCAGAGATTTTATGTTTTATTGTCACTTTGAGCCATATTTGGACTTCTTTCCCTGCTCACCATAAACCTTTTAACTTTACAACAGACATCGCCTACATGCACTCGTGTTTGTGACAGATTATGGACAGATGCAGCCTAATATGAAAAAAGTGTAATTCACCTCCTCCTTCGAACAAGCATGGGCATGGCTTTGAAAGCAATGCCAGTTGTCAATGGCTTTGTGGGCCACAGTGGAACTTGCTGTTACCAAGGTTTTAGTCTGGAAGCTGATTGTGCCACAAGCAAAAGAATGGTGCCTGCACACCATTACCACTTCTGTGAGAGCCCTGTGCCCACCTTTGGGATCCCACTCTACCCTGTCTCCACAGTGCAGACAAGCACTAGTGTCAGTTAGCACCTGGTGATAGGGGAGAAAGTTTCTCGACTGAGAGTTTTGGGAAAGCATTGTTTAGGTGGTGCATGTGAATCTGGTCTGGGTTTGGTTTCTTGCTCTGCCACAAGATTTCCTGGATGATCAGGGATTGTCAGTGTCTCTCATTTCCAGGTACATGTAATAAGGGCAGAATATCTTCCTTTTGTCTTGCCCCCTACAGCTGCAGCTGCCTGAGGCGTGGGCTGTTGAGCAGATGTGTTCTGTGAACAGTGTTTTGTAGTGATTTGTTAAAAACCATTGAGCACTGCTGGAATTCAGTTCAAAGCCCAGTGCCCTCAGCACAGGCTTTCTGGTGTGGTGCAGTAAAGGTGGCTGAAATGTGCTCCGTGCATGGCAGAGCTGTCTGGCCAAATGTGTGGTGCTGTCAGCCAGAGGTGGGTTTGGAAGGCAAGCAGCAGGCTGGCTGGATGCTGTTGACAGTGAGTTAGGCCAGCTACATATCACGCAACATACGGCAAGATTTTAACTTCTACCTGAGGACCCTGTGGTTCCTACACCACCTCTGTCTTCCACCCAGCTACATAGTTTATGAATCAGACTGGTTAGGTACTGCACTTTGTGCAGGAATCATTATCTTGATGACAGAGAGTTTAGGCCAAGCACCCAGAAGTGCCACATCCTCAGCCAGGTTACTCAAGGGAGCACAGATGACTTGTACATTCCCCAAGGGCAGTTGCTATCCTGGAGTCAGTTTGCCAGCCTGGTGGTTGGAAGAGCAGCAGCGCAGGTGAAATTATTTGGGGGAAAACATACACATTTTCATGTGTTTGGAAAAGTGAGTTTTGTTTTCTAGAGGAATCAGGTGACACTATCCCCACACCCAGCTCCACTGTGTGCCCGTGAGCTGCACTAATGTTCTTTGTGTCTGGATTGTCATGAGTAGAAATCATCATTTGTGTAATAAGTCCAGTATTTCCAGGAAGCACAAGAACTGCTTGTGCACAGACAATCCAGTGCTGTCTGGACACATCAGACATGCTACAAAGTCACCTGCCAACTATGCAGAACATGGGCTGCAGGTGTGACCAGCTCCTTTCAGCAGGCTGTCTCTCCTACGTAGGTGCCAGCAGCTCACAGTATACGTGATGCATCCTGGAAGGCCTGAACTTACTATGTAGAGCTGTACAGCACTGGGGACACAGAAAGTAGCTTTGGGCTGGCTGCTGTGAGCCTAGAAAGATGCCTAGACAGGTGCACAAACTCCCCAATGCTGGCCTGGTGACATCTCTAAGTGGACAAAAGGAACGAGTCCAGGAAAGTCCATCTGAACAATAACCCTGCCTCAGCCAAGTCAGCCAGAGGTGTCTCCTATGGATTCTAGAAATGAAGCTCTCCCAGGAGAATTACAACTTCTCAGTGGGTACCTGGCCAACATGGTGCCGCACACTATGTCACAAGATGCTGTGAACTTTCTCTCTTAACCTTTTGAGATACTGAGCAAGGAATTACAGAAATGCACTGCTGGTGGGTGGGTAATTGCCACTGCCAGCACAACACTGCAGCTGGAAAGCAGGCGGCTGCTTGGGTTAAGTGCTGTTCCTAAGCCTCGTAAAGTTTGTTGCATGGGAATCCCCAGAGAGTAAGAGGGAGGGAGAAGGGAGTGTGTGTTTGCCTGGAGCAGTAATTAATATATTTTTAGTGGAAGGGAAGGGACATCTTTAGTCGTGGGATAACAGCTGCACAATTTCAAAATTCCTCTGACAAGATGTAGCCAATTCCAAGGCTGCAGAGTTTTGAGGGTTTTTTGTTTTGTTTTTTTGGTTTTCCAAGTTTTAAGTGCCTTCAGCCAGTCTCTTGCTCCCTAAGTGTACTTTCCAAAGCAAGATGCTGTTTTGCTGCGTTGATAAGGTCTGAATGTGAGCAGCTCCCTGCTACCATCCATGCTGGTGCCGTTAGCATCCCCTAAGCATTGGGCACGATCCAGTAGAAACCTTTTTATCTCTCAGAATCAGCTGAATCCCTCCCTCATTTCTGGAAGGAAGATTTCAGTGACTGGGAATTGTGTGGTTGGCTGCCTTACCCACTCCCTCTTTTCTGATTTTGAAATGCAGCTGAAGAATGGAGACTCAAGCCTGCCAGGTTTTGTGTGGAGCCAGTTGTTTTTTTTTTTCCAAGGCCCATCAGCAGGGATTTAAAGCACATGCAGGATCTCCATTCTGTACTGTGCCCAGGAAAAGCCGCCTGTCTCCTCCCCTGTCTTGAACTTGCATTGGGAAAGGAGCATGAACCTGTGGGAATAACTATTTCATTGAGAGATGGAAAGATTTCTATGGCTTGTTGGATTCTTTTTTTGAATGTTTGTTTGCTGAGAGAATTCTGGGGACAGAGGGAGAAGGAGCATTGGGTAAACACTGGGAGCCCAGCGCTACCGTTGTCCGATCGCAGACACATGGGGTCAAGTACAGTGTGGGACCCACACTGGACAATGTGGGAATCTGGCCATCTACTTTCCATGCTGAGCATTACCAAGGGAAGGAAATTGCATTGAAATGTTAAACTGTTGCCCTGATTTACATTTTCAGAGAGAAGAGCTGGTGGAGTCAGCTCAGGACTCGCAGTAACCTGTGAGGCCTTGGGAACTGGCCAGTATTTCAAACAGACCAAGGTCCCTGGCTGCACTGTCAGAATCTTACTATGTTGCTTATTGCCTCTTTCAACAGATCTTGGAGAATTTACTGTTAAGAGCACTGGCTTCAGCCAGACATATCAATACCTCCACCACTGAAGTCCCCTTCGGTGTGTGAATGCAGCCCACAGCACACCTGTATGTAGTTGGAACTCTGTCCTCAGCTTAACTCCTCCTGTTTGAGAAAGACATGGGGTCAGCTTACTTGGGCTGCTGAGGAAAACTGCTGACTTTTCTCAGTTATTTAAGGAAGGTTGGTGGTGCTGGCCTTCCAGAAAGTGCCATTGTGGAGCAGAGTGAGGTGCTGTGCAAGGCGATGCCAGCCTGGCTTCTGCGATTGAGTCAGCAGAATTTCTCTGGAGCACACCTGAATGCGGACACAAGGTCAATGGCACTGCGCCTCCGAGTTTTTTTGTGCTATTTGGCTTACAGATCCACTACAAGACATAGCAATCCTGTGCTATAAGGCTGCTCCTTTGCCAGAAAGGAGGAGTACTCAGCCTTCAGCCAGAGAGCCACAGTGGTCTTCACCAAGGGTCAGAGCAGTGCTGTTCATTATCCAGGCTGCAAGATCTACATGCATGACCCCGTGGGCTGGTGGAGTGAAGGAACACAGATGAAAACTGTATTAATTTCCCTGCTTTTCTGTCACCTACTCACTGCCTAAAGGAAAGGGGAGGGAAATAGGCGGCATACAATGTCATCATGGAGTCCGTGCTGTGCTGTGTGGGTTCTGCACGGCAGTTCAAAGGCCCATCTGAAGAAGCAGGTGCCTTTCTTGCCAACTTTTTGGGCATTGGGAAAGTTTTGTGGGTATCAGAGGCTTGTTGAACGATACTGATGTGATTCCTATTTCCTCTGCTTTATAGGTACAATGGCTTGGTGACTGGCTCTCGAGCTAAAGGTATCATTGCCATCTGCTGGGTATTATCTTTCATCATCGGCTTGACACCAATGCTAGGGTGGCACAATCGTTCCCAGATTGAAGAGCTGGGTTCCAATAAGACCTCTCCCATCAACTGTAGCAACAGTATGGTGGCATGTCTCTTTGAGGCTGTGGTCACCATGGAGTACATGGTCTACTACAACTTCTTTGCCTGTGTGCTCCTGCCCCTCCTGCTCATGTTCGGTATCTACTTGAAAATCTTCATGGCAGCCCGGCGACAGCTCAAGCAGATGGAGAACAAGATGGTACATGGGGAACGTTCTCGCTCCACTTTGCAGAAGGAAGTCCATGCAGCTAAGTCTTTAGCTATCATTGTCGGGCTGTTTGCAGTCTGCTGGCTTCCACTACATATTATTAACTGCTTTACCCTCTTTTGCCCAAATTGTGCCCATGCTCCCCTCTGGCTGATGTATCTGGCTATTATCCTGTCTCATGCCAACTCGGTTGTAAATCCTTTAATTTATGCCTATCGAATCAGGGAGTTCCGATACACCTTCCGTAAGATCATCAGCCAGCATATCCTGGGCCGGAAGGAGCCATTCAAGGCAGGAACAGCCAGCTCTAGGACTTCCACTCACGGTGGGGATGCAGAGAATGCCAGCATACGAATCAGTGAGTATGCCTTAGAGGTGTACACCAATGGAGAAATCCACAGGGATCCAGAAAAACAGGACTTAAATAAACGCAAAGTTGGCTTGGAATGGCACCAGAATGGAAATGCTCTGGACATGGAGACAAATGGGCATCTCCCACATTCCTGCAAAAACGGGATTCTCTCAGATGCATGCATGAACAGGGAGACTCACAGTGAAGAGCTAATTGATGCCCATGTGTCTTACTCAGATCTGGAAAGAGCAGCCTTCGCAGCAGCTGATGTTTCCTGATGAGACGTTCAAAGTCTTCCTGGTAGAATTATTTTTTTTCCATTGGTGACCTCTGCCATGGCAGAAAGGGAGGCTGGGGGGTTGGGGGAGAGGTGTGCATTCAGATCGCTGTGGAGAAAGGGGTCCCCACCCAGGACAGTTGGGATGATCCTAAATACTAGACTGGAGAAAAGTCAAGAGACCACTGAAGTGGACTAAGGAAGGAGGGACATGTTACCCGTCAATGACCTGACATCAAGAGCAGTGCCAAGGTCAAAGATGGCTTTCCAGGTTCAGCACTGGGAGACTCTGCTGGTGCAGGGCATGTCATGACGTTATGCCGTACCATGTATCTGTGGTTGTATGTCGGTTTTGCTGTCTTTACCAACAGAAATAAAAGCATGGCTGGAAATACCCACTGAATTGCAAAGGGCAGCAGGGAAAGGGCATTTTAGTATTTTGGCCCTGCAACAAACAGAAGGGGGATGGATAGCAACATCTATTGGTCAGGAGACATGTCAGCAACCGCTTGGAGAGGGAAGGAATTCACCTGATGGGAACTTTGGATACCTTCAACCATGGCGTATTGTCTTTCAGTTCATGTTTTTGAAGCTTATACTGCAACAGGTTGCTCAAATGTGGTTGTGTTTTTTTCTTGTCTTGATAAGATTACTCTGTGTTAAGTTATAGAAGATGGGCAAAAACTCATATCCATTCCGAGTGCTCAGTGTTCCAGGTGCACAAGTCAAATATAACGTCATAGCTCTCCACTTCGTCTAACAAATAATGAAAATGGAGTCTGTAATATGGATTTCCCTTAGCAAAAGGGCTGTTAGCAGGACTTGGTGGTGCAGATAGTGGATAAGCAGGCCAGGTTGTGGTCTGTGTCTGTCACCAGGGTGCTCGTGCCCCAAGGTGTTTTGAAGAGCTGTCAGGTGTGTGAGCTGTCTGTAGGCTGGTGGGCACTGTGTGCTTTTTCTCCCTTGCTCTGTGCTTGTAATTCCTGAGCTCCTAGAATGCAGATTCTTTCCATGACCCCAAACGTGTGAGGGGAGATAATTTTACATAGTTTCATTTTTTCATCCTCACTCAAAAGCCTGTGAGATTTTGTTTCTTCTTTCTTGGGGTAGGGAGGAACACACACATATTTAACACTTGTTTTTGGAATTCAAATGAGCTCTTTTCTCCTGTGATTTCAGATTTTCCTGATGTGTTTTACTGTGAAGCCCGATGTGTCCCTGTGGTGCAGAGGCACCAAGAGAGCTCGATCTGTCTTGTTAGAAGATGCTCCTACTCTGAGAAGCTGAAAGACGACAGTAGTAGTAGAAATCAGCCTAGAAACTGCAGTAGTCTGAAGAGAACAGGCAAATCTGTGCTGTGGAAAGTGTATGCACTGATGTGGTTTGTTGTAGAGGTGTTTCATGGCAGTTTGATAATTCTCTGTATCACTTCTGAGGTCTGGTAGCTCAAGGACAGCAGGATGCCATGTCAGCTTGAATTCTACCTAAAGATTATCTGGGTTTTGTTTTCCAGATGAATAACCCATGTCCAATACCACCAGCCTTCTGGAGAGACAGGCAGTAATGGTCCTACTGAAGAACTAAAATCTGGTAATTCCAGGGATCTGAAGCTTATTTCCTAGCTGAAAACACCAGAAATATCATCCCCTGAACCTGGCTTCTCCTTGTGACTGTCCATTAACATTTCAGAAGCCAAATAATCTTATCTTCAGAAAGGAAAGGGGAACTGGATTTTGATATTTGAGGAAGAGCAGGTTAGGTTTGTGTGTTCTTATTCCATGTTTACTTTATATATTATGAACTATTAAAATGAAAAGTCAGTTTTATATGAGGAGAATTTTCTTTTTGCCAGTCTCCCTATGTGAAGGTGGGGAGTTGTTTATAGTGCCAAACGTGTTCAAGTCTGTAACTGCTCCAGGCTAGCACAAAGCTTACTGTAAGGTCGATAAAAGATGTGGCTGGCCACCACAATCCTTAGCAGAAAGACAGACAAGTTTGTAGAACAATAGACTTCACATTTTAGTTGAATTGCTGCTTTCTTGGCACGGCTCTTCCGCATAGTCTAACGTCAGAGGAGTGGATTATCACTCCGGCACCAGTAACAAACACTAAGCACTTGCCCTGTGGCTGACGTTGTAGGTAGTTCCTCTGCAGGGTGACTTGGGATCTGGTTACACTTGATCTTTCTTGATGGAACATTTCTGTAGGTTATTTGTGGGGTGGCTCCTCTGACCTCCTGTAACAGTGGCAGAGGAACTCAGTCAGGAAAACGGGGGTCTGATCTCTTCAGGCCTCAGTTGGGAGCTGAAATGTTTCTAAGAATAACACAAAATTACATCCGGTATTCATGTCAATAACAATTAGGTCCACAAAGAAGCAGAGCGGGGAAGGAAGTGTGGGAAAATACCAACATCACTCATGTGCTGGAACACACGCAAGTGCATGAGTGTCTCTATTGAGCTTTAGTTGCCATTGGAAAGGGATGTTTTATACCACATTGCATCAGACTTTCAACAGCTGATGTGGGTTGGTTGCTTTCTATTGTTTCCTGAGTATTTCACGCTCAATTATGGCAGCTTCTTGTTTCGTTGCCACAAGAATCAAGTTGGTCTATGTTGATGCAACAAGATTGTCAATCCAGAAAACTTTCCTGCCCAACCAGATCACCATGTGAGCTTACTGAGCTCCAGATTCCTCGAAATTAGCTTTTCTGTTGCTGTTTGAGGTGCTCCCCAGGTGTGTCCGGTCCCTTTCAATATTAGTGATCCAGATTTGAAATGAAAAGAGTGTGTGAAGGGGCTGGGAAGAGTTCAGAAGGAACGGCAGTGGAGGTAAGGAGGCAGCATCTTTTATATAGAGTTGGAAGTCTGTAGTGACAGGAAGGAAGGGATAGCAATTGCACCACATGCTGTGTGCCTTCTGGCAAACATATGTCTGAGATGGACCTTCAGAAGATGTTTCCAAAGCAGTTGTTGGGGGGAGCATGAGCCTTTTGAACAGAATTTTGGACTTCTTATTTTTTCTTTCCTAGAGATTGTGATTTCAAGGTTTGTGTATTTTATTTTATTTTTTTATTTAAAAAAGAAGCTGTAGGGTCCCTTCGATGAAGTGTGCTCTTTCCTTCTCCTGGCAGCACTCTCCACTCTTGAGAAAAGTACCTGTCTTCCAAACTGCATAGGGGAGGGATCATTAGAAAAGTGAAAGTTAAATAATTTTTTCCTAACCTCCCCACTCATATCCCCATTTTCCTTCCAGCTGGAGAATGTTCAGCTGATGAAATGTAGCTGTTCTGGATAACCAAAGATGGTACCAAGACAAAGGGAAGAATGAGGTGACTATCAGGAGAGGCTGGAGAAGACCTCCTTAGGAATCCAAGGTGCAGTGGGTCCAGAGAGTAAGAGCTGGGGTAAGAAGAGACTAATTGCATTGAGCTGGAACTTCTTACTAAAAATGGCTAAAGACCCATAGAGAGATGTGGTGCCTTGTTTGGTATGAGGGCATTCCATGAATTTCACCATTCCCTGAAGACTCTTAGGCTCCAGAGTTTATTTGCTTTATAGGCTTTTGGAGAAAGTAAAGTTTGATCAGTTGCCAGGAGTAATTTTATCAAGGGTTCTTCTTGGGGCGCTCTCCTCGGTAGGACGCTGCTTTTTCTGTGTGCAAATAAATGCACTTAACAGCTTTGTCCTGCAGAGTTCCTTTTGGATCAGTGATAGTTCAAGGCTCTGTGCAAGCCTGAGCTGCAGCTCTGGAACAGAGGAGGAGTTTGGCATGGTGGGGCAGCTGGGGTTGCTGGAGACAGAAGGGGTTTGTCTCTGACCCCAGTTGGTGCTGGGAAGCTTATTGTGCAGAGGGACTTGGTGCTACTGTGGACTAGTCTGAATCTTTGACCATTCTTTGAAAAGAGGCTCCAGGGGATACTGGTGGGTATAGACAAGTCTCTAAGATCTGGGAGAAGACTGGAGGGTTACAGTTAGATGGGAAATCTTGGTGGTGAAGGAATATCTGTAGGGTAGGTGTTTGGGAGGATTTCAGGGCAACAGGAATGTGCTGGGAGGTGCTGAGGATTGCTCAGATCATGCTGGCATGAAACCAAGGTGTGACTTGGTGAGGAAGGATTCTGCAAAGGATGTGCAGTCTTACGGCTCTCCCAGGGCCACTGCAGAGGGTCAGCCTTCCCTGATGTGTGCAGAGGGTTGACTTTGTATGGTCTCTGTGTGGCTGAGACAGAGGTGGTTCTTCTGGATTAGCTCCTTTTTAGATATATTGACTCAATTCATGAGCATGTCCAGGTGTAACAAAAGCCCTTCTGCTTCGTGAATGTGAGCACAACCTAAAAACAAATCAGTCCAGCCATGTTCTGTGGGAAGGACAAGCATGCTATAACAGTGCTGCGATACAATAAAACTGTAGAATATTTTCTAGTGGTGTTTGCTAAGTTTAGCTGCCTAATAGTTCTCTCCCAATTAGTTTTGAGCATCAAACTGCACTGAGTCGTACCAGAGAGTTTTTTCTTTCTAGCCTTGAGCTTTTGGCCTTCTTTACAGTAAAACACATCAAGAGTAACTAAAAATCACACCAGTTCCTCATTTGCATGAGAGGTGACTAACCATGACAGACTGAGAATCCCCAAACTGGGACAATGTTGTGTGTAACTCCCCATCTTATTTGTCTGCTGGGACCATTCACACAAGGATATGTTAAAAATCAAGACTGGAACCTGTTGATCTGAGAACATCCTTTGCTTCCTTCCCCAGTCTGTCTCAGGAGCTGGCATTAATTGCCCCTGTCCTGTGGAGCGGTTGTCTCTGTGGTCTGCAAACCAAGACACTATGAACACCCTGCTGCACACGCTGTCACTATAAAACAGTTACTCTTTTAATTTAAATGTTTTATGAATATAGTTGTTGTTTTCCCTCTGTTTGTCAGTTACCAGTGGGAGGGGAGGGAAGGGGGTGGGAGAATATGTGCATGCAAATGTATTTAAAGTGCATTGACCAAAGGGTTTTTTTGAATCTGTGAAGTTTTCATATCTGTGAAGTCATCAGACTGCTGGGCAGTGAGGAGCCGCTGGTGCTGCTGAGTCTGTCTTGGTTACATTTCTTAATAAGCATTAAAATATTAAAATATATTTGTAAAAGAGAGTGTGAGTGCCTTTGTCCCATGAAGATCTGGCTGGCTGGCCTTTTTTCATGCAAGTATTTTCTTACAATTTTATTAAGTTTTTTTCTGTAGATTGATCCTTCTGGAGAGTTCTCTCTCTGGCACTGCCTACTCCTTTGCAGATGATGTTAGCACTAAGGTGACAGACCCAGATGGCCTGGAAGACCCCTCACATCTCTGACACCCTGGGATCTATCATCTTGGCCATAAGAGCAAATGTTTACAGCTGCGTACTGAACTCAAGGTGGAGCACTGTATTTGCCCAAACCACTGCAGCATCAGGAAGAGTGTGTTACATAGCAGGACCTGAAGGGTCTGTGACTGGACCATGAAACAAATTTGCCAGCTGTGACTGGGGCATCCCAGCCTGCTGGCTTGCCTACCTCAGACCTCCTGGTAAGATCATCACAATTTCAGATGTCTCTCCTGTTCTGCCACTGCCGCTCAGGCTGAGCTAGCCCAGCCTGATGTCAGCCATATTAGTCTAGAAATGGAGTGAATCTAGATGCGACTGTGGTGTCCCTTAAACTAATTCTGAGCAATGCTGACAGGGTGAAGCAGGAATAATTTCCAGCTTTTTCCAGCTGGCAACTGCTAAATATATGTGTGAGTAGGTTAGTGAAAGTCTGTATGATCCAGGAGCATTTGGAACTGGGAAGTGATGAAATGAAAGTTCACCAGATAGCCATCAACTACTGGTCATTCGCTCTTTTGGTTCACTTCATAGCTGGGCTAGAGGCCTCGCTGGAGGCCCTCCATTTGTGGAGAGGTGCTGGCACCCTGGTGCTCTGTGGCCAGCTGTGCCTGAGCTGTTCAACCAACTGTGTAATTGAAAAGCTTTTTGATTTTTCCCTCCTTTCACAAACACTGTTCGTTTTGTTCTGCAGCATCAAAGGCCAGGAGCTCAGAGGAACAATGGGCGTCTGCAGGAGCCCAAAGGGGGAACAATGGCTGTACCTGGGCCCAGAAAGAAAGCAAGTACTTGAAAGAACAGAGAGAACTCCCAGTTTAACAACACAATTGGCAGGATTTGGAAATCTCTGCTCAAAGATCCACACCTTTGCTTAGTCACCTAGAGAAACTAGACTTTGCAGGGCTTTTGCTGAGGTCTAAGAGCTGTCTGAGGATAACATAGCTCAATAGTGTAATAATTACTGCAGCAGTGGGGAACTGATGACATTTCTGGATGGTTTAGTAGGATGGGGCTGTGGAGGATGGTGTTTTCCCTACTAATGGGTAGATAACATTTTTGACTAAAAAGCTTTTCACAGTATTTAAAGCAGCAGGATCTTCCTTGTCATTTCTGCCCTCAAACAGGAAGCCTTTGCTGCTAAGAATAGTATGTACAAGTACCTGCTATGCTCTTGACCAGCATGTGTTTCAGGGAGTAGTGTCGGAGAGTTAAAAGCTCTGGGCACCTTTTCTGAGGCCCTGTGGACCTCACAATTTTTCACAGGGAAGGTTCCCACTGCCTTGCACTTGACTGAAGCAACCAAGTGAGTGAGTTTCCCCACGTGTTTGTTCAGGGAAGGGAGACAGGCTTCTGCCAGCTCAGAGTGATCCTGGGAGGGATCCACCTCGGTGATCCTGGAAATAAGCACCTCAGGTTAAATGATGCAACTCACCGAAGGTCAAAGGTCGGAGTCTCACTGCATTCCTCCCTGACTTCCCAATCTCCTCTTCAATGCTGTTCTGAGAAGAAAGGGGGGCACTTCTGGATGTTGGAGATGTTTCCTCGGAAATGACACAGTGGATGGAACTGTTGGATGGTTTTGGCTGTAAAATGTGCCACTTACAAACACTGTTTTTTCTCTGCTGTGTGACTAGTAGTCACAGATGAGATCCTACAGAGTGTCTGGAAAGTACTACCCAGATCTCAGAAAATCAGAAATTTGTTTCAAGAATTGGGACCTTGCAACACATCAGAGAAGGTGTAGTGTCTAAGCCAAATTTGGCTCTGAGAATAGCATGTGATTTTTCAGCAAGTGAAAGGGAAGGACTGGGAAAACTGCTTCTCAGTCTGCAAGTTCAGAATAAACTGTGCAAAGATGAGGTTATTTGGAGTGCAGATCCATACTGTGTGGTCTGAGCCTGTTGCACTGAACTCCAAACCTGGAACTGTTTTTTGGGAGTGTCCAGCTGCAATCCAGAGAGGTGACTGCAACTTCTACAGAGCCCAGGGCAGTCTTTAAACCTGCAAGCTTAAGCTCAGACAATGACAGTACTGGAGCTGCAATGCTCAGGCTTTGTTTGCCAAGGATTTACCCACAGCCCTAAGCAGCTCTGATGTTTTGCCTTACCTAAGGCAAGGAGATCAGATAACAGCTAGTAATGACAGTGAAGAAAATCCATGTGCATGGGGTATCTTGCTGCCTCAGCTGTTGATGAGGTCATAAGGATGTCTTTTGGGCTGGTATTAGTCCAGGATATTACTTCTAAATGGGAGTTAGGCATATCAGTTGGAAACTTCATGTTAATGGAGAACTTGCAGCTGCATCATTTGGGCATTTGGCATCATCTGAGCTGTGAAAGTTTGTGCCTGAGCTTGGGGGTTCCCAGGGATGCAAGGCTCTTGTGCAGTGTGGTGACTGCATCCAGGAAAAGTCCTAATAAAGAGAACTGAGCAGCCTGGATCAGTTCTACAAAGAATGCAAAACAGGCATGGGCCATCTCGGGGTAAGCTGCACTCATGGTGCCTCTTGAACCCATGTCCTGTTATTGTTGGTGTGGAACGTGAGGGACTGGGCCAATGAAAATAAGGAAGGTGGCTTGACAGACACAGATTTTATCTTTTGAGATTCGTCATGACCTTTCTAGTGTATAATAAATAAAGTTGACTCAGGAATTGGCAAGTGCACTATAACATGCAGTCCTGGTGTTGGGACTCGGCAGAATGTTCTGCTTAGCAATGCACTCTGTTAGCTCTGTTTGCCAAGTTCCTATTTTGGAGGTGTGCTGAAGGGCTGAACAGTGGCAGATGCTGAAGCCTTCTGCAGGGCAGGTGCACTGGACCCAGCATCTCTGACCATGCTGATCCAGGCTGGATGAAGGTCATTTTGAATCCATGCTGATATAACCTTTTACCACTGGGCCATAAAAAGAAATGTCTCACAAAGGAAGAATATTGTTTGCAGCGGTGTGAACCTTGGGGCAAAGAGGACTCCTATTCTTTCACATTACTGTATTACCCATCAAGCGTTTAAGTCAGCATTGAACAGTATTGCTTCCTGTAATAATGTCTTTTGAGCAGCCTTGCCATGCACCCTGGACCCTGTGATATTAAACAATTCCATCATCCAAAGGATGTGGCCAATTTTGCAGTTGACAGGAATGGTAGCTCTGAGACTTTGCTGTTGCCAAGTGAATCCCTGCCATACCATCTCTTCTGTCAACCATGACTGTGAGCAATCGCAACCAGGTTTTCTGAGCTTGCCCTGGTGGCAGGGGCTGTGATATTAGCAGACAACTGGGAATCATGTGTTGCTGAATCGAAGCTGTTTGGTGATAGTAACACATCAGATTGTGAAGTTACTCTGCAGAGCCAAAAAGTGCTGGGCAGAACAGGTCTAATGTTTGCCTTCCCAGTCCCAGAGAGGCTACAGGGGGAGAGCTGCAGTTAAGTCACAAAGGTTATGGCTGATTCAAAGGCAGAGTCTCAAGAGCAGAGCACCCAGCACTGGCACTGGGGTGCTGGGCTACATGAGCACTCAGCACCTTAAAGTAAAGGACAACTGTCTGCCTTGTTTCTGAGGTGCCTGCCATTTGGGAGCAGTCCAGTATTCCAAGTGTTTCCTGCTTTTCTTTATATTCATGCCAAAAGCACTAACAGAATAGGGTGGAGACAAAACTCTCAGACCCTCCTCAAGATCCTCCTCTAATTCCAGAAGGATCAAAATGCTAAAGGTTGCATTAGAAAAACAGAAATAGTCTTTTCTCCCACCATTGGTAACTCAATGCCACCACTAAAGCTGAGAGTCAGCTGCTTGTTCTACAGCTGCGCCCTTTCTGAATTCATGAGAAATAGCATTTTGATTTCCTTCCAGAGGAAATACACAGTAATATCTCTAACTTGCACTGGGGCCTTCCACTCTGCAGAACTAACCCATGGAATGTTCATCTGTAACTGAATTAAACCCAAGGTCCCTTATTCCTTATGGTTGAGCCAGCACTCGGGAATTGGGCTTTTAATCAGAAACCTTTATAGCTTGCTTTCTCTGAGCACTTCTTTCCTATGCAAGTTCCCTCTCATCCTAAGTTCTACATTTGCAGATGATCCCTCCTTTCCTGCCAAGTACCAGAATCAGGAGTTTATCTGAGATTCGTGGGGCTGGCTGTCCCTTTCCATGGTTCAGCACTACCTGGAATTTCAAAAGAACTGTAGCAACAACATTCCTGTAGATTCTCACTGTGTGGTTGGTGGGAGGGATGTGCTCTCTGTACACTAACAGCAGTCTCCAATTCCCTTGCAGGAGGATTGCCATGAGCGTTTGATTTGGAAGCACTATGTGGGACATACGGTCCTCCCAGGAGTTCAATGCTTTCTCCCCATCAAAAGCATGAGGCTGCATCCCGGGGTCAGGATGTCAGTGACATGTCGATGACACTGAATGCTGAAGCCTGTGTCAGTCAGATCTCGGAAGAGGTTGTGCTTTGTCTGCTGCACAGACATGTTCGCTCTCAGTGGAGGTCCTTGTGGATGTAACCATGAATTTGGTGTTTTCTAGGTGGTTATGTTCTCTCTATGCTGGATGAATCCTAGTGCTGTAAAACATGTGTCCCTGTTCTGTTTCCTAAAGTGATGCATTTGCTGATGTCAGCTTCCAGGTAAGACGTACAGGAACCTGCTCTCTCTCTGCATCTGTTGCCTTTGGCCTCTGCTAGTAATCAGGCATCCTAAGGAAACTAGACATGACCTAAGGCTATTTTTTTTTTTTTTGTTAATCCTTGGTTAGCTTGCAGATGGAGAAGTAATGGCAGTTTTCCAGCAGGTGAGACCCTCCAGGCCAGCTAGCCAGACAAGAAAAATAAACACAGGAAATAGCATCCATGCAATAAGATAACAGAGAAAGGAGAGGCTGGGAGAGCTTTCTGCTGCATGCATTGGGGGGAGCACAGAGCCTGGAGCTCTCTCTTAACAGGAGCAATCAGATGGTAACACAAAGGGAGGGGTTACTGCCTGGACAGAGAGGAAAGGAGTGAGGTTTCTGCTTTGCCCAGACAGAGTAGGAGTTGCTCTCTAGGGTACAGGGTCTGTGGATGAGTTAGTGCTTTGCTCAGGGCAGAGACTCTGATTAGCTCTGCTCCACCTGGTTGTTTCTCCATCTCAAAAGCATTCTGACGGTCTCTGTGTTGATGGAAACTTTGCTTTGTCTCACCTGTGAAATGTATTCCCTGAACTCCTCCTCTTGGCCTCTGCTCTGTGTCCCATCCCTCCAGATCCTGTGGGCTTATCAGAGCCTCCACGTTGCTCGGAGTCTATCCCTGAAAATGGGACTGGATAGTATTGTGGCAGGGCATCTGCTGGCTCCATCCTGCTCAGCAAGACAGAGAAGGCACCTGTGGTGCCCAAAATAGCCTCTGCCTGGGCAATCCAATCCAAATGGTGTTGATAGCAGTGGGGGATTCCCATGCCTCATGAAGAGGCTTTTGTTGGGAGGATCTAAGCTGAGCTCCAGGCCTTGCCAGCTGTGGAGAGGAGCAGATGGATCTGCGGTATAAAAATAGATCGAAGCAGACTTGTTCTGCCTCTTTTCTTCAGCAGCTCAAAGCACAGTCCCAGAGGTGCCTGGTCAGCAGAACCAGAGCAGAGAACTGGGTGCTTTGCAGCTGCCAGTCTGCCTGGAGCCCATTAACTATTGTCAGAGACAGGAATTTATCTCTCTTCAGTGCTATTCGCCTTACAGCTGCTGTGGGCAATCTTGTTTGCTCACAGCTGTTGGCAGCAGGCTGCATCCCATTTCCCTGGGGCAAAACAAGCAGGAGAATGGGGCATTTCTGTGAGACACCGTGTTCCTATACTCTGCTATACCTTGCTTCGAGAAGCAGACGTATTTGTGCCTGTGTCCTCTGGATAAGATCTCTGTACAGCACCTAAGGAGACATGCACCTCATGGGCAGTTTCAACTAGCTGATTGGCAGGTTTTGCAGTAGTCAAGACCACTGTGTATATTGCATATCAAAATCTACCTTTTCCCAACCCCAGCTACAGGTAGTGATTTTTGCTGTTCCTCCAAGTGACTTGGCTGCTCATTCCAATGCCGTAAGTTCATACCAAAGTGCTGAGGTTAAAACACCCTCCAAAAGCATCTGAGGCTCATTGTCCTTGGTATCTCATTTAGATGAAAATGAGATGTCCCCTGTGGGTACCTCCTTGCCCAGTTGTTCATCCCAGCACTTTTCATCTAGGCTTAGAAAATTTTCAATTCTAAAATATGGTGGGTTTTGGGCACAAAAGCAACTGCAAGGCTGCAACAGTACTCACAACAGAGCAGGGAGGATGTGGTCCCTCTGCATTGTGCCTCCAGAGTAATCAGGCCTGAGACGTGTTTGCATAAAAACCCCTTCTCAGGTGGCATCCTCCCTCATCCCCTCCTGCTAACTGAATAAGGATCATATAGATGTTTCCTGAATGGGCTTCCTTAAGGCACTAATTTGATGCACTGAGGGCATCTTCCTGTAATGAATGTTCCTGAAGTAAGTTAATTGAAGGTGAATTTGCATGGGTGGGTGGGGGGAACAGGGCAGAACTGCTGGCAGAGATTATGAGAGGAATAGAAGAAAACCCTTTTGTTCCCGTGAATTCCAAGTGTGTTGTGTCTGTTTACACTCCCTGTCTCCCCATCTTCTACTTCAGCCTACTGTAGTGCTGTGTTTTGAAGGTGGCTGCACTTTTCCTTTCCTTCTCTCTTTTTTTGGGGGCATTTTTTTCATTTCATCTCATGCATTTGTTCTGCTGCTTTTTCGTTTTGTTTTGTTTCTTTGCTGGTTTCTTCCCCTCTGCTCTGTTTTCCTGCTTCCTGAAAAACCGCATGCTGCGGTGTGTGATGGAGAGGGACTGAGGCTGGCCGTACTTCTCTGCACTGGCATCCCAGGATATATTAGTTGATTCCCTACTATTTCTTTGAGGGAGCCATATAGGAGCAAGAAGGGAAGAGAGAGCGAAGAATTGCACCACTGGAAGAAACCAGGTCACAGACTGAGTGAGGAGCTGGGTGAGGAGGTAGCGTGCAGGCAAGCAGGCCCCTTCCAATGAGAAATTTGAGAGACGCTGCAGGGTTGACTGCTCTTTTGCTTGAGTCCGTGCTCCTGTTTGTGCTTGACACTTCTCGAGTGCCGCTGAGGTAGTCTCACTTTTTGACTCAGATGCTGTCTTTTTCTTTGTACCAGAGGAGTCTGACACTCCTTGGGGGAGTAAAAGCTTTGTAACCTTTGCCTTCCTGCCCTCTTCTTTCTTACCTTTCACCTAAGAATCACATCCTAAAAGATCTGCTCTGCCACCAGCTTTAAAGCACTTACTGGCCCTTGCTAACAGGTTCCCCGCTGGCTGCCTTCTCCATGCTCCCTTCCAGCTGCTCTCTGGTGCAGCTCTGCCCATCCCATCAGCACGTGCCAGTCTCAGTAGAAACTTGTTTCCCAAAGTCACCCTGACTGACTGAGTGCTCAGAAGATGGCTTCATCCTAGGTTTCCAGGTGCTACCACAAATTAAATCTTCAGTACATGCACTTTGCCATTACACAGGCAGTTTGCTTTACCAAGGGAGGAGACAACACTGCTGTTCAAGTGGAGGGAAGGCCTCCAGCTTGGCTCCTTCTATGATAGTTTCTCTTTGGGAATATCTTCCTTGATCACAGACCCCAGTGCTCTTGTTTGGTGCTGGGAGTCAGGAAATAGCAGCAGCACCGAGTCTTTCCACTTATTTACAGCATTTCCTTCTGCTTGCTGGGGGAGCAGAAAAGGGCTGTCTAAAGGGCTTATTTTTTTTCTGAGCAAGTTGGATTTGCAGAGTAGAGGCAATTGCTGTTGCTCTAACTTGGGAAGCACATGGTGGGGAAAAGGTAACTTCTGGAGCCTGGGGACTTGGGGTTTTCCTCACAGATCTAGAAAACCCTGGGTTGTCAGAATTGCAGACAACAAACCACCAATAAAGTGCCAGTAAATAGACTAGGAAGCATCTGCCTTATGTTTCAATAGTGTAGACTTGACATTTCACCCCTGACTGTGTCTTTCTTTAGCTCCTTAATGTTTGGTATTTTCAGCCACTAACTTCATGGGATTCAGCTCACAAAATGGCCGTCTGGTCTCTAGTGACTGTCTCGAGAGATCTTCATGGGGGAGCTCAGTGTTGCCCCCACGTTCAAAAGCTGGAGGCTGTCAGGGTGCAGAGGTGGGAGGGAGCCTTCATGAAGATTTCCAGCAGCACAGCAGAAAAGGTGGGACCAAACCAGTGGCTCCAGCAGCCCAGTCCAGACCTCACTTCCATCTCCACATCCTCAGTGAAACTCTAGATACTACCAGAATCTGGAGTAAACGCACGTTTTAATCACTGTGTTTTGTACCTGATGCTCTTGGTGCAGGCTGTTAATGGTCAGGCTGGGGAAATAACCTCCAAAACACAGCCTTCTTGAGCCCTAGGTTTGGGTATCTAACTTGGTGTAATAATTTACCGGCATTTGTACCGCAAGTGTAGCATGTGTATAGTTGTACCTCCATTTTTCCTGATGACCACTGAGGGTCATTTTTACTTCTATTTTTAGTTGTTAAACTCAGGGCAGGGTGCTGGAGCTGGAGGACAGGGAACAGTGAATGCTCCCTCTGCTGTCTGTGGGCTTTCAGGTTCCTGGCTAATTTGGTCCCCACTCAGATTAAATGTTTTGCCAGCGTGGAGATGACATTGGAAACTGTTCAGCCTATAGATGACCCTGTAAAGGACCAATATCAAATATCAAAATAGCAGCTGTAACACAATTGATCCTTTGGTGTGGTATTTCAGTTAAGTGCCCCTGATGGGTGAGCAACTCTGGTCAGAAGCAACAAGACTTTCTCGCTATGGCTGTTTGCTGGCCTGGAAACTCATAAAAAGTGCTATTTTTCTTCACCTCAGTTAAACTGCTAACATGTCACAGCATGCACAAGACACAAAGGCTCAATAAACCCAAAGGGCTCATTGTTAAACAAGGTAAGTTATCTTAAGAAGCCAGGTGTTAGATAGTTTTCAGTGCTTCCCTCTGTTGTTTGTCAAGGATCAGACAGTGAGGTGATGTGGCAGAACAGTCCGTAGCATGAATGGGAAACACTGTGTTCCAGTTCTCTTTAAAGGCTCAAAAATAGCTGCTTTGGTGCTTCCTGTGCCTGGTTGATGCTGAACCATCAAAGAGACTTTTTCTGTGGGTTAAATTGAGCTCTCTGCATTTAAGAAGGCAAATGATCTTAAATATTTCTTTTACTGTTAAGTTTGGCCCTTGCTTTGCTAGTAGCTGTACACATTGAACAAGCTCAAAAAAAATACAGTGTAAAAAAAAAAAAGCAGAAATAAGACAAAAGAGTAGCAAAAACAACAAGCACCAATTTGATCACATGTCTGAGTTTATCTAGACCATACGGAAGCTGTGAATTTTAAGCAGGCACCTGAGACACAAAATGGTAGTCATTAGTGGTTTAGTTTGAGTGTATGAAAGTGAGAATATACTTCTAGATCAAGCATACATGGGTGAGGGAAGCTGAATCACTGGCAAGTCAGAGGTAGGAGGGGTGAGTGGGATGTAGTGGTCTGAACTGGGAAGGGTTATTGCCTGGGACATTAATATTTTGTCTAATGTATAAGGAAATGGAAAGGTGAAGAAAGGCCACAGGCATATTAATTATTTGCAAATTGCACTGTGTTATCTTGCCCTCTGTCCAGTTTTAGCCATTGTTTGGTGCAGGCAGCAACACGTGCATGCTACATCGTCCATCTTCATGATAGCTGGGTTAAATTGCACAATCATTATGAATACCATTTGCAGGCAATTCATATTGCTGCTCCCAGCCTTTATCCAGAACTCTGTGGCTCCAGGGTCTGGGCACTAACATTTTGAAACTGTGGTCAGTCAGAGGGTATTTTTATGCAGCTGCTTCTCTCACCTTTTTAGGCCATCATTCTGCTATATCGCTGTAAGTAAGCGTTCTTCTAGGACTGGTAATTCAAGATTTCGTGATTCAACATGACTAGAGAATGTTCTTTGTACCTGAAACCAGTGAGAAATCCTTCCACTAAGATTTTGCTTCTAGCCTTGGAGAGAACTTCCACACTGAAAACTACAGCTCTGTGTACACAAAGCTTCCCAGGTAGTTTGGTAATTGTTTTTAAAGAGGATTTGCTTACAGTGGAACATTACACTGTGTTAGAAGAAAGCTTTGAAGGCCTTTAATAGTTAACATGAAATTAAGAGATGCATGACCAACAGATGGATAGTGTATTATATTTTTGTACACTGAATGCAAGGTCCAAGTGAATCTTCAAGTGTTGCAATTCCTCAGGACCACAGCCTAACTTGATATTGTTTTGCAGAACTGAACAGCCTTTTGGTGTAATTGCTTCTTCCCTCCCAAAGCCTGAACATCTGGATTTGTGGTGACAAAAGCAATCCAGCGAGGAAGGAAATGAAAAATGGTACCCCTGTGTATTAGAAAAGAGGCTGAGTATGGTCTGAGTCACAGCACATGTAAGAGACACTCTGGTATCCCCCAGCTGTCCCATCCCACAATAACTCTCCTCTGTTGGGAACCACTGCTCACAGTGACTACTTCTCAGCATAAACATCGTTAAAAGCCCCTCTGCCATCATCTGTAAATGGTGATCACCAACCACTCTCAATGGGAACTACCGATACTTACCTCTACCATCCCGCCCTAATGTTCAGTTTGTTCATTAACTTTCTATGTTTTAGGTGCATGTCTGTTAATTTTCACTTACCACTGCCCACCTCTCTGGGGAGAATGTACCACCCTTGTGTTACAAGATCGAAAAAAAACCTGTAGCTGGAGGGGATACAGCAGTGATAGAGATGAACACTATCTTCCTGGGACAATTATGAATTTTGGTGCCTCCTGAAGGAGCTGTATGGACTTACTTGCACATCTTCACATCTGCTTGAAGTGCCTGATAATGCTCTGCTGTGTCAGGGTAAGGAGGGGAAGATGGATGTGTAGGTAAGCATATATGTGCTTTTCGTTGATTTTTCTGATTAACACAGGAGGAGGAGGAGGCTGTGCTAGGCAGGTTTCCCAGGGTACAGCCTGGCTTGATGGAGACTTTTAAAAATTATTTTATTCTGTTCCTGGAACTGAGCTGGTGCTGGTGGTTGTCATTATGCCAGCACCATCAGAGGAACTGAACAGAGCGTTAACATGTTTGTGAGTGACATGCTTGTGACTGCTTCCCCTTATGGAACAAAAGTTGTAAAAGGTGAGTAAGCAGGTAGTAAAACATGGATTTGAAGCCTTGTGCAGTCTTCCTTTTGCTCTGGAGACTGAATCAAGTACAGTAGGTACTGGGGGGAAATGTGCTGTAGCATTGCCTTTTGCCAAATACTGCTTTTTTTTCTGCTACCACTGAAAAATGGGGGCGGGGGGGGAAGCCTCCTTCATTGTCCCCAAGTAATGTGAATAGTCTGTCTGATCAGTTAGATTTGATTTGTTAAGGAAACTCTGGGCTAGCGTTTTGTGGGATAACATGCTATCCCAGCTTTTTATCTCTGCATTCCCCATCCATCCATTATCCATCATATACCTCTGCCACACTTACTTATTCCCTGCTCCCCTTTTTCTTACACCTGTGAGTGGACAATGTCTTGCAGATGATCTGTCCAGGGAGCATGTGTTATATTTCCCCCCTATTCACATGATTCTGGGGATGTTTGTTCCCTCACCAGGTATTTCTGGGATCCTGTGAAAATGTAAGGTATGAGGTAAGTGGAAATCTCTAGGCATGCAAATGAAGGGGGCTATGTATTGCTTCCAAAAACATTTCTTTCTGGTGTGTAAAAAGAAGGGTCCCTTGTTCAGGGTCTTTCTCACCTAGAGTTGCATCTTGGAGAAAAGCAAGAGCTAGTGCTTGTATTGTTGCTAGTATTTTTGTTAAGTATTCGCCCAGGAGATCCTACATATCTTTGATGTAGGCTCATTTGTTTGTGTTGCCTGCCTTCATCCCTATCAGTAGTGCTTTCTCTCTCTCTTGTCCCTTGCCTTCTACCCCTACCAGCTTTAAATGGCATCTTTTGAATAATCTTTGTTGACACAAGCTGTCGTAGTTGTAGTTGCTGCAGTGGTTGGGAAGGCTCCTCAAGCAAGGAATGTTCAGTCCTTGGGGTCATGGAAACCAGCCAGGAATTTTTGCTCTCCCATTCCCAAGGGCATGAGGAGCCTGCAGAGGAAAACCAAAGGTGACCATTTCCTCAGTTTAAATGTTGTTGACCTGAATTGGAGATGTTTTCCAAGACTTTTTAAGATCAAGAGAGCAGTTTTGGAGATAGGACTGATATCTTGATGGAGAAGAAGTAATCATTTCAAATTATAGAGTCTATAAAACAATATAGGAAATTGTCATTTGAAAAAAAAGAGAGAGCATCAGGCGCTGTATCTTTCAAGCCTTTAGAGCCTTTTTCCCCCCACCTGATACACGTGTGTGGCTTGCTTAGTGACTGAGCTAGATATTAAATGGCCAGGTATCGTTTCTTGCATATATGAACACAAAATATCAAGGTAGGCCAAAACGTTAGCTGTATGCCATATGATCACTGAGGATAGTGTGTTACTCAGAAGGAGAAAGGAGGTGACAGTGGGACTAAAGCTGTCTCTTTTCTGTAATACTGATATCTTAACAGCTCTCATGGGAGGAAGGACATGTTCAACCTAATAGGATAATGGAATAATATGTTGAACATATCAGCATTGACACAGACCATCTGGTAGCTGTAGACACAAATAACCTAAGGAAAACAAATTTGAAATGTTTCAGGAAATGGCTATATGCATGAAGTGCAGGGGGGGGGCGCAGGGTGCCTTTTGTGTAAAAATAAAACAAGATAAAAGCCCCTCTCTTTGGCTGTGGGAGGAGTGTCTCGCTGATTCCTGGAAAGGACTACATTCCATCCTTAATGATAGTTGAGGTTATAAATTTACTGTTAAAAAAGTACTGTCTTCTCTGGATGCATAGAACTCTGCACTGTGTGGTTGGATCAAAGGTCCAGTATGGAATCTAGCTGGTAAGCAGAAAAATCCCCGAAACCAGACAAAATACCTTCCTACAGTTACTGTTAGAAATTCCCTCAGATATTATTGGTACAGTAACTATTGCTCAGAAGGAAAATTATTTCCATCAGTAGGCCCTCCACAGGACCCTCCCTTCCTTCTTTCTGTTGCCTTTGGGTTTCTAATCCATCTTCTTTTAGTCTCTGTCCAACTAGTTTAAATTGAGGTCTCCATAGACTGCTGTCCAGTAATGAAGTGGTTAACGTGGACTTTTTCTTTCTGTTTTGGTTTGCTGGTTTTTTTTTAACTTTCTTCATAGAGCCAGTCTTCGTGTTTTGGAGCCCAGTGAGATACCTGGGTGGAAGGTGATTGCTCCTATCAGAGCTTTGATTTCAGGCTCTCTGCAGACTTCAGCAGGCACTATTTCAGCTGCTCCATTCTATTCACATGTGAATTATTTTCTCTGAAACTGTGAAAGAAATGTACTTTTCTTTCTAAAGTAAAATTCAGATTCTGAACTGGAGCATGTCAGGCAAACCACAGCCCGCTGGTGGATGAATGCATAACCATATAGGTAATGTCATTCCTCCAGTGCCTCTCCCAAGTCGGGAGTTACATACGGTGTCTTCAGGCAGCAGACAAACCTGGTCTGTGCTTACAAGCCAACTGGCCAGATTTCAGTATGTTGTGTGACCACCGTAATAGATGGCTCCAGGTTCACTCCGGTGTGGCTAGGAACAATATGACACAAAAGACAGCGTCAATGGTCTAAACCACTAACGAGCTTCTGAAAGATGCCGAAGATACCCAAGATCTTGAAGAGGCCAGTCAGTCCTCCCTTCTCCCCTTGATCGTGGCAGATCCACTCTTGCCTTGGCGCATGTGCTTTCTGTCTTTTAAAAGTCTTTAGCTCATGCCATTAAAATCAGTAAGCATTCGTATGTGCTCAAGCAGAAGGAGAGTAGAATGTGTTACAGTCTTCATAAATGCAGCTTCCTTCTTCATTTGCCAGCAGCATGTCTGCAGCAAGTATCACTTTCTTTTGCAAGAATTGCTTTGGTAAAAGGTACACCGATGAGATATACTCCATTGACATGTTATTTCTGGCACAGACAGAGCTGGAAGGAAGTCAGCATTACACACAGACACTCTTTGGCCTGGGAAGGTCTGAGAACCCTTTAAATACTTGGCTCAGAAATGGCTCTTTTCGTTTTATCTAGGAGATTTTAGCTTTCCTGTTAAGTTAATTAAACTTCTGTTTTGTCTTCCTCATGCCCTTTTGCCAGCATCTATCCGTTTCATGAAGGTACTAGTTCAATAACCATCATTTGGAGTGTTAAGCTTAGGTTACTGCTGTTTGTTTGCCAAGTGCAGCTGCAACTGTCAGCCCAATTTCACATGTTGCTCTGAGACAGAGATGTTGGCCTTCACTACAGAAAAGTGTCCCTTCCATGAGCTGTCTGTAAGAGATGGCATGCTTTGTCATCTTCCCACTTTTCTGAAAAAAAGGCTTTTTGTACTGGACAACTGATTCGGATTGCAGTGGATTCTGGAGTTAAAAGTGAAATACTACTGCTGGTTAGCGCATTGTATGAATATTCTCGCTCTGGACTAAGAGTATGTTGGTTATGAATAAATTCTAAAGCAGATCAAATTATTTTGAAGCAGAAGTTTCCAGGCTGGGTGTCAATATAAGTCACTGTGTATAAAATGCCTGAATGCCTGAAATCTTGAGAGACTGTGTTCTTGAGTGTCTGGGGGTATGCATCAACTCAAATTCAACTGAAGGGCTTCAGCCCCCTTTCCCACTTCTTAGTACAAAACTGTGCTCCCCCATCACGTGGCAGCAGAGTGATCCCACAGATTTTCCCCTTTTTCTTCCCTGCCACCCAAATCTCGCTGCAGCCCTGGTTAGTTCTGGTTTGTGGGAGCCATGAGTGGAATACCTATGGTGAGAGACTAACAGGGAAGTATCATAATATGGAGAATGTTCTGTCTTTGGGCCAGCCCACTCAATCAGCACTGGAGGCCATTTTTTGACAGTGCCTGTAGAGAGATCTAACAGGTTTTCCATAATCGTCCTAGTGGTAGGAGTGGTCTCATCCTTTGTGAGAGACAGACTTTATTATAATTTCTTGGTTCACAGCTTGAATGCCTTCACAGAAACTCAAGATGTTGACTGTAAGTGGATATTGTTATTCCTTTTGAACTGCCCAGTGTGGAACTCAAGACGAATGTAGCCCTTGATTGACTGCTGTCTGCAGGCTTTGACCCGCCTGCAGACTATTCAGTGACTACCCTAAAAGTTACCCACTAGGCATCCAGTCCAGCGGGCAGGCTGTAGAAACAAACCTCTTCAGCCTCCTTGTTGAGTTGCTTTGAATAACATCACACCCATACAACTGAGAGTCAGAATGGTGTAATGAATCATTTAATACTACTTTGTCACTGGCCAAGCTGTTACCCAAAGCTGTCTCACCTAAAAGATAATGGAGTTTGGTTACCTGAAACAATTTACAGGTTTTTAGATTAAATAATTTATCCATGGTTTTTTTTTTTCCCTTAAGGTCAATGTAAAGCTCCTGTATTCTGCATTTGGTTTTAACTTGGATGGTTCTTAGGTAGCTTTTTGGGATTACTTTACACTCAAATCCTTTATAGACCTAAATGACTAAAAATCATCCTTTTCAGAATTTCAGATAAGTTCCTGCTATTTGCTGTATGATATGCCTATCAACCCTAGCAAATGTTTTTTCAAAGTTGATGGAATTCACATAGAGCTTCCTTGAGGGTTGTCAGGTTAGCCATGCGATAAATTCAAGACCATCTTTCTCAAAATCAGATTATTCAATCCCAAATTAAATGCTTGCTAATTCTGTTCTCTAACAATATTCTTGCCAGGAATCTGACAGTATAGAAATATCATGTTCCAGACTCTGCCTCATGTCTCCAGCCCTTACGCTTTGAAATTTCTAATTTCTGCAAGGATTGCAACAAAAGATCTTTTTCCTACTACAAGGGGAGAGATATCTTCCTATTCCCAGATTATACCTAAAATTCATTCATTTTGTTATAGACTACTACACACTTTGAAGGATTAGAACACTCTATTTATAGTAGGTGCTTAAAGACCGGGTTTCCTGAACTCGTGGAAAACAAATGTGCCAGATTTTATTCTTTTGTTCTTTTAATAAACTGTCCGTGAGATTCTTCCCCTCCCCTCCTTTCCTGCTGGTTTACTTGCATTCTTACATGTTCAGTGTTTTTCTCTTCTGTCTTTGTTCCAGTTTATCAGCAATTTACACACAGTTGTTTCCCAGACTCCATGATTTCAGCAGCAAAAATAACACTGACCTTTTGAGCCCATGAGCAATCTCGTTGGTGGTAATTTAGCAGAAAGTTACAGTAATGAACAAGAACGCTGCTCTTAAATGTTAGATCATTAATTTTATTTTATGAGGTTTTATTCTTTAATGCACTTCCTGTGCAGCAGGGAGATAGCCATATGCCAGGGAGGAATGAAGGTTTGAAGGTTTTAATTGGCCAAAGTGATCAATTTGTGAATCTCTTCTGGTTTAAAGACATATTTTCAGGTGTGATTTAGTCAAAACAAGCAAGGAGAGCATTTCTAGCTAGAAAGGCAATAGTGCTAACAACAGAAGGATTCTTCCAAAGGTATGTTAACTCTTGGAAAACTCTAAGCTCACCTTGTCCTATAGGAGGGAGAGGAAGGTGACTGAAAACTTACATTTCACTCCCCAGACTTGGGGCTAGTTAGGGACTGCTTTGGTCCCAGGCATGCCTGAGAGCAGACAAAACGTATTGTCAACAATAAACTTCCTCAGTGTTCAGCCACTTCCCCTCACCCAGCCTTCAGAATGGCAGGAAGCCAAAAACAGATGACACAAAGCCAACTATATGAGGTTTAGAATTTGGCTCTTCTACTTTATAGGTGATTGTACCCATGGCTTTTGCAGAGTCCATGGGAAAGGCAGGGAATCTAAAGGCAGACCAGAATTTTCTATTCATATCAAAATCCTCAGCTTCACTTTGGCTTAAGTTTACGTACAGACCTATTTCTAAAACTGGTAAGAATACTTGTAAAGATTTAAGTAGAATTAGGAAAGAGCTCTGTCTGTAACCAGTGTAAAGTCAGAACCGGTCCCCCTGCCCCTC
>JAVJGJ010000001.1:88647678-88679419 GCA_035590215.1 Microhierax caerulescens | reverse complement strand
TCAAATTTTCTGTTCACAAAAAAAAATAATAATAAAATAAAAGAAGCCACAAAACCCAACAAAAACACACACACACAAGTTAAATGTTATTAGCAAGAGGTCATGGTTTAGAGGATTAACTTTAAAACAGAGAATGCTGGTTTTCCTGCATCACAGTGCCCTTAAAGCTCATTTGTCTCAATGTATAAACCAAAGCAGGACAGAAAGGAAGTTTAGCAACTGTCTTCCTTCTTTTAGCTGTGTTAAGTAGCATGAAGTTAGTTTTTTATCTTCCCCCTCTATTTTAGATCTGTCTTTTCTCTTACAACTTTTATTATGTTAATTACCCTTCACTGCCTGTCTCTTACACTTGAAATGTTTTGAATCAGGTATGTTCGGAGATAATTATATCTCCATATGAAGCAAAGGAATCTGTATTTGAGGTGAAGCAATGTAAAGATTTAGTTCAGTGATCTACTTTGCAGTACAATTCAGTACTTTATTTTGTGGCCACTGGAAAAGGACAGTGTAGAAAGTAATTTTAAAAGGTGTTGCAGCATCTAGAAAGCAGGCTTGGACAGAGCATCAGCATCATGTGGCCTTGCAGGACACATCTGTATCCACATCCACCTAAATCCCTTGATAGATGTTAATAACAAGCAGCATGACGCTGTGGGTGATCTGAGACAGTTATTGCATTAAGGACATGAGCTATTTATTTAGCTGCTCTGAGGAACTCTGTGTGAGCCATTTCAAGGAATGACAGGAGAAGAAAGTGTCTGGAATCATGACTGAGGTGATAGTAGCAAGGTTTGTAAGAAGCTGGGTGTTTCAAAAGGAGTATATGTACGTACTCCTAACTTAGGAAGGAAAGACAGAATGCTGCCCACAATCCTGCCTGCTAGCTCTCATACATGATGCTGTTCAGTCTTTGCTCCTATCTTGGGTTACAGTGGAAAGACTTTGTTTGTTTGTTTAAATATTTTCTTGGGTCTTTCCCAATTTTAGCCTGAACTCTAGATATTTGGCTTTTAAATTCATTCTCCAGTGTGCTTCTGACTAATGCCAGGGTGCTATTGTGGGGTTTTACGGGAACTCTTGGGAACAGTCTTGCAGCACAGAGTGTGAGGACCAGTATTACCAAAACCCTGGTTTAGCGATGAGAAGGTATCTGTGCAACACAGGGTTTCAACACAGATGCATACAAGAACTGCTTTCTGTACAGATTACACTGTGTGGTCCTGACTTCTGTATCCAACTTTCTGGACCACCCTGACTAAGGGCAAGAGATGAAAAGTGCACACTTCAGAACTGTTTTGTAGGAGTCTTCCCTTTTTTTAAAGAACTTTTGTTCCATAAAATACTTATTTTCCTCTAAACCAGTTATTACAGCCTGAGTTCATACCAAAAAGTTCAGCTATTTCCCAAAATAATTACTTGGTCCAGGTAATGCAGAACTGGGAAGAGGTTTAAATACAGAGGTCTGAAGTAGTCAAAACCAGACCTGGAATTTGGATTCAAGCATCATACTTAATAGGTAATTGCCATGACTGAGGTGGAACATTCAGACTTAAATCCAAGCTCTCTAATATGCTTTGTCTGGGATATGGAAGGCATCTTCCTTTATTAGGTTACTTTCCTGCTCAACATTAGCATTTTGTGCTTTGAAGGTTTATTGTGTTGGCTAGAGTTATACCTTTATATACGCGCAGTCCCTATGGAATAGCCTGATCTCCTTTCATCGTTATTAGTAATTCTACGCTTGTCATTTCCTATTCACGAAGTCTGGACCTCACTGTGTTGTTGCAGGGTGGTTGATACCGTGCACAGGAAATGTACTGTTTTTTCAGGTCTTAACTGTTCATGAGTATTCTTTTCAGGGGCTTCAGTTTTATTGCCATGAAGTCCATTTCCTACATGTAGTACAATTTACTAAATTACAAACAAACAAGGCACCAATAGAGAAGTCAGTGAAAGTTCACACTAAGAATAGAAGCTTGAAGAGAGAAGTTCAGTTATGTGACCTTCTTCAGGAGCAGGATACAAAATAGACCTGCTGGTTTTCCCTTTAATTTGCAGTCCAGGCAGAAAAGAACTTGAACGGTTCCTAAAGAAACTCAGGCCCTTCTGTTTTCCTATGAATCCTCCAGAAATGCTTTATCTGTTGACATCTTGGGTATGCCAATATGGAAATGAACTTACTTGGTCTCCTAATTTCCCTCCTGTATTTCAGCTGCTTTTTGCATTGATCTCCCTTTTGGCAGTGGTCAAAGATCTGCCAGCCACAAACGGAACAAAATGTTACTGATATTTACCTTTCAAATTGGCCATTAAAGCAAATTAGGATCATCAGATGAAAAATACCATGTATGTATCGTTCACTGCTTATTTTTGCCATTCAGAAATATGTTTGGGAAATAAAAATAATTCCTAAGAACAGGTTTTTAGGCCCTTGGTCATGAACAGGGAGATGCTACACTGATGAGTACAGGGCAAGTATTTAAACAATGTACTAGCTATCCAGACTTTTTAAAAAAGTTCCTTCCTTTCAAATGATGGGGGTTTTCTCTGCTTCGTGTTCACCATTTTTTTGCTTTATAACATGCTATCATCCCTACTTTCAGCTTATCTTGAAAATTCCCCCAAAAGATTAAAAGATTTTCCTAAATGCTGTCTAAAGGAGTCAGTCTGCTCGTTAGGAGTTACTCTGATGAGTTCCTGCCTCTAACAAATCAGCAGAGCAGCGTGCCTGCCCTGGTGCACTTGGCATACAGAGTATCGCTGCAACTTTTTGGGTTAAAAAGGGTGGATTAGAGTGAAAGGATCACGTATCTGAAAATGCCTTGATGAAACCAGACTATCCCTGAACACTTGCTGCTTAAAGTTAAATATTAGACACTATCTCCCTAACTTTTTTTTTTTTTTAAATTAGCCTAAAAGGCTTAATATTTAACTCAAAATACCTAACAACTGTAAATGTTAAGTGCTGAATGTTGCTACATCCTCTGGAAAATACTCAAAAGTGGTGATTAAACTCAATGTGATACATTTAGACATGTATAACCATCCCTGGCCTTAGTCCTTCATGTGAGTGAGAAAACCAGTTACCATGTTTTGAATTTCAGTTCCATTTTGGTGCAGAAGGTGTAGCCAGTAGGTCAGTGGGAATAACTGGTTTAAACAGGCGGTCCACTTGCTACCTGAAGAAGAAAATATCCTTTACTTAGATGCACATTTTATTTGACTCAGATCAAGATCTTAATTTGTCCAGTCCTTTGACATTAATGTTCATTTGGGGATGAATTTCCAGTTATATTGGTCATCAAATCCATGTTAAAGACAGAATTATTTACTAGTGGCTCCTGTTCAGTCTTATTGCAACTGAAATAGACACGCACGTATCCGTGCAAACTGTTGCCATTTTGATGACCTTCTATTTCTAAGCCTTTTTATTGAATGGTATCAGAAAAAGCTCCTAAAGATGTTCCACGAGGTATTTCTGAGGCTGAGGAGCTGGTGCCGAGGTGGCCAGCCGCCGGGGACGCCACGGCCGTGCCTCTCGGCCCGCTTGGGGCTGTGCAGGGGCAGCCCCAGCGCCGGGAGCCCGGCCCCGCGGCGCCGCCTGCCCCCGGAGCTGAGCCGCTCCCGCCAAAACCACCTGAGACGAAAAGGGCGGGGAGCACCGCGGGGTAAAGTCCGAGAGGGGCAGTCGTGCCTGACGGCCAGCAGCAGCGCAGCCCTTGGCGCGCCTCATCCCGTGCTGTGCCGCCATGGCGGGAGGCCTGGTGTCGCTGGAGGCGTGCTTGGAGCGGTGCATCCCACCCGAGGACCTCGCTGAGGTGAAGCGGATCCTCTATGGCGGCGAGGCGAGGTGCGCTGGCGGGGGTAGGCCCGCCTGGCTCCACCCCGCCTTGGGGGTGCCCTGTCCTGCCCCTGCGGGGTGCCCAGCTCGGGGCGAGGCGAGGGAGGCAGGAGGATGGGTGTGCAGGACACAGGGCTGTGCTGAAAGGCAAAAGAACGGTAGGGCCTGTGGCACTTGTGGTGCTGCGGTGGGGTTGGGCCGCGGTGAGGTAACTGGGGTGGTTTGGAGGTAATCCCGGATTGGGATGTGAGGCGCTGGAGAGGTTGTGTGAGAAGGTGGCTGACAGGAACGAAAGACCTGAAGGGGGATAGTTTTGAGAGGAGACTGGGGAGGTCGTGGCTCTGGGGTTAGCGAGCTGGAAAAGTGGGGATCTAACATGAGGAAAAATACACTGGAGGGACAGTGGTTATCATCTGAGGCTGGCAGGTGAACGTTTATATGTATGTGTTCCTTGATTTCCGTAGCAAGGTGTTAGCGTCTGTAAATCACAGTTACAGAAGAGGACACTGGGAGTTTGCTGCCATGGAGGAGAACCATCAGATTTGCACAACCTGGCTACTGCCTGACTGTTCCCTTGTCTGATAGCTCTGAATTGGGGTATGGGAGCTTGGGTGTCTCTTCAGGGGTAGACAACGTCTGTGATCCTTTTGGTCCATTGCATTCACAGCAGGAAAGGAGAACATCTCATGTTAAAATCGTCTTTGTTTCTCCTTCAATCCAGAAAACTTAATTTGCCAGCAGCTGCTCTGTCAGCAGCTCAAGAAAGAGATTTTGAGCTAAAGGGCTATGGATTTGAAGCTGCCCCAGAGCAACTGAGAAGGCCACGTATTGTTCGAGTGGGACTGGTACAGAATAAAATTCCACTTCCCACAGACACACCAGTGGCAGTCCAGGTACACAAACTGGGATCTGGGATGTTTGTGTGTAACTCCTCTTCTGCTGGACTGAGAAAAAACATCTTTCGGTTGTTTATGTTAGAAACTGTCGTGAAATGTCTGCTGATTTTCTGGCAATATAGGACCCATCACTATCTTAACACAGCATACTGTAAGAAATCACAATGAGACATTCTGTTTTATTGTCTCTCAGAAACACCTCTTGGGTTTACCTAGTGAACCAACCAGTTTGCAGTTCTAAAGCTATATATTTAGTCACTGATTTGTACATGAAAATCCTTTGCCTCTGAAATTAAACAAAAAATCATTTACTCAAAATCAAAAGAGATGGCAACCCATGGAAACCACAGGTGCAGTTCTTGTTTTAATTGAGAAATGTTCCATTATAGGAAAATCCATTAGAGTAAACACAGATTAATTAAGCTGTGTTCATTATTCTTTGTGCAGTAGTAAATTAGATCTTATTACAAGGTGACCATCATTTCTTAACATCTTGGACACAAAAGCATTGAAGTGACACATACACCTAGAAACAGCCTCCTAAAAGTAGCTTTAAAAAAGTGAAAGAAAATACCACATTTATAAAATCTCCTGGAGCAGTAGTTCTGTGCAGTGACAGGACAGAACATTTCTGAATAAATTTGTTTTGGAAAGATTACCTGTCACAGATGCAAGTAATTCAGTAAATAGATCATTCAGTAAATGGATCAAGTTTGTGTATTCTTTGTAGCATCTGTTGAAAAGACTACCAGTTATATTAATGATTTTACCTTATAAATAACTAGTTAACTACTGCTGTAAATCAGTATACAGTTGTTGGGTTTGTAGGTCACTGTTGACTAATCTTGCGTCCTTTTTCTTTTATTGACACCTGAAAATATCAATGCAAAGTGCTACACCTATTATCTTTTAGGTAGAATAGTCAAGAAAAAAGTATTTTGAAACAATGTTTTTTGACTAATAAAAAAATGCTTTGATGTTTTTTCCTGGAAATCTACTTACCTTTTAGGACAGAGGAGTTTAGAAAATAGTTTGGAGTTAATAACTTCTAGAGAGTGTCCAAGATCCACCTGTGTGAGCAGGATTTGCACATAACCAAGGAAATAGACTGTCCTTACCTCATGTTTTAAGATCCTGAGTACTTGCCTTTGAATTCATGTTTACTTAACATCCTTCTGTAGGTTGTCTACAATGAGCAGCAGAATTACAATTTTTGCTCGTTTTGTTAAGATTCTATCTGCAAGTCAGTCAGCAATGAGTTGCCATATATTAAATGTTCTAACCATGGAATTAGAATTCCGTTGGATTGCTTTCTCTATTTTCAGCACCTAAATGCTTTTAAAAATCTGTATCTAATTCTTTCTATTATCAGTGTTCAGGAATGATAACTTCTTGAATTACCCTCCCTGAAAGCAATGGGACTAAGTACAGAACAAGATAATTTCAATGGTAACAAAGCTTGTAAAACCAGGCTGTTAATGTGCAATTAATAATGTGAGTTAGAGCATAGAGCTTTTTTTCAGTGTGACACTTCTTGCTATCAGGTGGCTGCGCTGCACAGACGAATTGAGGAGATTGTGGAAGTAGCTGCATTATGTGGGGTCAACATAATTTGTTTCCAGGAGGCTTGGAGTAAGTATTTTCTGTGATTCCTTCTAGGTTGTCTGAGGTCAAGTTCCTTCTAACAGGTATCCTGTACTGGAAGTATGTCTTGTAAGTGAATAGCAGAGATCTTCTGAAATAAAACAGTTGACTTTAATGATTTGCTTTCTAAAAGGAAAACCAAAAAGTCTCAGTTAGCAGAACCATATGGAAGATGTACGTGAAGTCTGTTGTATTGAATACTAGTGTATGCTGCAATAGTGATACTTGTATGGGTGCTGCTTCTTCGTGTCATCCTTTGTGATCTTTTCCTCATTTTTTTTCCTTCTAAAACTCGTGAGTTTTTTTCTAGACAGATACTAAAAGTAAAAGATATAATTTCACTTAAAATGGAGTCTTTGAGGCGTAACAGAGGCAAAAACCAAAATGAAGGCTCTTCTGCTTTGTTCTGTGTAGGGCCAAAACTTTTTGCTCTTGCTGAAAGTATTTTTAAATGGCTTTTGCCTTTAAACAAGGAAAATTGAATCATTCTTAACTGTTTAATTTTGTAATCTGTATTCATGTAAACAGTGTGTATTTCTTGAGTGACTTGAATGTTCTTGTGAATTTTGTCTTGCATTGGTGTTTTTCAGCCATGCCCTTTGCTTTTTGTACAAGAGAGAAGCTTCCTTGGACTGAATTTGCCGAGTCAGCAGAGGATGGGCCAACAACAAAATTCTGTCAAGAGGTAACTGACCAAAAAAAACCCTACATCTAGCCTCCAACCCCAGCCCATAACTAATACTGATTAGCATGGATTTCTTCTGTATGTACTGGTCTTGTACCATTGAGAAAACTGAAATAATAAAAAATAAATTTTCAGCTCGCTTGACAGATACGATAGTGAGTGAAGTAGAAATGGGCAACAACAACTGTGCGCAATATTTATTTTTTTAAACTACTTTGCATTTATGGACTACCTTTTACCATAGAAGGCATCGGAAACTGCCCATTTCCTGAATTTTACAAGGGAAGAATGATTCTTCATACAAGTATTTTAAATTTCCATTTAAAAGATGTTTCTTGCATAGAGCAGTTGAGCATTAAACAATGCTTGTATCAAGGTGTGAGGAGAAGAATAGCTAGCTGTTTCTGAACAGGGAACACTTTGAGACAAATCTTTTGCAACTCCCTGTGAAATGACACAAAACGTAGAGGGCTTTTTATGGAACCATGGAGATTTGTTACTCCCTTGTTTTTCCAGAGTGTTGATTGCAAGGGTGGTAGAGTTTATTTTTGTTTTCTGACAACTTTTTTTTTTTAATAAGGAATTTAAATTATTTTCTTTTACAGGTAATTGAAACAAGAAACTGTTTTAATGTCAAATTTTCCCAGATATGCACTGACCTATTAAGCTTTTGTAGACAGCCTATCTTTAGTCTGATCTAGGGCAAGTACATGTTGCTTCTCACTATGGAATTAATGACACCATGGGTCTTTGGGAAAAGAAAAGAAAAAGTGATTTGAAGGAAAAGGCTGTGCTAGTAAACTTGCAGCCAGAAGTTGCTGTATTTCTCACTCACACTTAATGTTTTTTAACATTCATGGTTAACATGCAATGCTAGCTTACATTCTCCCTTTTTTTTCTTTTTTTTTTTTTTTAAATAAGTGTTTTCAGCTGTGGTGTCTTTGTCTTTCAATCTAGTATGCGCCTTAAGTGGTATACCAGAATGGAAGAATGGGATGGGATCATGGTATATTTCTGTATCTGTGAATAGACAGAGGTCATCTTGTAGTTTGACCCTTGCTGTTAGGGTGCTTTTTCCTGTTGGTACCTTGCATTTCTAGTTGAGGATTTAAGTGGAAAGCTCTCTGTGATGTAATTATCTTCGATGAAGAAACTGGTGATGTGGGCATGCCAGTGTGGGTGTAAGCATTATCGCTTGATAAGTGAGAGTAATGTACCAGAACTAAATTTTTTTTTAATCCCTCTTTATGATCAAAGAGTGAAAATCCTGAAGGCTTATGTTTAATATAAGAATTGTGTTCATTTTTATAGCTGGCAAAGAAATACAACATGGTTGTGGTATCTCCAATCCTGGAGCGAGATGAAGTACATGGGGGAACTTTGTGGAATGCTGCAGTGGTCATTTCTAATTCTGGAGCTGTCCTTGGCAAAAGTAGGAAAAATCATATTCCAAGGATTGGAGATTTCAATGAGGTAAGACGCAGTATTGTGATTATCAGGCTAATGTTACCTTGCAGCTCTTGTTCATGTCAGCATGTGCTGTAGCAGAGTCATTGGCGGGAAACATAATGTATTTCTAGAGAACGTAGTTCACAAAGTGTCAAATCAGTTTTCCTAGGTGACATTATAGTAAATTAATTTATCAAGAATAGAGAGTGGTGACTCTTAAAGGACAAATAACATGGAATCTTTGTCATGTACTCTTCCTTGGCCTGATGGAAACTAGAGAAGTATAGAGGATCTTTAAAACAAAATTCTGTAAGTCATGGCTTTATGTTAGTTGTGCATGATTTACTTAGTTTTTGCATTTGTGCATGTCGAACTTACTTTAATTTGGAGGGCAACTGTTTAATGGTTCACGTGTGAGCATTATTTATGGTCTTGATCTCTGTTTCTCTGTGAGGTCGTCTTGGTGGAAATGACAGTTCTTTTTCTTCTATTTCTTTGAAAAGAATCCCTTAATTCATTATGTTTCCAACTGAATAGCTGGTTTATGGCATCTTCTGTTTACTAATCACATTACTTCCACTGAAGCCCCCAGCAGTTTTTAGGTTGTCCTGCAGAATCAGCTTTAGAAAGTGAACTGGTAGTGAAGGCAGCATCAGAAGAAAACTGGTAGTTCTGAAATGTGTTTATCCATCCATAGAATTATCACAAGCAGAAAGACCAAGATTAAAAATTAACTGAAGTCTAAAAATACATTGTCTTACCTAACTAAATCTCTCCTTGACAGCTAAGGTGAGTAATTAACAGAGCCTTTCTTCTAAGCACGGGGGGCTGCTGTATACCTGCAGTTGCTCTTGTTCCCTGTCCAAATGCTCCAGTGACTAAACTGAGGCTTCAGAATCTAAATTGCTTTTTTATTAATTTTAAAAGGGTTTTTTGTATGTTGGAACTTTGTGTTCAAAGACTTCTGGAAGTTTCAACCTGGGCTTCCAGACCTGATCAGACTGGTTTGTGTTTCTTCAGAGGAGGCTGTTAATAGGTTTCTACACAATGGATTTCTGGCACAGGACTGTCAGTCACCAGTGTTAACTTCTGTGTTTAACAATTCTTTCGATATTAAATATTATTTTATCGGATCTATCTTCTAGCTAGCAAAACAGTAACTAGCAAACCCATATAAAATACAAGCACTAATAAAAATTAATTTCGGTTACTTTCACATCCTTTATTTGTTCCTTGCGTAATCAAACAACAAAAAGAAAATATTCCTGTTGCTTGTGCTAAAATATGATGTCTTTCAGTTTTCCAGACAGTGTTTTGTGAAGCATCAACAGATTCCAAGAAACTTTTTGTTTCCAGCTATGAAACTGTAATGGAAGGCACCAGAAGAGTATAATGAAAGGCACCTTTTTACTTTTCCATGTGAAGTATAAATAGGATTTCATTAAGAGTTTTGCATAGTTCCAAAACCGACTTAGTTCTTATAATCCTCAATGCCAGAATTACCACAAACAGTCTATATCTTGCAGGTATACTATAATGATTTGACATTTCTTGTTGTAGCTACCTCATTATAGATGCAGGTAGTATTTACCCAAAAAGTACTGTCTTTTTAACTAGTTTTGTTAGCAAAGCATTAAGTCCATTCTTTTGTGCTAAGCAATTCTAATAGAGGAACTTTAGAAACTACCAAGACTACAGGGAAGGTTTATGCTCATCTCTGTTACTTTAATGTTGTTTGCTTTATCAACAAAGTTAACCCCCAAGGAAGCACTGAATTTGAAATTATTTTTTGTGGATCGTCTCTGTGGAGCAGATAGGGAAAGGAGCCTAGTTAAAATCAGGCTTGTTGAATCAATCGGTGAGAACTAAATGGAAAGGGGAAAGAGGTTGGTCTGTAACCTCTTCAGCCATGTGTGGGAGGGCATATAAATAAACAAAAATCAATCCTTCTTGAAACATCACAGTTTGTTGCTGTGGAGATGATTGTGACCTCTGGTGAGGAATAAAGGAATAAGAACTGATGAATTCCCTGAAGCAATAGCATTCTTGGTTTTCTTCTCCTATTGTAATAAAAGAAAACTGAGAATAGAGAAAAAATGGAAATATATTCTATCAGCGGAATTGTTTTGAAAAAGGATTGTGTGAGTGCCTGCCACATGGTGTGTTCTCTACAGACATGAAAGGAGATAAAATCAGTGCCCAAGGACTGTGCAATTTCATGAGACCTGATAATAAGAAACATGAGATGTCACTTTTAGTGGGCATACTGAACCTCCAGTCCTTGGTTTCAGAAGGTGATCCCCCTGTGCCCAGTGTGCTGTTCTCCTACACTTTGTTGAGGCCCTAGTTTGTTCCCCAACTGTAACTGTGCTTGCTTTAGGCCTGATGTGGTTCAGCTTCCTTCAAGACCAATGGCAGCAGCTGTTACCGTGGACAGGTAGTTTCAATAAAAAGGGAGTTGCTTTACAACACGCCTTTCTTATACAATAAGAGACGTGCCCCACTGGGTCAGGCTGGTAGATTGTGTACCTTGCTTTTCTGTCTCTGAGATCATCACAAAAAGGTATTGTTAGGAATAAGTCTGGCCACTCTGCAACTTTTGTACTCCCTTGGTATCCACAGTCATTGTGTTAGGGATGTTGAGTGGCATGTTCCTGTCTCGTTTGTTTTATACCTGTGAATGTGTTGTCAATAACTTTGTCCAATCCGTTCTGAACCTGCTTTAACGAAGAAGCACACTTCAGAAGTGTGCTGCCTGCTGCATGGAAAAAGTTAACTTTGGTTAAAAACAGGTGTAAGAGTGTAATTTTAGTCAATACCCACTACTGCTGCTGCTGCTTTGGGATTTCCATTTTCATCTTGTCCACCGCTTTTGTGATTTTGCGGTTACTCATCATACTACCCTCAGCCTTCCACCTGCAGATTGAAAAGCCTTTGTAGTTGCTCCTCACAAGGGAGCTGCCCCATCCCCTTCATAGTTTCAGTTGCCTTTGCTTATTCCATCTCTAGTATATCCTTACTGAGATGCAGACACTAGAATTGCCCAGAGTACTCAAGCTGTGGGCACACAGAATTCTTATAAACAAGCAAAATTATGTTTTCTGTTATGTTTTTTGTATTCTTCCTGCTAATGTCTGAGATTTTCGTGGGGTTTTGATCACTACTGGGCAAGCAAGTGTGAGTGACTCCATGCATACCCTTTTCTTGCACCTGGGAAGAACCATTTCTGTAATTTAATTTAAAATATCTCTGTGAATGTCTCTCATGATAGCTGTTAACAATGCCTTGTCCTTCTTTTCATCAGTACTTTTTACAGGAACCAGTGCATTTCTGTTTAGAAATGTTAGATATGATAAGATAAAATTTCACAGCATACGGTAAATGGGATCTTTTTAGCCAACATTTGGCCCCAATTTCTTTAAGGAGTGTTCTCTAGATTTATCCTATGATTTTCCTGGTGGTTATTTCAAGCCTTCTGTTTGTTCAGAGCAACAGGCATATAGGAAATTTAAATAACCAGTCTTAGCTATACACTGATATTTCCTTATAGCATTCATAAAATTATTGCACGTCATTACGTAACAGGTGACTGTAAAGGAATTCCATGTTCTTTAGACAGTGTTAAACTTTTTGATCTTTAATCAGAATCAAAGGAACATGGAGACAAGAGTTTTCTTATGTGGTGAAAGTACTGAGAGAGGTACCGTAAGTCTGGTGATTTGTGGATCTCTTTCAAGCTTCTGCAGGAGTTTCTAGCTTTAATAGAAGCATTTATGTTAAAGCCAGACAGTGCTTAGGTGTAGTATGAGTGGAGGGATACAGAAAGGGTCTTGAATTTGATCTCAGCAGTCTATAAGAGAGACATTTTTTTCTCTATATACATTGCAGTGCAGGTATGTACTAAATGTAGGGTGTTGTCCTCACTCATGGTCTAAAATGACTTGAAGCTGGTAATCAGAAATTGGGAAGTGTCAAAGCAGTGTTGGAGGTGGTACTTCTCACTTTTTTCAGAAGTGGTTTTATGGTTTTCTGTTTGTTTTGTTGTGTTTGCTTGTAGTCTACTTACTATATGGAAGGAAATAGAGGACACCCGGTGTTTCAGACACAGTTTGGAACAATTGCTGTGAATATCTGCTATGGGCGCCATCACCCTCTGAACTGGCTCATGTTTAGTATGAATGGAGCAGAGATCATCTTTAACCCTTCAGCCACTATTGGATCGCTCAGGTAAAATACAAATTGATTTAGGCCGTTGCATGCTTTCTTGGTTAACTGAACCGCTGAGCCCCTCACTCTCTGGGACACCTTGCTGAGGTCTTGGAACTGGAGGTATAGGCTCCTTGTTTTGCCTTCATGAAAGAATCTGCATTCTTCTCCACCTGGAGTCTTGGGCTACCAGTCAGCTTACAGCCACTGATTCTCTTCCAGAACTTCAGTTGTACATCTGCAGGACTTTTGTCTCTGAATCAGAGTTAAAAGCATCCAGCTAGCATCCTGAAAACTAATGAGAGTTTATTTAGATTATCTATGTAGTACTTTTGCTTTATGATTGGCAGTAGTAATTTGCATTCAGGCTTAGCTTGCCAGCTTACATTGTCCACCTAGGAGTCAATAAGTATGGTATCAAATTCCAGTTTTCAGGGCCAAGCTGAGAAACCTTTTTCTCAGAAACTTTTTTTTTTTAAACTGTTGGCAATTTTGTGATTATCAGGCCTCTTGAACCAGAATGAACCAGTGTAAACTGTTTCCCTTGAGATTAATCTTCTGCAGATTGACATTAATTGCACCCTACTGACTTGATTTCCTAAAAGAAAAAAGAAAACCAGCTCAGTGAGCTAAGAAAATATACTTCTTAGCTAGCCCATAATGATTAATTTGTGGATTAGCTCTTCAATGTGCTTTGCCTCTACATTATTATCATCAGTCACGTTTCAATATAATAACCTTTGAATGTGCCATGCTTCCAAAGCATTGTCTGACACAGCCTGTGTATTGAGTGAGGTACTATAATGTGATGCAAAATAACTGCGTTTCTTCAGTGCTGGCAGGGAGGGCTTTCTTTAGGTAGAAACCTTGTAAAAATGGTTTCAGTGGCTCTTGAGCACTTCTCTTGACAAAATCACCATGCCTTCCTTTCATTCTCATTGTATTCTGTCCTTTGCTGTACTACTTGATACTTCAAGTTCCAACATAGACTACTTGTAAATTGAGGTATGTCATTCCAGAGTGTGCCTGTGCATCAGCTTAACACATAGTAGAACAACTGTGATTTTTCTTTGTGGTTTCTTGTTTTCCCCACTGATAACAGTAGCCTCTGAAAAGTAATTTAGTAATGTGTGATGATTACATATACATGACTGAGGAAGTGATGGTAGTTTATGCTTAATTATAAGTATTAATATTTTTAACGCTTTTCAGCATGTGGTTAGCTTTGGTACAGGGTCAGTGGGAGAAGTCTGGTTTTGCAGAGTTCTTTGAAACAAAGACATTTCCTTTGTGAGTTTAAAAAAAGATATTTTGGGGTAGCTGAAGTGTCTTTGAGTTTCCAGCTCCAAAGGTAAGTTTTAGGAAGCTAACAGAAGCATATTTCATTGTTACTGATGATATTGTAATACAAGTAAATAAATCCAGTAGTAAACAAACAAAGAAGACATATTGATCTCTTATAACAGTAAAAATTCTTTCTCATTTCTCTTCTCTCTCTCTCTTCAGCTGGGCTTGTGTGCGTGGACTAAGTGCAGAATAATTTCATTTTTATTTCTTTAAATCTAGAGGAACAGATTTTTCCAGTGTAAGTTTTGTAAACCTTAATGTATGAAATGTTCAGGCAATATAGACTTGCTAACTGGATATGCAAGAGAATGGAAGATTTAGAAATGTAAGAGGAATTTTTTTTCCCCCAGCATTTTCCAGTTCTTCAAGATTCCCCTAATCCTCTCACTTTACCTATTTAATGTAAATTTGGAGGTTTTCTGTCTCTGTAACAAGGTCCAAGAATATGAATACAATTTTTTTTGCTAGAAAATTCTGAGGATGATGAGCATTTATAATAGGGTAGAAATGGTTAAATACAGATTAAAGCCATAAAATTTTCACACTCACAGCCAGTTCTGATGCAGAAGAACTATGTATTTACAATCCTGGAGAGTAGAACTGTAGATTAGATGCAGTATCCTGTCATTCAAACTGCTTTTAATATTTTTTTGGTGTAAAGGATAATTTTAGGTTGAGTAGTGTTGGGAAATGTCCTTTGAAAAGAGGTGAATGAATACACAATGCTTTGGGGGCATTTATGGCACTATTGGAGTATTTGTGATGTTTGTCCACTTATAGCCCATTACATTAACAGGAGAGCAAACAGAAATTACCCTGTAGTCATACAGCACTTCATTGGTACTCTGTGTGCTTCAGCCTCACCTAATTATTAGCTTTCACTTGGTTGGTTTTAAGCATATAATTTTAATTGCAGGAAGAGGACTCTTGAGGCCCATGTAAAAATTGTCTTTGGGGTCGCTTCTTGGCGTTAGCCTTTTTTCCTGTCTCTCTTCTGTGAAATTGTAATTTGCTGGAGCTCTTCAATAAAATCCTTTTTTCTTAGAAGAGATGGCTGTCAGACTCAAAACAATTGAGAAAAGAGGCAATAAATCAAGTCCTTTCAATGAGTCCAGTGACCATCTCGTAAGATTCTTGAGCCTGACTGGGAGATTGAGTCAGATGCTTGCAACCTTGTCTTGATATTCAGAATCTGGCAGGTACATGCTATCACAGGAGTGTACAAATTCTATCACGTTTGTTTTGGAGCTCTGAGGACTCCCAGACCTTCTATTAACCAGTCTGATCCCTGTGTATCAAGCTATTTCATAAAAAGACTATTTCAGTTTTAAACATCAGTCAGAATTGAAATCTCCTTTGGAAAAGAGGTAGAGGCTTTTAAGGGAGAAGGAATGTTCTATTCCTCATTTCTCAGGTCTTGTTTTTTTGTAAATTTAGTGAGATAATTTAGATTTAGTAGATAATTACTGGGAAGTTACCAGGATGGTTTTGTTAAACATGCTTTCTTTTTTCATCAACCCACCACACAAAGGTAACTTACTCAAAAGTGCTATGAAAACTGTGGTTGAAATAACAGAAGAAGGAAATTTTGGTGGAAATGGATTTTTATTTTCCTTCAATTTTTTTTATTATTCCCATAATTAATTTTCTTTTTTCACTCACTGCTGCAAAAGCCTCTCCTGGACCATTTGGGGAAAAAAAGGAGGCAACTTGCTTGAATCTATTCTAGCTTTGCTGCAGAATTATGTTTGGTATAATGAAAGTTAATGGAATGTGAAAGCATGTATGTAAATCCTTTACATAATTTGAAGAGTAAAACATTTTACTCTTTAATTGCTTTGAAAATCTTGAGATGTGTTAGTTTTTATTTTTTTTTTTTGGCCATGATGAAGCCATATTTACCGAGTTATCAGATAGAATTGTTTATACCTATATTTTAGCAGAAAATAATTATAGTGCTTGGCTGTATCTGGGGAGGTTTTGATTGTAAGAGCACGATCAATCTTAGAAGCTAACTTTGGCTTCTTTGACAGAATATATACAGTGTGAAACAGTCATAATCTAAATTTAGCTCTGAAGTAGACAAGCAGTGAATACCTGCCTCCTCTTCTGTGTATTGCAGCGAGTCACTGTGGCCAATTGAAGCAAGAAATGCTGCCATAGCTAATCACTGTTTTACTTGTGCCATCAACAGGGTAGGAACGGTACGTATCTTCACTTTATTATTTCATTTCCAAATTTAGGTACTGTAGCATTAGTTAATTCAAGGTAATGAACTGAATAGCACTAGAATGCATAAATTATTGTGTAACTACTCCATTAGTGTTTATAATATGATTTGAAGATGGGCAGCGATAAAAGAAATTGAGAGCTGCCTTGTTGCTGGCAGCCTACTTTTTGGTTGCAGCTGCTTCCTGTTCTTGAATCACTCTCTTTGTAATAGGCACCCGCCCATTTGCTAATTCTCCTAGTTTCTATGGTGAAATCAGTATTCTTTTAGCCAATGTGACTGAAAATGAAATGTATCCTCAAGTTAGTGGTACACAACTGGCTGCTGTTGTGCAGATACTGCCTTTTTTGGGACACTGAAATTCTATGAGGAAAATTATCATCGCCAACAATAGGACATTCTTACATGTGTGTTCTTTTACTAGGTTCCCTGCAAAAATCCAGACTTGTTCTTGCTGTTATGTGAATACATTTGCCGCCTTTTGTAATTCATAAAGATGTGTTTGGTTAAATGTCTCCTCTTTTGCTGCTTCTTTAGACTTGTGAAACTGATAGGAGGCATGTTCCCCAAAGTGTGTGAATAGGCTGTGATACAAAAAGATACTGCTTTCCAGCCTATACATTGTAGAAACTAGGCCACTCTGGTGATTCCCTTCAGACAGTGCTGATAGTATGCCAGAAAAAATCTTGTTAGATTTATATAAATTTCCATATTGAGTAAGATAGACTAGCAAGGATTTCTTGAAGAAATGGAATTACACTGCCACCTATGGATTCTTATCTCACAGGAATACTACAAAAACGCCTTTACTTCCGGAGATGGTGGAGAAGGTATGTGCAGAAATCGCATTCAGTGCTTGCTAATAATTGTTAGTTAGAAAGTCTGAAGAAATGATAGCTCTCTTGCAAGTGTCTCTCCCACGACAGCTGCGGTAGGTAGCGACTGCCTTACGTAAGACTGCTGTTTTGTAAGCTGGAGGAAAAAACCACTTCCTATTGAAGGTGATGGTACCGTGGTATGTGGTCTCCAGAAGTTGATACCTAAGGCTTCTGTATAGTTTCAGAGAAGTAAGTTTTGGAGTTAATGCAGTATTGTAGGACTGAAAGACAAAGATCCTACAAATTAGCCTGTGTTGCCAGTACATGCATGATTTTTTATTTGTAGTTTTAAGATGATTAACAGAAATAGCTCTAGCTTAAATCCCCAGCCAAGTCATTTTGCCCTTTTTCAGAGATTTGCTGCAAGTTAAAGAAGAGACTGCTCAAAGAAAAGCATGAGATTTGCTTGCATGTATTTCACTTATATGTTGAAATACTGTAATTTTTCCTGTGACAAATTATAAGCCGCCTGGTTTCATCTGGAGTGGATCTGAGACTTTTCTAGCTAGTTTGGGAGCTAAGTGTTTGTAGCAGTTGCATGGAAAAGGTCAGTGGTATGCATTGCTTAGTACAACAGATGTGGCTGATTTTTGGCACAGTGCAACATAAAGTAAGATTTCTTTTTTGGTGCCTCAAATCCCAGTGTTTTCACCTCTGACCTTGTGCTGAAAAATGAATGGGTTCATCTCTGTCATCTGTTTTGGAAATGTATGATTTGACAATTAGAATTCATTTAAATTCCAGATAAAAAACAATGAAAGCAAAGCCTTTGCTTTAGTTCAGAGACTTAATAATGGAAAGCATAATCATGCATTGTTTAAAAGGCAGTGCAGTGAGTTTTTTCCTGATAATTTGATATTTGTCAAAGCTGTACTGTGCATGAAAATAGCTACTGGTCAAAACTGGAGTTATCTTAGGATTGTGCTGTGACTCTTCAGGATGATACTTTGCTTAAAGCACAGTAGGTGAGCAACCACAAGAAATTGAGCCAGGTTTTATGGGATACTGAGTGTGAAGTTGTATACTTATTTGCAGATGGCATTAACATTTTTTTTTAAAATTTCTTTAAGCACACCATGAGTTGGGCTATTTTTATGGCTCAAGTTATGTAGCTGCACCAGATGGCAGCAGGACCCCAGGTCTCTCTCGCATTCAGGATGGACTTCTGGTGGTAGAGATGGATCTAAATCTTTGCAGGCAAGTCAGTGACAAATGGAATTTTAAGGTAAGCCTGCATATAAAGAAGTAGATTTACATATGGTATTATAACAAACAAGATTTCATAATGATCTTATGATCTTACAATAGTTAGAAGGCAGCCTTTTTTTATTTTTTAATAGTCTGGAGCTTAAATTTGACAGGTTGTTCTGGAGGCTAAAGGCATAAATGGATTCTGAAAAGGAGCAGCCAAATTCAGGGAAACTAGGCTAATAGCTTTAAATGAAAGACTTAACCTTTGGTCCTTAAGTGTGGATTGCCGGAGCTCTGAGGACTGCTAGGGGAAATGTGTGCAGTTACCTTATACAAGAAACAGGCATTTGCCACTGAGATGGCCCTTTGATCAGACCTAATATGGTAGTTCTTTATATTCTTACAGGCCTTACTTGTCAGTTTTGGTGAAATTCACTGAAAACCCAAAACCAAAAGAATCTTTAAGCTTCTGAGAACTTTCTGAAAGCAAACTTAGTGCAGTGTTAACTCCCTGAATTTCTGGATAGCCACAAAGAAAGAACTGTGTATGTTAATCTCTGAAGCATCTTAACACACTTTTGAATTTATCTGTAACAGATTAAGATGGCTGCAAGCCTCTCCACGTGGCTTTAACCAACTTATTTATTACTATTTTTTTTTTATTCTGAGATGGAGCTAATTTGGAACATCTTTCCTGAGGGTGTAATTTCATTTAATTTGTCCAGCAGCAGTGCTGGTTTAAGAAATTGTCACCTCAGCACTGCAGCTGCAAACCCTTCAGTTGTGCAAGTACAAGCTATGTGGGGTGCTATGTTGTATACTGGTTTAGCAAGGTGACCAGATTTTTGTTTTTATTTTAAACAAACAAATGGCACTAGTTTCTTCTTTTAGTCTGATCAAGTTTATGGCAGGCCTCACAAATACTCTGTTGGAACAACAAAGGGGGCAAACAAAAGGAGAAAAGAGGTGGCAACTTCTTAGATAGGCTTTTTTGATGAACAAAACATCTTGCTTACTTCTGTGGATGCAGGTTTTTTGTTCTAGTCTTCAGTACTGCTAAAGACTAGAATTTTTTCCTGTCCTCTCATAAGATTAGCATGATTTGAATCCTAAATAAATAGACTAATAGTCCTAACTCCTGGCTAGCAACCATCACAATGCAGGTTCTTCAGTGATAATCTAGCATTTAAAATAAGTAATCATTTGCAAGGAGTGCCAATTTTTGTACATAATGTTACTGCAAGCATACATTCATTTTATGGAGCTAGCTTATTTGGAACTACCTTATGCATTGCAATATAGTGCAGTATATAATGTGTTTTGATTTCAGTTTGATGAAAAATACAATTTTTTTGTGGATTTGAAATGCTGAAAATCTTTCTAATTGAAACATAGTAATTTCTTAGCTAGAGCTTTATTTCTTTGCTAATGCTGCCAATCCATATATAGAGACTAAAGACAAGAAGTAATTTCAGGTCGTCTTCTGGACAGAATTGTATTTGTTATTTTACAGATACACATGGTAGATATATGGTTGTTGACATAGTGGAATGAAATTGCTGAGAGCTTCCCAGTTTTTTTTCAAGTCAGTCAGGCATTTAGTTTTGCTTTGCCACTGAAGTCTGAGGCCCTTATTGCAGAGTAGAGGTTTAGTGTGTCAGGAAGCACATGGAGTGTTGCGTCTAACACTTTAGTAGGGGTAGCTAAACGCAAGCAATTGTATTGATTATGAAAAACAAACAGTAAAAGCAAAACACTGACCTTTAGCTGTTTTGTATAAATTGCTTACTTTCTGTTGTCTTCAACTCTTATGCTTTCAGCATCTTAGTTTTATGTTGATGGTGTGGATTGATTATTGTTGGTCTTTTGGCACGTAAGGCACAGCTGTGGCTTTTGTTTATGTGACAGGGCATATCTATTTTCCTCTCATTTGTGGCCAAGACAGAGGTAATTCTTGCTATGAGGGGAAGGAGGAAGTATGAAGTCATCGGTTATCTGCAGAAAACCCTTGACAGCAAGTAGGAAACTATTTAACCTGCTCTGGTATCTGCAGTTTTTCTTCAATGATGCCTGAAACGGACATTAAGTAAAATGTCTTTGCTAAACTGAGCAGCAAAATAGTTAAATGAATTGGCCTCATTACACTCTGGCACAAAAGAAGTAATTCCTTCCTCTCAGGGCCCATGTTGTAGACTCTGCACTTCAGAAGAGGATGACAGCACTATGTAAAATGCTCTATTTCAGCCTCCTAGCTTACTGTATCACCCAAAGCAATGATAGTGTTTCGTATTATTATTGGATAAACTAAGAGCAGCCCAAATAACATCAGTGGCACATATGCAAACTTACTGCTGGCAGCAGGGTTCATCGGTTGTCAAGGGCATAGTATGAAGACTTAATTACAGATACACTCCTTTGCCTTCATTGACATAACTTACTTTAAAGTTAATATTGCTGATGCATAAGAGAGGTAAGTCCACCTTTCACATTCAACTTTCAGCTATTAAGGATAACCAAAACAGCTGTAATTAATGAGTCAGCAGACATGACTGTCAATGAAGGAGTGCTGCAAAGCAGGAAGGTGTTAATTTTAAAGTTTTACTCTTTAGAGTGGAAATGCGCTTCTACTCTTTTTTTAGAGGCATAGCTTTAGGCAACACAATGCAAGTTCTTTTATAAAACAAATATATTAGTTTGTGCTAAGGCACTGGAGGTCTTGCATTTTGAGTGAATTCTGATTTTACTGTTTGGGGCAATTAAATAATATGTCATCATAAAACCCCAAGTATATATAATTTTCTACTGAAGTACTTTCATAGCTCACTAAAAGAACTGAAGCTTTGATTTTTCTTTTCCAGATGACTGGTAGATACGAAATGTATGCGGAGGAGCTCACTGAAGCAGTCCAGCCTTATTTTGTACCCAATATAATCAAAGAGTAAGAGAGAACATCTCATTACATTCAAATGTTATGTAACAAGTTAAAAGGTACTGATGGATGATAGCTTTACCGTGGATCACAAGTTATTGTTTTCGTTTTAATTTCCTGTAATCAACTTTTAAATAATAGGATTCAAAAAAGTGTTAAGTAAAATAATTGAAAAATGGCTTCTTGGGGGTTTAGGTTTTTTGTCACTTACTCTGGGTCCAAAGTTTTGTCCCTTACTAGCAATGTATCCAGTAGGAATGCATTGATAAAAAATGTTGATGAAATTTATTCAGTATTAGGATATACTTTGATGGAGATAACGAGTTCAGAGGACACAAAAAATTTTACATAAGCTTTGCATTGTGTGTCTGTTTACCTCTGCTTTCCATTTTTTAGCCTCTACCCAAATGCAGAATTCAGCGAGAAAGGAGGCATAAATTGTTTCCATCTGTTTTTTAAATTATGAACTATTGATGCAGTTCCATTAGAGCTAAGTAATGTCCCAGACGTCCTAGCTGAAGATCTATGGGTACTTTAAAGCAAGACCACTTTGGGTCTATTTCCCTTTACACTATCTGTTACAACCACAGTTGGACCAATATCTTTGATGGGCCTCCTTCAAGGTACAGAAGTAGTGCTGCAGACAGATGGTTGCACACAGAAAGCCATGAGATGCTCATAGGGATCCAGATGTGTACTAAAAACTACTTCCCTGCAGCTGCAGTCTGGTGGGATACTGTGTTTGTGGATTACACAAAACAGTGGTTGAATATGGATAACAATACATTTGCTATTCTAAGCTATTAGTTTATATTGAAATTTTGTTTTGTATGATTCAGGCGATGCAGTAGGTGTTCAGTAAGTGCAGAATGAATACAATTTGCAGCCTACCAACTATGAATTTGTAGCTGAAATAAATATTGAACTCTTTAATTTTTTTTTCCAAATTACAATTTCAGCGGTGCCACTTTCAGTGGAATATGTAACACATCCTCTAAAGATTTTCCAACATTTTTAATAATCTAGTTAATAAATGCACTTGCTACATTATGTTACAGGGTTATATCTGTGACTTTAAACCTTTATTGAGAATGGCTTAATTACAAATAAAAATATATTTATGTATAAAATCCCTGCATGTAAAATACCCCTTCCTTTGCTATCGACATCATGAAGGAAACAAAGTGACAAAACGTTTTTGTAAGTATTTTGATAGACAATCTTGTAATGGGAAACAAAGTTTCAGAAAATGCCGATGTTCTGCAGTAAGCTTTTTAATCTGAATTTATGTCATAGGAATACTCAAGTCTTTTCACTTGGCTTTTGCTTCTTCCTTTCATCTCTCACAGCTATCTTCCATTTGGCAGCTATTAAGAGATCCTGGTGAGATGGTGGAGCTCTCCTGTTGTCTGTATTGGCTTTAAAAAGCTTTGTTTCTTTATCTTTCAGTTTTGTGAAAGTGGTTAAACACTGGGTACCTAACAATTAACGGTCAATATTGTTACACCTATCTCTGCACTTCAGAACACCTAGCATGCCCTTAAGTTCATGTTTTATGTAAAAGCTGAAGATTTGTATTCCCATAACAGAACTAGTAAGAGGCTAAATATCAATTACAAGCCTCTTCTGTAAGAACTGGTTTTATTTAGCTAGTCAGGCCTGCTCTAAAATAAATCCTGTAGAAGTTTGATGGTATTGAAAAACTACCTACCTGAAAAGGCATGGGTTAATGAAGTACTCCATCAACCTGTAGTTTACATACCTGTTAATTAGTAACATAGCTAATACAATCTCTCTAAATCAAACATCATTAATTTGGACTTGGATATAAAAATTATCAGATCAGTAGCCTTCTGGTGATTTACTTTGGAGGAGTCGGAAAGCATTATCTGCAATAAGTTTCGTACTTTTTTTTTCTGGGATTCTGCTGGTGGCACTAATGTACTGGTTCCACTGCTCACAAATCACATCCCAATTTTTACTCATTTTGCAAGTTTAAGTACCAGAATGTATTCCACCTTCACCAGTGATAAGCAAAATTTGATACATTGAAAATGTCTTGTCACATACTTTTTTGTCTAGAACTTTTTAAAGGCTATTCCATTTGAAATGTCTGTTACCATTTTTAACCTTTGTACAAAGTAGCGCTCTTGATTCTACTATGCACACTGATTGAATACTTTCCAGATACTTTTCTGTAAGTCAACAGCTGGTAAGTTTTCCCTTAGAAAAATTTTTTACCAAGCTGAAAGTAGGTTCCTATTTATTATTTCCACCACTAAATAATAATGTCCTTTTACTGTTATTCCATGCAGTTCCAGAACTTGAACAGTTCTTTTCCTAAAATCATGCCAAAGGTGTGGGATCTCAGTCTTCAGTGCAAAATAGAATTTTGCTAGCTTTACATCAGTATTAATGTTTCTACCCACTTCAGCATAGGCAGGACTTGAGATGAAGACTTGTAGGAAGCTGTGATGAATGAATCTGAACTGGGTGGCTATTTCTTACACTTTACAGTACTCATCAGCATCATCATGTATTACCCAGGTAATACATGAAAGGATGATGAATAAGCTGCTAACAGTTTCACTTGATAATGTCTGAATACAGTAACTCCAACTTAATCCAAATACAGCTATGGTGTAAGAGCTAGAAAAGCTGAGTTCCTGCCTTTTTACTTGTATTCCTTCTCTTCTTAATTGATTTCAGCTCTTCTTAGAAGGAAGGTCACTGAACTAATACCCATAGCAAAATTTGGCTCAAATTATGATTCAGCATTTTAGTTGCAATCCAGTATATGCTGTCAGACATTTACAGTTTACATATAGAATGTATACCATGAGGGTGGATGATCATTTTCTGTATTGGCTTAGTAAGTTTAAAGTTCGTATTTAGAATGGATTCTGCAGAAAATGGCACATGTGGGTGGCGTGATGTTCAGAGGTTTTTGCAAAGAGCAATAAAAGACTTCCAGGTACAAATATAGTCATTTAAACCTTCTGCGGCAATGCAGAGCTCTGAGCAGTCATCCTAGGGGATTTAGCCAAAAGAAGTTCAGTTTGTAGTACAGGGGAACAATACCAATAACTGCAAATCAAAATTCAGTGCAGTGGCATAAATGCTAAATCTGTGTAAGGTGAATTTGGTACTAGGGAAATTTCCTTGAGTAAATGTATTTCGGTCCTGCAATGCAGACAATACTGATGACCCAGCAAGGCATTTTTTGTTATTTAAAAGTGGTTAAAGTTAGAATTATTTTCCTTCCATGATACCCTGCTGAACCTCCAATCCCTTGATTTAGGATGAAGATCAGCCCTTGATGCTTTGACAGAGAGAGAGAAACAGGTATTTACTGTATTTTTTTCCCCCTGGTTTTGTTTACCTAAACCTATGCATGTGTTACTAAGTGCTTTTTTTCATATGTTTAATTTGAAAATAAGCTCAAAGTGAACAGGCTCTGGGCCTGTATTTTAAAACTGCTGTCAAATGTGCAACAATGAAAATGAGGGGAAAATAAAACCCAAAGAACTAAGACATACATTGCAAAATCAGATACATCATCAGGAAAAAAAAAGGTAAAGACAGCATTGCAATATAGTCCTATCAATGTCTATAAAGCCTCCCTTGTTTAAGATCCCACTGCATTTCAGAAGCAAGGTCTCTGCAGGGGGAGTCCTGAGACAAGCAGCCAGCTGCCATGCAGACTGCACAGGAAAGGACCAGAAGTATCGGGTGTGGATGTCAGCTGTCTGTGTAGATGAACAGAATATCTTCATCAGTGCCGTAACTTGTCCTGGCTTCCTCAAAGTTACTGATGCTGGTGCAGCATGTTCCTGTTAAAGAGGAACAAACTGTTAGTAAAAAATCAAAAGATTTTGCCTGTGGAAAGCTCTTACACTGGGTCTAGCAGCCTCTACAAAGAAAAGTAACTAGTATATGGACTGGACCTGTCAGCTTAGGGTTACAGCTTTACTCAGGTAGCTCTCTTCACATCAAAGGCAGTGCTCACGGAAGTAATGCTGTAAATAGGTACCAAATTGGCCATCCTGTTATACTCTGCACACAGGAACAATTCAGCATCTCACGCTAACCCATCTGAAAGCCAAGCAAGTTCGCTAGAATGAATATCTTGATGCCTCAAGTAAACCACAGCACAAAATGCAGCACTGATTTAATTAATGTAGCAAAACCCCTTCTGACAAATTGGTTAGTGATGCTAGGAATACATGCACGCTATTAGGGGAAGTCCAGCTGTGTCTCTGTGTTACAGACATGTTACTAATGCGGTGGCTGAGAATCCACTCAAAAGGAACCAAGCTACTCACGGTCAGCATAGGCAGGGTTGTTGTAGTAAATACTCCCTGAGGCTTTGTTGTAGCCACATAACACAATGAAATGGCCCTGATAATCGGGATTCCTGCAGAAGCACTTCTGTCCAATGGGAAGGAAGCAGCAGTATTTGACAGGACTTGAGCAAAGATCACACAACAGCAGGACTGCGTTCACTAGGACGATGGCTATGTGGCCTTGGGACAGGTGGTTTTGGATGTCTTGAACAGTTACTGTGCTGCAAAAAAACCCCGAAACCCAGACATGCTTATTAACAAGTTTGGGAAAGAGACTGGTATACAATGAAGTGTGTGATGAGGGACAGTACTTATGACATACAGCTGGCATGGTTATTTTTATACCACAGGTACAGCTTTTTGCTGTTAAACCCCACAAGCTTTGCTACAGACAAAGCCTGACAAAACCTCTGTCATTCCAGGCCTTTTGATTTCATTGCTGCTACTGAAAGCGCAGAGCAAGAGTTCTGGATTCTGCAGTAATATAACTAATCTTGGAATGCATTAGATGCCCCGAAGAATAGTATTAAAGGAGCTGGCAACTCACTCAGTAACTTGAGAGAATTCTGTTGTGGGAAAATCAGAAGTGAAGTGTTCTCCCCTGCTCTTAGAAAAGCTTATCTCTGAAGCACAAATCTTTATTGACTGAATGGTTAAGATTGTATAATCACTAACCAAATTTGCTTCTGTCACACAGGAGTACATTTCTCCTAGTTGCAGTTTTGGACTACCTGATGCTCTTGAGGCTTTATTTCTGTAGTACCTCCTACAGAGAATAAGATTAACCAAACATAACCTATAATCTCATCTGTTAAAAGCTGTCCTTTACTGAGGCAGATGGTGTATTCCATATGCATTAGAAACTCATCCCTTGGACACATTCCAGATGTCCTGGCTGTGTGCACCTCAGGTGCTTTTTAATCTTTTCCAGCGTTGTTTCTCCTCTTTGATGCCCCAGCCTCAATACTGCACGGGTAGATAACGCCCTCTGTCCCTGCCTCGATCAAGGCCACGATCTTAAGAGTGCTAAAGCAAGATGGACTGACTGTCCCTTCTGTCTTGTCACAGCTCTAGTTAAACAGATGGTGCCATACAGACTCTGTGTATGTTAAAAAGGACACTTAACGATTCTGCTAAATGAAAGCTGCATTGCAGCATTCAAATGCTGTTGTGGCTGCCTAGTACCCTATAATCATTTACCCCACTTTGACAACAGAGATCCAAATCCAGCTTCACTACAAAAGGGATGCAACTCAAGCTGAACATGGTTGCTTAGTTATTTCCCATGTGGAATATCACTGCTAGTTGTGAAAGAATTCTGCAGTTTTCCCCCTTCTCCTGGGATTGTGGTTCTTTCATGGAGGTTCCTTATTTCATGCTCCCCTTGGCAAAAGCTTGTATGGTAGCTTTTTCTTTGCATGTCTGTCTAGGAACAGAGAGCTATAATGTTTGCATAGCTTTGGGAACAATGGGTTGTGTGCCCATGTAGTGCTTTCCTTAATTCCAACAATGGCAAATTGTTGAGTGCTGTAAAAAACCAAAAGAGTGGTGTAGGCATGCCCTACTCGCTAATTTTAATGGAAAATCAAATTCAAAACATAATAGTTGACTCCTGTCAGCACTGTCAAATCACTTATTCTGTGTCGTGATTATTTTTCCTCAAATTTCATTAACTCTTGATGTTCAATTTTTATATTTTTTTTTTGACACAGATACAGTAGAAAGACTGTAATTCACAAAAAAGGCTCAGGGCTTGATTTCAGTCTCTTTCACCAGTTTTAACTTGGTGAGTCCAAGAAAAGTATGGGTCCCGCAGAATCTCCAAAGAGAAAGGAAAGAAAACAATACGCTTACCACTTCTCCACCAGCACCTTGCAGGCTTTGGCTTGTGCAAAGAGCTGATTCACTCGATTTTCTTCTGTGTCAAAGTGCTTCCTGTAAAAGGACTATGGAGATAATAGAAGTTATGAACTGGAATGATGTTGACCTTAGGTAATCCACCACTTACCATCCCTGCTAGCAAGGGCCTGTGTAACTTGGAGATCTGACTATGGGATAAGAGATCTCTCCCTTAGTTCACTGGTAACAGGATAAGGGTGTCGGCTCTAAGTTTAAATTCACTCCTGTCAGTTACTGCTGTAATTTCTACCTGGTGGCTATTCAGCTGCCTCCATGAAAGAAGCCTGTCTGGTTTGTACTGGGCAGGAGCTTGCATTATAAGTGCTACCACTACTGCAGGCCCTCACGGGCCCCCTTGCTGGCAGTCATGAAGAGGCCAGGCTCTCACTGAACGAGGGGGCTGAGTTCCCCTCTCACCTCTAGAGGTGGTTCTTCCAGGTCAGGGCTGGGGTGAGCAAAGTGTGGAAGCTAGCACTGCTGCTGCCCAGGCTGAACCTGTTCTGTAGGTAAACAGAGGGCTTCAGTTTCCAAGGCTGTCAAATAGGCTGGAACTGTTCAAGAGCACTACGTGAAAACTTTTTTAAAAAGTCCTATTATGGCATCAGAGGTATGTAAAATGTGTGAGATTGTGTCTAGCCTCACCTTTGGAACGGATTTCTGCCAGTTTTGGCAACAGGCAAACCTTATTTACAGAAACTGTGGTTAATTGTCAGTAACACAGCAGAGCTTTTATAGCATGACATGCAGGGTTTTAAAACTGTCTGCTGCCTCCCAATAGCTAAGAATACTAACCTGATTTTTGTAGCCCTTGTCCACTCCAAGCGTCTGGGTGCAAAATTTATGCTTAACACCGAAGTGCCGCATTAGGTAGGCCAGGTCAATAGTCCAGATACTCTTTGTTAACTGGAGTTCCTGGATGGCTTTCTGAAATTCATCGTTGTCCAAATGATTCAGGTACCTGTGGTATCAGGAAAGGCAGGGGAAGGGAAGCAGAGATCTTAGGGGAAGCAAAATGCGTGCTGTAGCCCAAGCCTCCACATCACAGGGCATAGAAACTGAAACGATGGGCTTGGCTAAGAAATAACCAAAACAAAAAAAAAACCCCAAAACAAAACCCCAACCCACAAAGACGCCACAAATTGAAGGGAAGGGGAGGGAGTAGGGAATATTTAACTGGATTTATTGCTGACTTTTTTTTAAATTGGAACTGTATGGGTATCTTCACTGTTTTATAGACTAGAAGTGTACAGGTGCTGTACAACAGGCAAGCTATACTGAGCAAGTATAGAACTCTGTCCTGAAGGGCTTACAGTCTAAATGTACAAGCATATTAAAGCAAACACAGAAGTGTTAAAAGACTAAAACTTGCTTCACGCAAGAGATGGATTTCAGAAGGAGGAAATGTAAAGGAAGTTGGTAAATATTCAAAGGAAGCTTGTCTTGGGCACTGATGGCGCAAAAGGTAATAAAGGGGAGATGAAGTCAGGAGGAAGCTTAGGACAGGTGGCAAAGGGGTGCAGAGAGGTGGCTACAGAAAATTCAGGAAGTCAGAAAACAAATGGAAGTAAATGGAGGGGGAAAAAAAAAAAAAAAGGGACTGGAATTGAGGATGCAGGCCAAACAAGGTCAGATCAGCAGGGTGAGAAGATTAATCTTGGAGGCTGAGTTTTGGGCAGACTGGAGTGGCAAAGAGGTAAAGGGAATAAAGAGGCAGAGGTTACAGTAGTCAAGATGGGAAATTACCAGCACACGGACTAACGTCTTGGCAGAAGGGATGGAGAGAAATGAAAATCTTCTGCTTCATATCTACTAAGTGGACATCTAAATAGGTATTTCTCCTGCACCTAAGCTCATGTTCCTCTGTGGAAGGAAAGAGGAGTTCAGCAGGACAGCTACTAGGTAAAAGAAAAACCAAAACAAAACCAAAAAAACCCAAAGGGCAATACAGTGCATTGTTTGAAGTTGAAACCACTCCTGGAACAAAAGCACTCATCCCACAGCCTGGGGGCTCAGCGGGACAGAGGTGGTACATACTCATAAACTGGGATATACCTGCCTGTGACTTGACAACACAGAGAGGAATCGGGTGAATTGCTGCGCTATGTATCAGTTCTGAATTGTAACCACAGGAAAGAGGGATAGCTTTTTTATCAGCTTAAACAGGCCATCCTGCAAAGTTCTTCCAGCTGATCACGTATTTTGCCTCTGTCAAAGCAATCAATTATTCAAAAGGGTCTGAAGTTCATCTTGGTTTGTATTTTCCCTTGTTCTTGCTGGAGAGCTGTGCCAGGCCCAAGCAGCAGCAATTCTCCCAGGGTTCCTGAGAATACGTGCTCTCATAAGGCTATGTTAAACTCGCAGCTGCTTCAAAACACCTCTTCTCCCTGGGCATTGCTTCCTGCTACCCCTCCCCATGGGACAGGATCTCCCGCCCAGTCAAACCAGAAGAGTCACTTACTGAAGCACCATCCTGGAGCAGGCTAGCCCACAGTCCCAGTGGTACAGCTGCTGAATGACTGGTACTTTCAGCTGGATGCAGTCAACTGTAGTGAAAACACCCCATGGTGAGTAAAACGCAACAGATGTTGATCCATACAGGAATGTTTTTGCCATACCTCGGCATTAAAAGTCAGCTTGTCCTCAGCGCTCTACCTGTGGAAACTTTGGAACGTTTTTTTTTACTTTATCTGATTGGCAGGTGTTTTTCGTTCTTAGAGGAATGTAGGTTTGCTATTTCTGTACAGTTAAGCATTTGGTTTCATATCTTACTCCTGTACTGTTTATACCTGGATCCTCTGCTCTATGGTCTACTCCCTTTTCCTCTGGAAGTTTCATTGTATTCTTTTTGCCAGGGCGATTTAACTGCCAGCCCCTAACTATGAGGCTGAATCCCCTCCTAAAAAACAACAGGCAAGGCACAGGTATTCATCCTTTCTCTTGTGCCTGAATGTATTTCTGTGCTACAAAAGGAGTTAGACCAAACCATAAGAAGATGGACACAACCATGATCTCTAGGCATTGATCTCTTACAAGCCCCACACATTTGAGCCTTTTCTACAGATGTCTTTTTTCCTCAGAAACTGTAATTTACTTGAGTGATTTTAGGTTAAAACGGCACCAGTGGGTCTACTGCATTAACTCCCTCAATAATTCAACAAAGGGAGAGGGAGAAAGAACAATCTCTACCAAAAAGTCCCAACATACAAGTAACTTCATCCTGCTGGCCCCAGTTTTTATTTTTATAGGGTCGACAATGCGGTGGTTTCAGTTTCAGAAACGCCCTTACCACTTGAAGGACTTGAAGAGTTGTGCCTGTTACCACTACTCCAATGTCGATCAAGGCAAGTTAATTAGAAAGGGCTTTTCTCAATAACCTCACCTTTAATCTAGAAAGGACCTTTCAAAAGTTGCGTTCACACAAGGTCAATTACATTAAGATGGGATTAGAAATGCACTTGACATTTGGACTGCTCTACCTTTGATGTAATGTTATTTATAAAACTTTTTAGATAATGTTGTTTGTAACCTTATACTATTTTTAACAAAGCTATAGCCTACTGTAGGGGTAAGCCAATATAGATATTCAGGATGCTTTCCAAGTATTTTTTCATGGTTGTGCCACTGTTGAATCATGAATTTGGAGAGTGGCATACCCATTGCTATATTCAGTCTTTTCAGTTAGAGTAAGGTGCTCTTAAGTATCCTAAAACAAAAATGAAAACCCAGTTCCCAGATTCTCCTCAAACCAGGATCTCTGATTATCTTGTAGTCATGTTTTTGGCATGTTATGGTCCTGTTCCGTTTTTGCCAGTACCCAGGGCCTCTGTCAGGTCCCAAGAGTAACTGAAGAGGGACGTGTTTTCTACAGGAAGGCTTCCAAGAGGAGTAACTTGAATTTTCCTGGATGTCCAGCTTCCAGCCATCCCGTTTCCCAACACACCCAGAGTTCTCCGGCGGTGCTTGCCAGCTGTCCTGCGGTAAGGCACAAGCCGGCCCCATGCCGCGGCTGTAGGTAACACTGAACCCGGGCTCGGTGCAACCAGCCTACCGAGAGGCCGGGGGGCCCACCGCGGTGCCGCCGGCGCAACCGGCAGCTTCCCGGCCCCGGGAGTGCGGAGGAGGCCCCAGAGGAGGCCCCAGGGTGTCCCAGGGGGCCGGCGAGAGCCGCTCGCCGCGGTCCGGGCCGTGCCCAGCTCCCCC
>JAVJGJ010000001.1:88627604-88646965 GCA_035590215.1 Microhierax caerulescens | reverse complement strand
GACCGGTGGCCGGGGCTGCGGTGTGTGCCTGTGGCGCGGCCGGGCTCCCTCGTGGTGCAGCCCGTTGGGTTCTGCGGGCGCTGGGGCCTGAGGGGGCGAAGCCGCGGGGGGCGGCCGGTGGCCTGCGCAGGCCTCGAGGGGAGCGGCCGGCCGGGCCCTGCCCTGCCCCCGGGGCAGCGCTGAGGTGGGCGGCCTTCACTTGAGGGAGGACCGGTGGCCGGGGCTGCGGTGTGTGCCTGTGGCGCGGCCGGGCTCCCTCGTGGTGCAGCCCGTTGGGTTCTGCGGTGTGCGAGCCGAGCGGTGCTGCGAGCCGGGCCGGCCCTGCTCCTAGACAGGCCGGCTGGGCCGCTATGGGTGCGCCGGGGCTCGTCTGTGTGAGGTGCACCTGGCGGTATGGTGGTCTGTTTGTGTTAAAAGGTTACAATTTACTAGGTTGGAAAAGACTTAACTTCTGGGGTTTTAAGACTTTTATTCCTGCGGGCATTGTTCTAGAGAAAATGTGTTATCAAAGCATATGGTGTGCTTGGGCAAGATAGAAGTCAGTGCTTTACACTGGGAAATATCATAGATTGCGTAGGTAAAACCTAGTCAACGATTTTCTCATCCTTTGTTCTCTTTGTTGTCTCAGGTGTAGAGCCACAGCACTGCAACCATGTCAATTGGGGTGCCAATTAAAGTCCTGCATGAGGCTGAAGGCCATATTGTGACATGTGAGACCAATACTGGAGAAGTTTACCGAGGCAAACTTATTGAAGCTGAAGACAACATGAATTGTCAGGTATACCTGCTTCCGAAGGGTGCAGGGAAGACTATCTGATCTGTGCCTGGAAAGGCTGATAGCTCACTTATTGGCAGCTTGACTAAAAGACCGTTGCTTTGTAGTCTTAGGATAAAGAAAACTACTACTACACATACACTGTCTTACCATAATGAAATGGATTTAGGATTAGTGAGCACTCCAAAGAGGCCAAAGCTTATTCTTCCCAGTTTTGGGGTCAGATTGGGCATTCCTGTCGATAATGTCAGAGTTCTTAAGATTCTGTTCTGTGAACAATTTTTCCTGATGGAGTTCTTTATTTAAAGTCAGTGAGCATAAGAATGAAGAAACCTTGGTTTTAAAATTTGAAGCTTTCTTGTATGCATGCTATTTCAGTCATCCCAAGAGGGCTTAATTTTGATGGACTTCAGGCAAGTTATTGTTGAAATCAGAATGCTTCCTTCTAGTTAGGACTAGAACAGCTTTATTAAAACTGATCCAATATGAGAAAGCAAAACTAACAAAGGTAATAAAACTAACTTGAAAACTGGAGAGAAAGTCCTGGACCTGCTTGAATCGTGGCAGGCGTAGGAGTATGCTTAAGTAGTCCTGGATGCCTCATGTTACAACTCCAGTTGAGGAAACACTATACATGGGAAGTGTTTGCTACTTGAATCCTGGCTGTATATTCTGTAAGCAAGAGAAACAGGAATTCAGAACTGAGCTAGAGGCCTCTGTGAGCACTGACGAATCGTTACTTTCTTTCTAGATGTCCAACATTACGGTGACATACAGAGATGGACGAGTGGCACAGCTGGAACAGGTGTACATTAGAGGTAGCAAGATACGGTTTCTCATTTTACCAGATATGTTGAAGAACGCTCCTATGCTAAAGAGCATGAAGAACAAAAACCAGGGTTCTGGGGCTGGGCGAGGAAAAGCAGCTATTCTCAAAGCTCAAGGTGGGTACAATTTATTTGTATCATGGGTGTCTGTCCATCTGTTGTCCCCCTCCATTTTGCTGTAGAAGAGCTGGAAAGTAATTATTGCTGAGGACACATAAGCTGTAAGAAACTGAAAGATTGCTGTCTCATACACTGGTTTTCTATGTATTTCATCTTATGGTGGGAGTCAAAAAACTGTCCAATTACCTGAATATACAATATTGATGCTACTGTGATTTAGATACAGTGAGTAGTCGTGTTAAATGGAGGCTTTTATATAAACTTTGTCTTGTTTTCCAGTGATTATGGCCACTAGCTGTTTGGAGTAGTGAGGGAAGGATGCAGATGTTCTTGCTAAGCTTTTGTAGAAAAACAAATTCAGATGTATTAAGATGGTACTTAAAACTACTGGGAAAGTAATTATTAGCCACTATTTAGTTCACTCTTGTTTGTACCTTTCCCAGGGGAACAATCTAGTTATAACAAGATTGAGTAAGATATAATAATAATCATAGACCGCAAAGTCCTTGGTTAACTCTAGCAAATGCAGGAAAGTTACACAGGGGAGTAACATCTGCTGAAACATACGGAATTCTGTTGCAAAACCTTGGAAGAGTGTGGGGTTGTAAACCTCTTGGGCTATAGAAATTGTGCGTCAGTTCAGAAGGAGCACAAAGCATGTGAATGTTCAGTGCATCTGATCTAAGTAGCAAGACTGTGTAACTGTTAGTTCTGGTTCTTCTCACAGGAAGCTTTTGCTGCCATACCACTTTCTGAACCTTCCTAGGATAGCCTTGTTGCCTTGCCTCTAAATCAGGCTTTTGAGTGTTGTTTGTGGTTTGCTTGTCAGTTGTTGAGATAAAAATGCAGTTATGTCAAATTCATGTCATCCCTGGTGTTTTCTTTCTTCAGTGGCTGCAAGAGGAAGAGGCCGTGGTATGGGCCGTGGCAACATCTTCCAGAAGCGAAGATAATTTTGATCTTGACAGACATGCTTTTTTTTTTTTATTATTATTAGGGGGTATTAACTTGACTACATGTGCATTGGTATCAGCTTTGTTGAATAAATATTTCTGACAAAAACTTGTCTGTTCTTACATGACAGGACTCCTCTTGGGCAAATACATTGTAGGTTGATTTCAAACTTAAACCAGCTTTCTCTGGAAAACGGTGGACTTGTATCTGGATTTGACTAGTTTGTATTTGTGTGGTGCATTTAATTTAAAGATCATGCTTCCTTTTTCTTGTGTAGTCCTTCTGTCATTCATTCTCTGAAGAATTAGAAGGCTTTCTTCACGTAGAATTTTTAGTAGTATGTTTTGAAGTATGCTAGCAGCTGCATTTATAGAAAATGCAGCTTCCTGAGAAGCAAAGCACTATGTTCTTTTGCTTTATATGGACCTACATTAGATAGAGGCCCATCTTCAGATCTGTACATTGAGCTTGTATTCTTGTGTTTCTTATTTTTCTCTTTAGATACGGGGAGAATTTTTCCTTAGGAACACACAACTTTGATAGCATGAGTCTGTATTTGCAGTGAAAAATTCTAACTCTCATAGTAATTTTTCCCTCTGTGTGGGGAAAGAAGAGGGAATATACAATAGGCGTTTTCAAGGATAAAGTTGAAAAGTTTTGAAAGGTGGTGCAGCTGTATGGGGAAAGTATTTCACATGATTAGCCATTACATACACTTCAATACAAATGCTGATCTTCTGAACAAAACTTAGGATCAACTGTAGCTTTTGGTCTTAACATCTATACACAGTCCTAAAGATCATCAGTTGATCTGCATGAAGCCAAATGCATTGATAACTTTAGTTTATTTTACTAGAGGTATAGTGTGGTTGTTCTGACTTAAATGGTTGAAATGTTTAAATGTAACACTTCTGTACCTAATCACATACTTGCATACAATCAATTTATCAGTCTGTACATGTACAAAATAGCTAGGCCTTGCTTTTCTGCTCTGATGCTGTGAAGACTCTCCCTTGTGTGCAGACATGAAAGCTGAACTAATGTATTAATTTGTTAAGTTGTAAATAAAGCTGTATTTGGTCTCATGTCACTAGAAAAACCCTGCTACATGTTCTTCTGGGTTGCAAAGATGCTAAATATTTTAATTAGAAAACTCCTTAAAATGTGTTTAAGGCATGCTTGAACTTAGCCTAAGATGACACCATAATGTTGTTTTTTTTTTAATAGTGGAGACTGAGGAACTTGTCCAAAAGACAAGACGGTTTTCACAAAGCCCTGCTTCAACACATGGAATGAGTCATGTTTATATAGCAGTAATGCTTTCCTCAAAACAGAATTTTCAACTTAAAATGAGCAATTTGGGGCTTTAGTAATGAATCAAATACTTGCTTATGGAAGCATGTCATTCTTCAAATTGACAGTTACCCAGATGAGAATGGTGACCGATACCAGTTGATTAGGTAGGTAGTTTCCCTCCGAGAGTGGATCTACATAAGATAGAGGCAAGTAAAACTGTAGTGGACAATGCAAACTACAGCCTTTAATCACTAGTAGTAATAGCTGTTTGTACTGTTTGGAATTCTTTAATTGCTTTGGTTCTAGCTCTTACTGTGGGAGAGAAGACATACTTCAACAGAATTTCCTCCCCATACTTAAGTAAATGTTTCTGAGTTTCAGAAGACTGTTTTGAGAAAGACCATCTCAAAAAACATGGTCCATTTTGAGTGCTCATAATAGATGCCCACTGAGACTGATGTTCTTTAACACACAAAGGAGAAAATAATTCCATCCTGTTGGTGTATCGTGAGTTTCATGGTAAGAATTGACCTGTTTGCTTGTAATGCTGTAATGCCTGGGATCTGGAAATGGGTTGGTAGGTAAGAATAGATATTTCTGTTCACATCCACTGGCTTTGCTCATTGCTATATGGTGACATACAAGATGTCTACTTCCCTAGTTGGTAGTATTATGGCTGTTTGAAATGTCTTTTATTTGCATTTTCTTTTAACTGGGTTTTATTGCTTTTACATCAGGCTTGTGACCGTGTTGCTAATCAAGTCAGAATTTTTGTGCAATGGAGTTAACGCTACCATCAACAGGCAGAACAGGAATGGCACCGCACATGGTTACTTTCCATATAACTTAATGTCAAGTATCTGCTGCAAGATTTTATAGGATGGTTCTTCAGCTGGAACTGCCTTCTCTTCCAAAGCCAACACCTGATAGAAACCTGAGATCGGTTAGTGCAACAGTTAATTGCCATAAATGTAAACTAGTATAGGATGGAGTGTGTGTTGAAGGATGACAAGCTGTTCTGCCTAAAAGGTGTCACCCTGGCCAAGGCTAAAGTATAGTGAGTGACAAGGGAAGTTACTGTTACCTTGGTTAATAACAGGAGAGACCAGAGGCACGCTCACAGTTTGAGAAATCACTGTGCCAGAATCCTTGTGGGTCTAGCTTCTATTGGGTCTCCCTGTAACCTCTGGAGGAAACTTGATGGTGAGAATTGCTGCATCTTTTTTTTGCTGGGACTACCTGGTACTTCCCTGCACTCAAAGCTCTGCTTCCTTTTTTTCTGTAAAGCCTCCAAAAAGAACTATTAATATGTAGAAAAGGAAGTAAGCCACAGATGGGGACTTGACTAAAATTATTTTTTGGAAGAGAGTCAACATTTTGGTGAGGCTACAAATCTGGCCCATTGGCTTTGTGTCTCACTGTTTCCTTCTGACTGTTAAAAAGCATGTAGCCATTTCTGAAGGTTAGATGCTAGCTTCTTTTGCAGAGGGCAGGGAGAAATGGCACCACGTTGTGACCACGGGCAGCTACTGGACTGGCAAAGGCTTTGAAACACCAAGGGGAACCCTAAAGAGTATAATGGTTAAATGCTATTTAAGCAAATTAAAGCTGCCTGGCAGCAGCAGGTTTGTGGGGGGTTGTTTCCACTAATGATGATTGGCTTACTTTTTCTACTATCTTAAAATTCCTGTTCCTCCTTCCTGTGCAATGCCAACCTTCTGTTCACTGAGATCCCCTCTCTTCTCTGGAACAGCTGATGTGTGTTCAGCAGCACTGAGGGCGGGGCGACAACCATCAATTTCATAAAGAAACAGTAACCCTCCCCAGTAGGTCTGAGTGAAGGAACAAACTGCAGTATTATCTGCTTTAAGAAGTTTCTACTCCTGATGCTTCTCATCCCCTGTATTCATGACTGTCTACTGAGCACACAGCAATCAAACTTTTTTTTTTAACTTTTTTTTTCTTCTGGCCAGTGTTGCTGTACCTTTTAGGCTTGATTTAAAACAAGTAACATCTCTAGTCCTCATCAGCTTTGAAGAATATACTGGAGTTTGCATAAATGAAAAGCTTTGCACTATGAACTCGGGTTGAGGCTGAGTCTAGGATGAACTGTTTACCCTCTATAGAAAGATACTATGAATTAGTGTTGAAAAGTTTGAAATTTCACATTGGTAGAAATTGAAGCGCCAGCCGAGACAAACACACCACTCAGCAACTTCTGACTAGATTCACTGACATGCTAATTTGTTACTGGCTGTTTTGAAGATCCTACGTGCAACATGTCTACGTGTGACATCCCCTTACAGTGTGAGAAATAGGAGCTGGCTGCCCAGCGAGGTGGTGGAATCACTCCCTGGAAGTATTTAAAAGACGTGTAGATGTGGCGCTTAGGGACATGGTTTAGCAGTGGACTTGGCAGTCCTGGATTAACGGTTGGACCTGCTGGTCTCAAAGATCTTTTCCAACCTAAATGAGTCTATGACATCAAAATTTCCTTCTAACAATTGATGTCTCACCCACTAGATGGCTCTGTCGGGAAAAGCATGAAATTCAAGAAACCAGTACCCTCTGGAAGGAAAAATTGCTAGAAATGTGACTTTACAAAACCCATGAAATCGGTGCTATTACAAATGCTAACCTGAAAATACTCAGATTATTTTCTCTCCTCTCCAGTGTTCCCAGAGTGCTGGCTTCACTGCACCCAAGTATTCCAGCTGTTGATTGATACTGTATGTTTCCTTGGTACTTGGTTAATTGGGCATGATGTGCACTTAGCTAGGTTGTGCAGATTCCTCCAGTTCAGCAACTTAAGCAATCTGGTTCTCTGGGACAGAGGAAACTGTGAATAGATGTGGCTGACTCTTTTTAACATCTGCCCTTATTTTTTACCCTTTTTGGGGTTTTTTTTGTTGTTGGTCACAGACTGCAGCATTTCTTTTCATTCTTTGCCATTGCTTTGTGTGTGGGCTTGAAAACCTCTTCCTGTTCAGTGGGTTCAGGGCTCCCATTAGCTTCCTGCTTTTGACCGAGACAAGCTAGTGGCCTGAAGCTTTGACATGAACTTGCCCCTTTGATATCATCAGCGTAGATGCCTTTGAAGTACTCAGTGACACAGAGAAGCTACACTACAGCCATGCAAACTGTGTGGAGAAGTGCAGGCAGAAATTGACACAGGCTTCCTGAGTCAAAACTGAGGTTGTGCTCTGGTACAAAAACCCAGGACAGAGCCTGATAACAGCAGAGGAGAGTTAAATGGCTGGAGAAGGTGTCACTTGAAAAAATTTCTTTGCACAGAACTGTAGGATCTTTCCTCACTGACCAGGTGTTTTCATCTCATATGTGTGGTTCTGTTCTCCAGGTGTGTCTATTCGATCCTAAAGCTGTCCTTTTTTTTTTTTTTTTTTAGTTCAATTTGCAAGGGTACTCTGCAAAATATCAGCCTGTGAGTTACTGCGTTATGACTGAGAGAGGCTGGGAAGGTGTGCTGCGTAGCTGAGATAGGTGGTTAAGCTATGGTGTCTCTTCTCTGGGTGTAATTATACGCCACATTGTAAAACTGTGTTCTCAAGGATAACAGAACTTGGTTTATACCAGCTCTTAAAATTGCAAGAGAGGCAGCAGACTCTTAATCTCTGCCAGTGAAAGGCAGAAGTAAAAGGATGTGGCCCGTAGATGTCCTGTGCCCTCCAGAAAATGTCTTTTAGAAGGGCAGAATGGAGCAGAAAATTTCTGGTGCTAGTGGTCACGGTAAGTGTCTGGACTGTATCTCTTTGCTACTTAAGCTTCACAGTGAGCTTTCATTTAAAGTAGAGATGTCCTATTTCCTCTTGCCAGTAAAATGTGAGCAAGGGTAGAAGGCTGACATCCCAGTGGACTAATGATTTGGTAAAGTAGCAAAGGGTGGAATTCCGAGGTCTACAAGAAAGTGTCAATGATTTGGTTGCTTATTTCTCAGCCACAGGTCAAAATGGAGGAGGGATTCTCCTGGGGTTCTCCCAGGGTTGTTTCGTTCCTGGCAGAGGCAAAAATTTAGATCTGGACTTGCATCTTATTGCAACTAAGCTGATTTCAGTCAGTAAGACCTGGTCTTCCTCCTCTCACATTAGATAGAACTAACATTGTGGGACCCTTCCGCCTTCAGTGTTTCTTTGAGAGGCAATATAGATACAACACTTTGAAAGCACGGTCCAGAACAGCCTTGAAACAAAAGCTGATGCGGGCAGTGTGCTGCAGATTTAAGGTTATACTGTTCTCTACATACTCCTCCTCTCGGGGACAGATCATGTGGACAGAAGAGCTACCATATGCTGATGCCTGAAGTAGCCAAAGCAGTGCTTGTCTACAAGTTGCTTTCCCAGGTCAAGTTGCATTTTAACTGCTTCAGGTGTCCTGTTGTTGCCTGGTCCTGTAATAATAGTTCATGATAGTGTCAAGAGTACTGTGGATGTAATGAATAAGGAAGTGCCACCCTCCTCTGCTCATGCTAAGTGTTCGTCAAAGACTAGGGTGTGGGATTATTTAACTCGGTGTGAAGGCTGACAGTGTGCAGTGTGACCATTAGGTTTGGGGTGGGTTTACTCCATCTAATTCAGATATTTAATGAGAAAAGTATTTTGGTTTTGTGTGTGAATTGGTTGTTCCTAGTAGACAAGCTATTATTCCTGTAACAGGACCAGTCATTGCATAAGCAAGTATTGTGCAGCCTTCTGCTGCTCAGCAGAGGCTATCAGCGTCTATGAAAAGTGGAGATTTTCCAGCATCATTAATTCAGGGGAGAATGTTGAAGCCCTGGCAAAGAATCAGATTGCATCCAGAAGATGTGTAGTTATGCTGGGAGAAATGAAAAGAATGAGAGAAAAACACTATTATTGTTCTTTTGTTTAGTGAACTGCTTGCAGTGAACATTTAATTTGTTCTTCATTTTCCCTCGCCTGGGGACTTAAAATCTGTTGTCCGGTTGGGGGTTTGCCCTATTTCCAGCTCAGTGGAGAGATCCTAGTACATCGACTCCAGAGCAAACCACTGCTGCTTGTGAGGCAAAACTACTCACATTTTGTCCCACAGTGCCTAAAACATTAATACTGGGACCGAGCCCTCAGTGGGAATATCAACAGCATTGGGCCAGTGATGCAAAAGGAAGGCAATGGGAATGCCTGGATGTGCCAGGAGATGGTGTGTTTTACAGAACTGGCCCTTTAGCTTGTTCATGGCTCCATGGGGCAAAGTGCCTGACCATTGCTTTCAACTGTTTCAACAGTTACAAAACTGTTACAGGGTATAAAGACATTGTCACCTCACCTGCCACAAAGAGGTTCAGACCAGGATTGGAAGACAGATTTGGGCCTGCAACTCTGGCTGAAACCATGCTGGAAAAAAACTACTTTTCAATACTTACCCTTAACTGACTGCCCTAACAGTGTCCCTGGAGCTCAGGGACAGTCTCCAGAGGCCCAGTGAGTGCTCTTAACTGCCAGATCATCCCAGAACTGACGGGCTCTGAGCATTACCTCCTGCATTAGTTTCCTGTTACGGGTCAGCTCCTTTGTGGTGGCTTATTGAAGTGCATACTTAAGGTATTCAGGCTGCTTTGCTGGAAGTCCCCCAGTGGCATCTGGAACAGTGAGGTTTTGTGTTTCTGTTACAGCTGTTTTGTACCCTCGTTTCTGATTTCTCTGCTCTCCTGCAACAAACATCAATCCTCCTTCTTAGGCAATTCCAGCAAGGACTGCTGAATCTGTGCTATCTTGATTTATTTTCATCCTCCTTCCTTAATTTAATCCTTAAAAGGACACAGACTGGTGTTCCCTTCTGGAGAACGAGAGACTTACCTGTAAGTTTATAATGGCTGCAGGCACAATCCTGCTGTGGATTCCTGTGCTTCTGGCAAACATGTTTACTCATTATAGGTAAAACTGGAAAATGTCTTTATGGAGAAGTACTCTTAGGGAAAGACATGAGAGACTGAATCTGGAGAAGAGGCTACAATGTCTGCCTGTGTTCTGGAGGCTTATAGGTAAGTTGCTTGACAAGATAGTCATGCTACTTTCCTTGCAAGGATAGGGGGAAGGTCAGGGATTTGATCCACTGATCAAATTACCTTGGTTACTGTGGTAAGAACACCTTGCAAATCTGCCCAGGTGCAACTAAAGATGATGATTAGAGGGTTAGGCTTATTTATAATTCTCCTTTCAGGAGGCTTGGTTCTGTTTTCAGGGTAGAAGCCTCTCCACCCCACTTAGCAGAAGGAAACAGACCTCTGCAACACAAATGTGCATTGGCTTTTTATTCCAATTTTGAATGTGTTGAGTGCAATGAGTCTATTAATAACAAAGAAGGTACTTCTTGTCTGAAAGTAGGAGCTTTCAGGGTTGTTGTGTTTGGGCTTTTGGGGGAGAGGGAATTAATTTTTGGGGAGGTTGACAGTTTTTGCCTGCATTAGAGACAGTCAGGCCACAATCGCTATGAGCCTACAGCCTCAAAGAGGTTTGGAGTACTGCTACTGATGGCCCTCAGCAGACATGCGTGAAGCTGAGAATGTGATAATGCATAGACCCATGTGGTGGTGGCATTTTAAGTTGTTTATTGATATGTTTACAGTTTTCTAAAATTTCAAGTAAACAGCAGGGTGAATAGTTTTGGGTTTTCCCCTGACTCAGTATCTAGCTGAGAAACAGAACTCAAATGTGCAGATTTTTACTCTTCTATAACAAAACCCTGTTGCTGTTTGTCAATTCACCATCAGCTAAGTTCCTTTCTGCATAAGTCTCATGTGTCTCTGTAACGCTCCACAAGCAGCCTTTTTTTTTTTTTCTCCAAAGCTCAGTTGTTAGCCAATGTTGTTCCTCTTTGAAGAACGCTATATAAAAGTGCGTATCAGAGACCTCTTCAGAACCAGGTATCATTTTGCCTGCAGTCCTGTTCACCTCTTGCTTTTGAGGGCCATTTGGATACAGCAGTAGGGAACGCTGTGGTTTGGGTAAAGGGGAAGTGGATGTACACAGAGGAAATGTTGCTTCTTCCTTTTCTTGGGGTATTTGTTAGGGTGTCCTATCTTTGTTTTGTCTTTTCCCTGTGACCTTTTTTTCCTAGTTAATGAACCAAATTTGACATGGAGGAAGTGGATGAAGCTTTAGGGAACTCATTAGAGGTTTTTCATGTCAGAATTTGACCCCAAATACATGAAGTCTAATCTTAAACCTAGGTGGAGATTTATACCATGAGACATGCTGAAGCCTCGGGCTAGAAGCTGTTGGGAGGGTCCAAGTAGCAGCCCTCACTTGACCTCTGCATCCCCATTTGGGCCTTGCTTATAGTGTGTTTTAACTCCCTCTTCTTGGAACGTGATCCTATCCTTAGGCTGAAGCTAATGCTATGGGGCACACAGATCCCCCAGTCTAAGGTTACACTGGGGATAACTCTAGCAGCAGCTTTAGCTTGACTTTCACACCCTGATCCCCAGTCCTACTTTACATCTTGTCTTCCTCTCTCTCACTGAACCCCAGCTCTGGTGATGGCTCCAGTTGTTTTATCTAGTGGGGGTCTCCCTGGACAGGCCCAGGGCACCCACCCAGCCGCTCTTGCTCCCTCTCCTCAATAGTGCAAGGAGAGAAAATAATGCTGGCGAGCCAAGGCAGGGAGATCACTTACCAGTTACATTCACGGACAACACAGACTTGATTTGGGGAGAATTAATTTATTGCCAGTTAAAACAGGTTTGGATAGTGAGAAACAAAGACAAAGTAAAGCGGCACCTTCCCGCCGCTACCTTCTTCCCAGGCTCGTTTTCACTCCTCTGCCCCTCCCCTCGCAGGAGGCCAGGGGGTGGGGGACGGGGCCACGGCCGGGCCATGCCAGGGCGCTGTGCCGCGCCTTCCCCCTCAGGCTGCTCCTGGCGGCGCCATTTTGGGCCGCGGCTGCCGCAGGGCCCGTCCCTGCCCCACCCTGGTCACCTCACGGATGCGGGGCACTCTGTGCCTGCCGCGCATCCTCCTCCTCCGGCCTTGGGGTTGCAGAGATGTTCCTCACATTTTTTTCCTCGCTTCCCTCTCTTAAATGCATCTTCCCAGAGGGGCGCCCACCAGCTTTGGAGTGGGGCTGCGCGGGGCCGGGCGGCGGGGCCGTGGCAGAACCGGCAGGAACTGGCAGGAACCGGCAGGAACCGGCTGCGGGCGGCAGGGACAGCCCCCACCTCTCCTCACAGAACCCGTGGGCCGGGCGCACCTCAGCGGCCTTCTGGAGGTTGCGCCCTCCTGTCCCTGCGCCGAGGAGACCAGTGACTGCCCAGCTCCAAAGCTCCTGTCGCAGGATGGCAAAATGGCTGCTCTCATGTGGGACAGCACAGGTTAGTGGTTAGGGATTGTATTTTTCTGGCTTGGCTTAATTTTTGCTTGGTGAGGGCAAGCAGGAGCAGCAGGCCGGGGCCTTCCTCCAGCTCTACACGGGGTCTTTCTGCACGTTACCACAGGGGAGTCTCTAATGTCTTCTGAAAACCGCCAGAGTCTGGAAAGTCAGTGAGCTCTGCTGATTTGGTGGCAGCTCTGAGCTGATAATATTGTTAAAGGACATAAATAACACAGGCATTAGCAATGCAAAAACTGAGCTGTGTTTTCCCCTGCTGACCTTTCAGTTCAGAAGGCGACAAAATGGCTGATCGCTCCAGTTGTCTCGTGCTGTTAGCAGTGGGGAGGCAGGAGGCTCAGGGGCTGCCAGCGACAGGCATGCACAGGCACAGGGCAGCCCTCTCTAAAATACGCATATTCATACTGAAAATGAGGGATGTGCCAGCCCAGGGCTGAGACTGGGGTGAAGGGACCTTACAGCTAGAAACCCTCTGGGCTGTTGCCTCTGCATCTGGTTGCATGTCAAAGCTGTGCCTTTGCTGTCTTCCATTTTGTGCTCTTTCAATTGCACTTCCTGAAAAAGCAAAATCCCAAAAAACTGTTGGTAAAATGAGCAGTTTGAACAAAGCTCCATGCAGAAGTCTGACACAGAGACCCAAAGGCAGCTGCTGCTGTTGCTAGCCCAGGAAAGTGCCTTTTTCCAGTTTTCTGTGCCATGTTTGTGCTTGATGAGACCCCATGTGTTTCAGGGGAATTACACAGGTTGGATAAGGCCCATGCAGTTATTTGGTAGCTTTCTAGATCAGACTCCATGTGTTTCAGGGGAATTATGCAGGCTGAATAAGGCCCCTGTAGTTATTCGATAGCTTTCTAAATGCTTCTCATCATTGTGTCCAACCTAGGGCAGATTGCCTCAAGAATGGATTGAGGCATAATCCTCCAATCCAGGAAGTGGAGGAACTGGCTGATCAGTAAGCAGCAAAGTATCCATCCCTCAGCCTCATGGCGTGCTCTGCATGCAGGCTGAATAAACCTGATGCTGTAGAGAGAAACGTCAGTGTTTTGTGGTTCACTTGCTTTTTAGGCCAGTTTGGATGCAGCAAGGAGAGTGCCAGCTTTGGGAAAAGGAGTCAGCACACATGGGAGAAAAGCTGACTTTCCTCTTCACTCTTCTGCTGGGGGGAAGAGTTACTGTGTGGTTATTGTGTTTTGTGGCTATTCTGGTTTTGAATCGGCATCACTGAACTGGAATACTATCGAGTCAGAGAGGAACAGAAGAGATTCATAATTGAGTACTTAGTGTCTCCAAGTAGATCAAGATGCAGTCATGGCTTCCTGGAGTGCTGGCCTCAGCTAAGAATGTTCCGGTCTATTTTGTTTTGTGAACTACCTCTTGGCAGCCTTAAACCAGCTATTGCATCTATTTCAAGAGCACTTGTTTAATGCCAGTAAACTGCAAAACAGATTCTCTTGTCAATTGATAATCGTCCCCAACTGCTCAGAGCTGGGGTGGCTGGGCTTTCTGCCAGCTGCCCCTGAAGGCTGTTAGGCCTGCTGCACTGTCGAGATAAGAGTAGTGATAAGAGTTTGTATTGAGAAACACCATTGCCTCTTCTGACCTGTGAAACAAATGTGATGTGGTGGTCGACAGGGTGATCTCTAAAGGCAGATGTTTAATCCTCTTGTTTGCTTTCTTAAGATGAAACAATTTATATTTTGGCATGTTTGTGGGGAGTTGTCCACTAATGAGCCTGTCAGCCTACCCCAAACAGTGCAAACTCCTTTATCTTCCAAGTGCTTGTGATGAGGAATAAGTTGAAAAAAGAGCCTTGGCAGTGCAGAAGCAAAGGACCTTGACAGGTTTTGAAGCCTGTGAAATAAAACCAGATCAGACAAGCCTGTGCTTCCAGCTGCTTGTAGCATCCTTACCTCAACAAAATGATTACCAGTTATATAGACAGTCACAGAAATGAGGGAGGCTTGTGGCAGCCTCGGTGCTACGCATATGCTACCTGGAGCATGCTAAGATAGTTACCCTGGGTTTTGTAGTCAGAGGCTGGGGTAAAATATGGGACGGAGGAACGAGGAAGGTGTTGCCCACTGAGGTAGGGAGGGAACAAGTGCATTTCTGTTTGAGTAACTGAAAAGATCTGGACTGTTCCTTCTTCCCTCATTACCTGCGGTGCTGCTCAGTATCTGCACGTGTGCACCTCCCTGTGTCTGGGCTTTGCAGGCTGGCACTGCTAGGGTTGTGCTGCTAGTCTGACCCCACACAAAGCCCTGACTGACAGCGCTCACCAGCATTTTCAAGTGAGATGCTGCAGGTGGCCCTGGGAGCATGCAAGAGGTGTGCTGTGCCAGGTAGGAAACTGCCTGCTATGAGGTGTGCTGAGTAGGAGGCTGCTGTCAGCACAGATTGGTGGAGATGGGAGTTCACTGTCCCCATGCCCTGCCACTGTGTGCTTGTAGATCTCAAAAGGGACCAAACAACCCCAGGAAGAGGGTTTTCTAGGGGTGTTTTATAAAGCCTGGGAAAGATAAGATGGTGGGGAGGTGTGACATGGCTTTGCACCCAATGACCTCTCTCTCCTTGCAGAGGACTATTTTGAAGGTTGTGCCTGAATAGCTCATTTCAAGATCTATTGTGAGACTGATCACCTGGTGGGAGGTCAGGAGTGGGGAAGGGGCTGTGATACTACCCTGTGCAGCTGCAGCTTCCTCCCTGCTACATGATATGGGTCCCATCACAGGCTGACCATCTGCACCCTGCACGGAGAGAGGGCCTGGAAAAGTGCAAATAATGGAGATAGCCTGGTGTATGAATCAAGATGCTGAGGTGTGTGTGCTGCTTTAAGTAGCTGAGGTTACAGGCCTGTACCAGCAAGTACAGTACTGAGAAGAGTATTCAAGTATGACAGGGATCAGTCTCTACTGCTGTGTTCGCTAGCAGGAGACAGAGGTTCACTGCAGGGCAGGCATCCCCTCATTTAGAAGCTTAACTAAGCTGGTCCCTCTGGGTAGCAGTGAGGAGACCTGAATTAGCAGCTCATCCATTTAATCCCCTTTGAGAGCCCTGAGCTTTCTCATTCAGTGCAAGGAAAGGTTCGTTTGGGTTGTGTCATCCTCTCTGGTTTGTGAACTCAGCTTTTATGAAAATATCTTCCTTTGGATTTGGGGCCACCAGGCCTGTTCCTTGAGCATGCATCTCATCTGTAGGGGGGCACTGGGGCACTTCACAGCTCTGGAGCTGGATGCACACCACTGTGCTCTCATAGAGGCCCTCACCTGCCAGTCCAGTCAGGAGCTGGCAGGGAACAGCTGGGTGTGCTGTGTTAGTTTCTCCACAGCTAAGCTGCAGCCCATTGGAGTTCATTCAAGAAGCAGTGGCATTTTCCTAGGCCAGGACCTCATAACTTGCATTTGTATGTATTTATTCACAACCCGTTCTCCGTGGGGAGGTTTCTATGGCAAAGCAACCAAGTGCATATGGAGGAATAAACACAGGTCCCACAGCTGCTCATCTGAATCAGTCTGTTTCAAGCCATGCTTTATCTCCAGCTCCTGGAGTTGCCAACTGGGAGCGATGCATGGCTAGTGATCGGCACACAATTCCCTTGCAAGGGGCTGAATGTCTCATCTCCATTCTGCCGATCAGTACAGCTCAGACCAAAACCAGGACTTTCAGCAGGCTGCACAGATCTTCCCTGGGGCTGGACCTCTGCAGGGGAGAGCTGAGTCAGTGGTGGGCTGCATGCTGGGGGTCTTGCCTTATTTCACGGGCATGCCACTGTTACGGAAAAACTGTGAAGATGCCTTGATGCAGAGCCTTACAGGGACAGTGCTCAGAGCTACAGACTGAATGAATGCTCAGCACCTCTGCTCCCTCTTTCTAGATATGTTACTGACTCACCAGGTGGCTCCAGGCCTTCATTTAAATGGTTCATGCCCCAGTTTTTTTCTTGGCGCAGAGTGCTGCTGAAAGAGTTTAAGCAGATCTTGCTGATGTCTGAAATGCTTCTCATTTTTGCTGAAAGGTATTTTGGAAGGAAAAGAAGAAAAAGAACAAATTAATACCATCTCTTACACAGCAGGGGAGGAAACCAAGGGCTGAGCCCACAGAGTGCTGGTGGATGCAGTTAAATCCAGTTAGTGGCTGGTCACAAGTTGTTCCCCAGGTCCCAGTATTGGGGCCAGTCCACTTTAAAAATCTTTATCAATGATCTGGACAAGGGGTTCAAGTGCACCCTCAGTAAGTTTGCAGATGACACCAAGCTGGGCAGGAGTGTTGATCTGCTGGAGGGCAGAAGGCTCTGCAGAGGGATCTGGACAGGCTGGACTGATGAGCCAAGGCCAATTGTATGAGGTTCAACAAGGCTTAGTGCCAGGTCCTGCACTTGGGACACAACAACCCCACACAATGCTATGGGCTTGGGGAAGAGTGCTGGAAAGCTGCTGGGTGAGAAAGGACCTGGGGATGGTGGTCAGTAGCTTGCTGAACATGAGCCAGCAGCATCCTGGCTTGTATCAGAAACAGTGTGGCCAGCAGGACAAGGGGAGTGATTGTCCCCCTGTACTCGGCACTGGGGAAACCACACCTCCAGTCCTGGGTTCAGTTTTGGGCCCCTCACATCAAGAGGGACATAGATGTCCTGGAGTGTGTCCATAGATGGGCACCAAAGCTGGTGAACGGTCTAGAGAACAAGTCTTAAGAGGAGCATCTGAGGGAACTGGGGTTGTTCAGCCTGGAGAGAAGGAGACTCAGGGGTGATGTTATTGCTCTCTACAGCTGCCTGAAAGGTGTTGGTCTCTTCTCCAAAGTAACAAGTGACAGGACAGGAAGAAATGGCCCCAAGTTGTGCCAGGGGAGGTTTAGATTGGATATTAGAAAAAGTTTCCTCATGGAAAGAGTTCTTAAGCACTGGAATAGGCTGCCCAGGGAAGTAGTTGGGTGGTCATCCCTGGAGGTCTTTAAAAAGACATTTATATGTGGTGCTTCGGGACATGGTTTAGTGGTAGACTTGGCAATGCTGGGTTAACAGTTGCACTTGATCTCAAAGGTCTTTTCCATCTTAAATGATTCTATGATTCTTACAAGATCACTACAAGATCACCACAAGATCACCACACTGAGAAGGGAAAATGGGTTGTGAGAACAGAGGTAGTTGGTGACCTCTTGAAGCAGTATGGCCATTACCCCAGTAATAGGGATGGCCACTTGAGCAGCTCTGTTTTGCCTTTTGCAAACAATCTCATGTTCCAAATAATGTATTAATTGTATTAATACATTTGGAATGTATTCCAAAGAAATACATTCTTTGCCATAGAAAATACTCCACTTCTCCAGATTCACTAGCATGTATCCTGGTTTCAGCTGGGATAAGAGTTAATTTTCTTCTTAATAGCTGGTGCAGTGCTGCATTTTGGATTGTGAGAACAATGTTGATAACACTGATGTTTTTAGTAGTAGTTGTGTGCAGAGCTTTTGCTTTACCTATTATACTATCTCAACCCATGAGTTTTCTCACTTTTCTGATTCTCTCCCCCATCCCACTGTGGAGGGTGTGAGCAAGCAGCTGCATGGTACTTGGTTGTGGGCTGGGGTTAAACCATGACAAGGGGCTAAAAAGTGGGTTTGGGTCACAACTGCGCAGGGGAGCACATGCTCCCTTCCCACCTTGGGTTGTGTTGGCATCTTGGCTACGTTTGCATGCCCTGTTCCCCATCCTCCTGGTCAGACATCATATTCTGGCTATCTTGGGGCCTTTTCCACCTCCACTGGGATAGGGCAGCTAGCACCTGGCCCTAGCTATATTTGCGTTCCTTTGCTCTTTTGGTCAGCAGGACAGGGACTTTACAACACTACGTTTACAAGTTAAACAACACAAGTTATGAGATCCTGCTCTAGTGTGCGAACAGGACTGGGTCCAGCATTTACAGTGTCAGGCTGTAATACTCAGCACGGTGTCTCTAGACCCAGCTTACTTCCTCAGGGGACTGGATTTATTTGCGGCTTTTGACAGTTGATCACGGACACCAGTACCTTCCAGTGCCCTCACACTCTTGGTCTGAAGGGGATAAATCACTTCAAAAATACCACCCATTTGCTCCTTGCAATGTCTTGTAAAATCAGCAAGGAGCATGAAAGACATACCTATTTAATGTGGATTTGTGTGGCTTAGTATATGTGAGTTGCTTATATGTGTTGAGACTCCAGAGAGAATCAGCAGAGAAAGGTAAAGTTACCACTATTAATTTAGGGGGACCAGGATTTATATGTTTTTTTTTAATATGTCTGACTTCTTTAACTCTGACCTGCTCTCAAAATTGCTGTGGAGAAAGATAATTGAAGAGTACTGATCAGATAAAGTCTGTTCAGTTTATTTGTATCAGCACCTTGCAACACAAAGGGAAGCAGCCTACCACAAAGGAACAGCCATGTTTCACTTTCCTTAGACAAATGAACCACTCTCACCAATGTGTATGGTATCTGCTGATCCTCTCCCACACTGCTTGGGCACTGTGTGAGGACTCCTGGTCCATATTCTTGCAGTGTCTGGGCTGCTGGCTCAACTTGTTAACCACCCAGGTACTCAGACTCTGTAGTGCTTCACGCTCATGTCCAAGAGAACTGTTTATTATGTTTACATAGAGCATGAGCAATGTGGAAAACACTAGAAATATTGCATCAGTGGTTTGGTTTTTGGACAGCATTGGAAATGGTGATGCAGCTGCTCACATCATGTCTGTATAACAAGGTGTGCAATATGCCATGAGGAGCCAAAGCTTTGCGCTTTCATTTGGGAAGTGCCCACCTCTGGCATGTTCACTGCTTGCTCCTCTAGTGCCGCAGTTATGCACTTAGCTGTCTGCTTTTCTTCAATTTCACTTGGAACTTGTAATTTTAGTACAAAAGCACAGTTTTTGAAACCAGTCCTGCTAATTCACAAGACTGTTCCCCCTCCCTCTCCTCCCCAAGTTGCCACTTAGTTTTACCACTTTTGATTTACGAGTATGCTTTAAAAAAAAAAATCTAATAAAGGAAACCTTTCA
>JAVJGJ010000001.1:88604244-88618206 GCA_035590215.1 Microhierax caerulescens | reverse complement strand
TTTCTTCCTGTCCTGTCACTTGTTACTTTGGAGAAGAGACCAACACCTTTCAGGCAGCTGTAGAGAGCAATAACATCTCCCCCGAGTCTCCTTTTTTCCAGGCTGAACAACCCCAGTTCCCTCAGCTGCTCCTCTTAAGACTTGTTCTCTAGACCCTTCACCAGCTTTGTTGCCCATCTCTGGACATGCTCCAGCACCTCAGTGTCTTTCTTGCAGTGAGGGGCTCAAAACCAAACCCAGGACTCGAGGTGTGGTTTCCCCAGTGCCATGTACAGGGGGACAATCACTCCCCTTGTCCTGCTGGCCACACTGTTTCTGATACAAGCCAGGATGCTGTTGACATCCCTTCACCAGAAACCTTATCCTCTAGCTTTTGAGGTTTAAATTTTAAAATCCCCAGAGTAAATCCCTCAAGAGCTCAGCTTCCCTGTCTGGTAAGGCAGCCAACCCAAGCAGGGTCAGTTGCAAGTGGGGTGCCGGCTGTTGACTGGAAACTGCAGATGTGAGATAGGATTTTGCAGGGAAGGAGAATGGAACCCCTTGCTTTCAGTGTGGCTGACCTGTCCCGAGTATCACATGGGCAGCAGAAATAGTGTATTTGGGGGACTACACAGCTGGGACACTGCTAACCCTTCATTGTACAAGGGAGACAGCCACTGTCAAGCACTCACAGGCATGGATGCAGAGGGCAAACTGCCTCCCAGCATCACCTTTGACAGTCAAGCAGAGAAACCAGACACAGCCTGGGCTGCATCTCTCCTACTCATTTCAGCTGCTGTTGCATTGAGTCCACTGAGCTGCAGTAAGTCTTCTCATTCCATGTTTCTGTATGGACTCCACTTCTGACCTGTGTGTTGAAGGAGGAGCGCTTGAAGGAACATATCTTATCCTTTCTGCTTTATCATGGGTGGCTCAGGCTTGTACTTGCTGGATGTTTCAGATCCCACTGAGAGTAGATGGGGATGTAACTACAGTTATTTTGTTTCTGACCTGCTGGTTTGCTGTTTGGTGGTGGGGAGAAACACCTGATGTGACATCCGGCTTCAGTATCGCAGGTCCTTTCCATCTCCCATACCACATCTCCATAACAGCACAAATGTAATTAAAACCTGGCAGATGCTTTAAGCTCTCTGTATAGCTGGGCTTGTTAATTATCTCCTGGACCCATCTAACATGCTGCCAGAAAGCAGAAATTGCATTTGAGAAAAGAACAAGGGGGTCCTGCATCAGCTTTGTGAAAGCCAAAAGCCAAAGCCCAGGAGACCACAAAAGCGAAAGGAGAATTCAGTTCCTGAATGTGGTCTCCACGCACCAATTCCTCCCTGCTGTCCCAAATCCCCACTAGATTTTAGAAGTGCCTTTGAAGTATTGCTACTGCACCCATGCCTTTTAGAGGACCTTGACAGCAAGAAGGATACAAAGCTAAGGGCACAGGTTCAGAGGCAGAGATTACAGTAAAATTCTCCCACTAGCAGAGAGAGGGAAGTGGAGAATTCGTATCAGATAAAAACAGCCTGGCTGGACAAAATTAGGCCCTGGTTATCTCCAAAAGAAGGAGCTATTTCTTGCCTTTCTGCTACTGACAACATCCACTTTCTTGCAGCAGCCTCAGATGTCAAATCTGCAGGCATCTTTTGCTGCAAACTATAAACCAGTTCCTCTCCAGTCTTAAAAGAGGAAGCTCTGCTGTTTAATATTTAATCAGAACTATTTTGTGCTTTATGTAACACCTTGCAGCTGTGCCTGGCTGCCAGGCAGGGTCACCCATTTTAGACGTATATTTCCCTCCATCACATATTGCCTTGCTGCCTTGTCCCTGCTTGTGCTCACAGATACCCTTTACCTGGCCAACACTTTGGGCCTGACCCCTCTGTGTGGGATTTGGGCTCAGAGAGCCCAGAGCTCTTACTCTGGCTACAGACCTCCTCTCTGTGTTGTAAGTGATGAGTTTGCAGCAGGCAGTCCTCTGTTCTCCCCAGGCTGTGAAATCAGAGGGAATACCTCCAGTTTGACTCTCCAGCCTGGAGTCCCAACTAGAGGTTTGTTCTGCCTGCAAACAGGAGTAAGGAGGCAGAGGGTTGAGTTAGGAGCAGCAGGGAGGGATTTTTCACTTGGAAAACCAGAATGAGGCTGAGTTTCAGCGAAAAGAAGCTTGGAAAGGAATGGAGACAGTCACCCTCTATCAAGTTCTCCCTGTCTCTAGCACTTCTTGTCTTTAAGCTTTTCTGTCTTGGGAGGGGATGGGGATGAGATCAGACCTGCTCTGTTTCCTGCATCTCCAGCACTCTGCAGGATCCCATAGGGAAAATAGCCGCTTGGGTCTGGAAAAGGACTCACTCAGCTGTGGTCCCTTGGTCTTGTTCTGTGCTGTGGTTCCCACCTGCAAACCAGCACAAACAATCCTGCCCTGTGGGGTGCTGGAAATGAAGGCATTGAAACTCAGAGCTCTTGGATTCAGTGATAAAGTGGGGCTATAGGTATGAGAGGCAGATGGCCTGGAAATTATGGCATTAGGGATTTTATTCCTTAAGATGCACTGGGGATCTGCCTCTGAGTCAGAGTGAAAGGTACAATGGAAATGTCAATTCCCATGGGGGATTTTTAAGTTGCTGGCACACACATCAAAGACTGAAAGTCTCAGAAAAGCCTGAGGCCATTCTCACAGTGCTGCCAATTTTGCATTTATTTTTAGCCAATCCTGCATTTATTCCTGTGAAGCTAATGGGGCTGACATGAGCTTTTTTCTTAGTCACTTCTCTGTCTTCTTCAGCAGTGGTGATCTGTGCCACAGGAACAGGCTTTGCTCGAAGAAAACGAGGAAAGAAGGGGTGGATTTAAAAGAAGTAGGGATTGCTCTTTATCTGGTTAGAAAAAACAGCAAGTGTCAAGGAGAGAACAAGTGTGGGTGTCTGAATATGTTTGTAGTAGTGGAAAGCAACTGCCATCCAGTAGCTGTCAGTGGCCAACGTCCTTTGAGCTGGGTTCCCTGTGCATGAGGCTCTGCACCATCTCAGGTCCCTCTCCTGGTCCTAGCAGAAGTAGGAGTAAGGATGGTCACCTCTTTGCTAGTCACTTCAAAGTGGTTACTGCTGAATGCGGTGATTAGCTTGTGGTTGTGCCTCGCTGGCATGGAAGTTTTACTGGGACAACAAGGACAAAGTGGGATGTAGAGCTGAGGGCCAGCTCAGCTCAGCAGATGGGTGTGTGTATCTGCAAGACTGCCTGCTTTGGCTGTGCTCCCAAGGCCAGACACCCTGCAAGCCCTGTTGGGAGGGTTGTCTGCTCTGTGCAATCAGTGGGATTGATTTCAATGCACCTGGGAGAGGCTGAGGAACTGTAAGACTATATACAAAGGAGTCAACAGTAACCCAGATCAAGGAGAGGGGTGTTGGTACTGACCCTGTGCCATTTGGCTGAGGTTTCCTAAGAGACTGAGCAGCAGCTGCCATGCAGGTTTTCAGTCCTGCCCTTCCCTGAGAAGAGCAGTAGTGGCAGACTGAATTTTTCACAGCACAATTTTTCCCAGTAGATCCCCCTCTGTGCCCAGCCACACCATCCCTGTCAGGCTGCTTACCACACTTGGGACTTCCTCCGGGGCATGCCGTGCCGGTGCCATTTCGAGTGGGGGGTTAAGTGGTAAATCAGCTGCCTGCAGATCCTGTCCGAGGATTTCCAGGGGTCATATTCCTGAAAGCAGAGGGACAGCTTAGACTCTGCCTGCATCACAGCAGAACAGGAAGCAAGGTGGAGGACAGAGGAAGATGAGAAAGGAACAGAGGTGGTAGTGGAGCAGGGGCATGTGTATAAGGGGGGAGATGAAGAGAAGATGAAAGAGGAATGGTAGGAAGGCCTGAGATGCCTCTCCACATGCCATCTCCTTCTAGGGTGGAGGAGGAGCAAACTCTTAGCTACGTACTGTCTTTGGAATGACTACCTGTTACCCTCATGTGGAAAGTTCAGCAGTCAGCACCTTTGTCCCATCCCCACGGTGCTTCTTGCTTGGAGAATGTGCCCCAGCACATCCCTCCTGCAGCAGTACCTCCTGCTCCTCCTGCAGCAGGACCTTCATTCTGCTCCTTCCCATGCTCCAGCTGGGAGATGCAGGGACAGGGAACCAGTGAGTTTCCCATACTCCATCTTACTTCCTTGTCCATTCTGCTTCTGGAAGTTTGAGCTTGGGAGCTTCCCAATGCCAGTAGTTCCCTCCAGCCCCTGCAATAACTCACCAGGAAAAGGTGGCACCAGAATGGTTGCTGCCTTCATGGGTTTATTTTTGCATGTGCTCTTTATCACCATGACTTTGAACAGCACCCCTATTCCCTGGTGAAGCAGAATGGCAAATGGCAGCTGCTGAAGGCTGGCATTTCTGCCCCCTCTATATTTTCCAAATGCTGAGACATCTGCATTCCCATTCCTCAGCCCTCCAGCTGTGGTACAACATGTGCATTTAGGGATTTGATAGGTAAACACATAGTAAAGCTGTCAGGGAATATGCTAATTTATTCTTTATTGCAAGCAGTTAAAGTGCTGTGCTGTGGACCAACAGCTGCACTGTGACTTTCCTAAGCAGTCACTGAATCAGCTGAACTCCCTAGGGATGTGCTGCCAGCATTAGCTGTTCTGCTGTGCTAAATGGAGGGGGATCCCAGCCTCAGTGCTCAGCTGACACCCCCTGATCCCTGTCCCAGCTCCCCTAGGAACCCCACAGGGACTGGCCTGTGCCCCTGGGTTAGGTTCCTTGATCTAGACTACTGCTGCAGTGGCAAGGCTGCAACTGGCACCGTGTGGTCACCTACAACAGCAAACCTTTCCAAGTGGGTGCACGTGCACACCAGGCTTCAGCACAGAAGCTGGCACAATGTTCTATGAGCATTTGTTGGCTCACAACTAAGAATTACTCTCCTGTTCTTTCCCGTGTCCTCACTGATTTAATTTCCACTGACAGACTGGGAATTGCGCTCAGCCTGCTTGCCTGTAACGCCGTTACATCCACCAGATGCTCAGCCAGGGTCAGAGAGGGAATGTGATCTGCAGGTGTTTGTGCTGGGAGGAGTGCTGGCACTGTAGGGTACTGAGTGCCTCCAACCCCTTAATTACATTCCTGTTGTCTTTGAGGGGCGGCTCAGGTGCTCAACACCTTTCTTAGAAAAGGGGAAAATCTTATGTATGTAATGGTTCACATGTCAGTGCAGATAAGCATGTGCATCTATAAGACATGAAAACAGAGGAGATGGGGTATATGCAGCTATATGAAAATTGTAGTGTTATCTGCTAGACACCAGGGTACTGGATTAGTGTAATGTCCCCTCATGCTGCCTCCCCTGGAGGGCACTGCACAGCGTGAGGCTGGAGATGGTCTGGTAGAACAGCTGGAGAGGTTAAGTGAAGTATGGTTAAGAGGTACTACTGCTGCAACCCACCCCCTTCCTTTTTAGATGCTTATAAAATTTGCACAAAAATTATGCTTGAAAAGATTTTTTCAGTCTGCCTTTCAGCCCAATGATAATCATTAAACTTTGGCTAAATGTAGTTTGTCTATTGAGACCTGACTGGTTAATTGTTATCAGAGAGCCTCAGGAGATGGCAGAACAAGGTTAGAAATGCTTCCAGTCTACACCAGGCATTCAGTGTGTTCCCTAGGGCGCTGCTGTTTGCTCTGGGCTGTGTGTACTTAATATCTCTCTCTGAATAAAAAAATTCACTCTATTGCTCTCCTTATAAAGCAGCCATGACACTTGCCAAGCCTGATGAACAAATGGATGTGTTGTAAATCCAAGTGTTTGTGGTGACAAAGGGCAACAGAAGGAGATGCTGGTGTTCCAGTGGGGCTGTGGTATCTGTGATGTTTGTCTGTACTCGGCCCTGCCTTCCTTTGTTTCTGCTCCCTTCATTCTCTGAAGGAAAGCACTGGGGCAGTGCAGGGATACTATGCATGTTAATACATTTGTTTCTTGAACCCTGAGTTGCAGTATATTCCTACAGCACCAGGAGATCTGGGAGGTTATACAGAGGATGTAATGTTGTGTTAGGGTAGTTACATATGGCAAAGGGTTGGGGAAGAGAGAGGTTCTTCTTCTCCTAGAGAGGCAACCAGCCTGGGCAGAGGTGCAGAGATCTCCGTTGCCCTCTGCAGCCCTATAAGCCACTATAAGCTAGCTGCTTTGAACCTCTGGGGCATACCAGGGACTGTGGCACCACCAACCACCCCATATATTTTTATCTGGCCTACACCCTGTCATCAAGTTTACTATTGGCACAAAAAGTAAAGTCCTGATTCATGTGCATATAATTGCCCACTCTTTCAGTTTCATTCATGTTCTGAGGAAGTTTTAACTGATTTCTACATAAATACGCACAACAGTCTGTGCTACCACTCCAAGGGCATACACTGGCTGGTTCTGAAGGGTTGCAGAGCACCAGCCCACCCCGTTAGGGCTCTCTTTGCATTAGTGCCGTGGCAAAGTATTCATTGAGCTGGGGGAAGGGTTCACCTTTTTGGGACACTGCAGATCTCTAGCAAGGCTCATCAGCAAGTCATGAGAGATGGGATCCACCAAGTTGAGGAAAGTTGCATTTTTGTATAGCACTTCATTGAGGAATGTTCCTTCCAGTCCCAGGTCCTGCAAGAAAAACAGTCAGTCAGATACATGGGCTTCCCTGGAGCTATAACCATGAGGTGTTTTGAAACGAGAAAGTAAATCCGATGAGGTGCCAGCTGGTTGCTCAATACAGGAAACCATCTAACAAAGGTGAAGCAGCTGTGTCTGACCCAGTGTCATTGTGATGGGGGATGTCAGCAGCCAGAGCACTGAATGAGATGCAGTGTTTAGCCTACTCAGCTTAGGGACTGATCTTGTTTCCACCTACCACAGGAAGGTGAGAGCAGTATCATTTCCAGGCTTGCTGGAGCCCAGAGAAAATTAGCTCCAGAGAAATTCACGGTCTTGTCAGCCTCTATGTGTGAATCTGCTGAAGAAGTCAAGCAGGAAGGCTGGCTCTAAACCTGCTTCTCCCGCCTCGCTTTTCTGAAAGAAACAAACTTTTCTCAGGTATTTAGGTGCTGCCATATGCTCTGGTGGTGGCTGGCTGAGCAAATGTCTGGCCCACCAGTATGAGTTTAGCTGTGCTTTGAATTTCTCAGTAAGTGTTAAGCACTGGCAGTGTTGTCTTTTGTGTGTAATGGTAAATTTATAGGTAGCTCTACACAACAGTCATGGGAAGTCTTCTTCCCATCTTCCACAGTGTGACCTAGAGAACGTATGTGGTCCATGCAATTTACCTGCATGGACCAGGGTATGGAGCACTTTTGGACATTGTGGAGGAAATCTCATGGTCCTTGGGAACAAAAAGTCTTCCCAGGGGTCAGATGGGTGATGCTTCAAAGAACTAAGCTGTTTCTTGCTAAGAGGAAAGCTAAGATCTAATATATGACAAAATTGTTATTACAATCAGGAGGCATCATTGAGCTGTGAAAAAAAATAAGCATATGGGAAAAAGAGATCACATACATGAAAATACCCTGAGGGCAGAAAAAAATACCCCAGGAGTAGACATGTAGAACAAAAAAGCTTCCTAATGGGGACAGTGCTGGGTTTGATTCAGTTGACAAGGAGGGCTCAGTTGAGGGAGGAAACAAGTCCTATGCCCATTCTGTATGCTGCTGCCAGGAGAAATGAATAAGCAAATGCGTGCCCCATATGTTCGCGCTGCTCCACTGAATGTGTGGTTCAGGCACCACCCAGTGAAAGATGCACTGAGAGCTCAAAAATAAAGGGAGGGGGGGAAGCTGGGTATATGCAGCCATGCTGGTAGAGGTGTGGGATCTTAACCCTGAGCAGCCGTCAAAGCCAGTGCTGTATCCTCTCTCCACTCTCTTGTGCTCTGGATATGCTTGGATTGAGCAGAGAGCACAAGAACAAAGAGACCCTGGCTACAGATCTGGTGGAAAAAGGGAGAACAAATCAAATGTGTTATAGCCCCATCACTGTGTGTACACAGATGATACCCATAAGCAATCAAGGAACCCAAGCAGTGGATCAGTCCTGAAGGACAGACAGACACAGCTGGATGTGGGCCAGAAGCGTACCAAGGCATCACGCCAATGTCTCCCTTAACCATAAGGCTTCAGGGAAATGGAGCCTCCTACGCCAAGTGTAATATGCGCAGATGAAGTGAGCTACCGAGAGGATGGCATGGCTGGGCATGCAGCAGTGGATGTCAAAGCAGTAATTAAACTCCCCCAATTGGAGCTATACCATTAAGATGAATCTGCATTCCCATTATAATGCTGCCTGCAAGGGTTTTATAAATAATATAGCTGTAAATACTCACTTTATGTTGATAGCCCATAAATCCTTAGCCCAAGGGCATTTTCTGGTTAATCTTCCCTCCCTCTTTCTCTCTCTCTCTCTCATTTCTTGGAAAATTGTGTACCACCTAAAGGGTGGCTGCAGACAGCAGAATATGCTAAGTCTTGCCATTTCAGATGGCTTAGTGCTGTTATTTGAAAAATGATACTTGGCCATTGTCTCGGCACAGGGAAATCAGATTGTACCAGACTTTTTGCTGGTGTAAGTCTAATATCTCCCCTGGCTTCAGCTGTGCGATGCCCACTTAGACCAGCAGGAAAGCTGGTCTGTCTCTTGCAGGTGGGACTGGTAAGATGATGAGCAATGAGCTGTTCAAGTGTTTCTGTACAAAGCAAGTGTAGTTGAGTATACACCTGTGGTTTGGTTTTTCTCTGTGTAATCTTCTAGTATGCTGGGATCTTGAATCTCTGTTGGTGGATCTGCTTCTGCCTGGCTTGCTTGCTTTACTTTATTACACCCTCTCAACATCCTAGGAGCAGTCCACAGCTCTTCGGAGTCTGCAGATGGCAAGTCAAAAAATACTGGCAGATACAGTTACATCCTGCAGGGTACATCTGCAGGGCTGGACAAGGTCTGTGTCTGCTGGGAGCAGCAGGCTGCCTTGCAGCACAAGGCACGCATCTGCAGCCCATGTCCTCAGGTCTGGCTGAGCATGTCTGCTCACTTGAGGCAGCTGCAGTTCCAGTCCTACCACTGTGCTTTGCCTTCCCTGGGGTGTTTGCACCCTGGCCCAAGGCACAGTGATGAGGTATGGCGTTAAATATCCTCACTGTGCACTAGAGTGAACAAGGTATCTATCTTTTTACAGGTAATAAACAGACCCTCACCTGGGACACATTAATCCGTGACTCCTGAGAGCGTGTTACTGCAAAGGTAAGCCAGTCTGTGTAAGGGTGTGCTGAGGACCAAGCTAAATGCTGGATTTAGCTGAGGAGTGAGGGAAATTTGTGAATAAGAAAAAAAGCTGATCATAGTACTCTTTGAAGCAGGCATTGGACATCAGAGGAGGACTGGTTTTGATTACATGCATGACCCCAGGACTGACCAACAGTTGTGTTTAGTTGTTGAAGGGTGTGGTATGCATTTAGTGGTGTAGACCTCTTTCTCTGAAATCTTGGAGCACACAATGAACTGGAGGGTTTGGGGTGGTGTTGGATGGATTCCTGGCTTACTTGGCAAAGGAAGGCTGTGTTGTGACTGCAGGATGCATGCCCCAGTGCTCTGTTTTGAGCACATGAACTGTTTCAACATGGACAGGCAGAGATAGGGAACTGCACAGGCAGTGGACAAAACGTGAGTGTTCAGGACATGATAGTTCTCAGCACAGATGTGGGGAAGCTGCGTCTTTGACTGATTCTGAAAGGATCTGGCATACTGCATTGAAAGGAGGGCTTAGAAACGACCCTTCATTCCAGATGGCTCCGTGACTTAGCATTCAAACCCTGGCTGTTCGCAGATGGACCTTCTGGAGACCTCCAAAGTCTGTGGAGGATTTCAGTGCTTCAGTCTCAAGGAGAGAGGTGCTGAGCACTATAGAAAATGGCATTCTGTATTTCTGGCCTCTGGCATACCCTACAAAAGTCTGTTTGTGTTATACTGCCACATTCATGAAGTGAGTGGTTGCTGCTTTTTCTTCACAAGCTTCTTATAATAGTGCCTTTCCAATACTGCCTTTGAAATCTTATTCAAGCCTTGTCTGCCATACCAATGCACGTATATAGGCTTTCTGATGAGGGTTTATCTGTCTACACGCATGGCAAAAAGAGCATTTGTGGTGCTGATAACAGTCCTTACATGAACACTAAGGCAGTGGACAGAAAAAGCAGATACGTAATTTTTGGTCCTGTAAATTCTTACTCATGAGTATGCAATTTGCTGGTAGTCCAGGGTACTGACCACCACTGATGCAAGTGCTGTAAACCCCAGGACATTCAGGGCAGAGCCAGGGCTGTTGATACACCTCCCTGCCACTGGTACTGTGGCTGTACAGGCATCCCAGCAAGCCAGTGTCTGCTCCAATACACTCACACCCAAAGGTTAGCTTACCACTATGGCGAGAAATCCAGTATGTTCCCAAGATGAAGTAGGTCATTACCTAATGAAGCAACAAGATAAGCTAAGAACTGATAGTGTTTTGTGTCCAAATCAGAGGGAGGATTTGTCCCCCATGCTACTGATGGCAGAGTTGCCTGCGGTCTGGGGGAGCCGAGTTTGCCTGGAAAGTGATGGTAGCACTGAGTGATGGAGGAGATGGCTCTGTTCCAGCAGCAGGGCTCTGTCCTCAGCATCAATTTGGCACCATGCTGTCTGCACACTGGCTTTTCTGTTCCTGAATGGTGGCAGACAGAAACAAGCTCCCACTTATGCACTGACCCCTTTACCTCTCCTCTCAGCCTAGACTGTCCCAGAGGTCCTCTCCAAAACCATTTTGGGTTCTCCCAAAGACAGATCTTGGCCAGTCCGGCTGGGTGGGCATAATGGGATGTGGTGGCAGTGGCATGCAGTGGCTTTTCTCTGGGGGGGTATCGATCCTCAGCACAGCCAGGGGCTGGCATGGAGGAGTGTGGATGGCTCGGACATCCCTCTTCCAGCGCGCAGCACAGCCCTCCTCCCAGCCCCTCTCTCCCTGCCTCCAGGCCATCGGCCAGGTGCCCCTGCCGGGCAGGCAGTTGGGGAGGTGGCAGGGCGCCGGGGCGGGTGGCTGCTCCCGCAGCCGCTCCCGCCTGCCGCGGCGGGCACCGGGCGCGGCGGTCCCGCACCGCCGGGGCACGGAGCGGCGGGAGCTGCACAAAGAGCCCGGCCCGCCGCACCAACGGGGGCTGCATACCCGTACCACCGGGGAGGGGGGCTTGCGAACCCCGGCTCCCTGCCGCACCCCGCCAGGGCGGGGGGCCCTGCAGACCCCGGCCGGCACCGCCCGCGCCGCGCACAGCCCTTTGTTGCCGTCCCTGCCCGCCCCTCCGGTCCTGCCCGCGCTGCCCCGGAGGTGGCGGCCCCGGGGCCCGCTCCGCCCGCAGCATTTTACCTTCCTCAGCAGCCTGAGGATGTGCACGGCGTGCTCCCGCTTGTGCTCCCGGATGGTGGCCTGGATCTCCCGCAGCCACCCCACCCGCCGCACGTAGGGCGCCGGCAAGGCTTTCCGCAGCACCCCGGGCAGTTTCTGCGGGTGGAGGAGCAGGGAGGAGAGGTGGAAGTCACCCCGGCCGCCCTCCAGCCTGCCGGCGCAGGGCTCCTCGGTGCTCTCCTCCTCCAGGCTGCTCTGCCGGCTCAGCCGGGAGCCCATGGCCGCGATGCCGCCGTGCCGCGCTCCGGACCGGGCGGGCACCGGGCTCTGGGCCGGGGGAGGTGCCGGGAGAGGCGGGGGGACCGGGCCGCCCCGCCCGGTCGGCTCCGCCCCAGCTCCCCGTGCTCCCCGGCTGGTGGTTCCCAGCGCTCCCGGAGGAGCAGAGCCCCAAAGGTATTTTTTTTTTGCCCGGCTCCCAGCCCCAGCACCCACCTCCCCAGCAGCTGGGAAGCTCCCGCTGCCTCTTCTCCCAGAGGCACCTCCTCCTCCTGGGTTCCTACTGCTGGGAGATGCTGGGTGGAGAAGACAAAGAAAGAAGCGCATGCTGCTGGGACCGCCCTTTGTATCCAGGCATTTTAGGGAGCTCTTTTTCCTGGGCAAACTCCTTGAACAGTGCAAAAGGTTGTCAAGATTAATAGTGGTTCAAAACACGCCATCTGGCTGGGACTGTTTCTGTGGGCTGTTTTCTGTCAGTCTGCTGTTGGACCCAGAGGAGGTGTTTTTACGAATCCAGAAAGTGGCAGGAATTTTGCCCACCACCCGTCGTCTGCAACTGATAGTACGATGCTGGCACCGTTCCGTACCTGCTGTGGGTAGAAGTGTTTTCCTTGTGTGCATTCCTCCCTCCTCCAGCAGTGCACAGCAAGTTTAGCACATGCTTTTCCTCAGACAAAATTGCTGCCATCTGACAAGATGGTAAAAATCAAAGCCTGGATCCCATCTCCAACAACTGAGATTTTGCAGGCAGCTGAGTCATGCTCCCAGTATAACCAGTGGCTCAGCCTGACCTTCCACTTCCTGGAGCCATGGTCTCACTTCTGTTCAAGACTGTCACCACACTGAGCCCTGTTGCCCATGGCAGATTGCAAGTCCCACACACAGAGCAGGAGTGTCTGGTAGCTGTGATGTGAGGACACATGGCTATAGGAACAACCTGGGTTCCCACTGCCTTCTGCATCCATTAGACAAGTATCATCCAATGCATCTGCTGAATAATCTGTTCTTATGGCCATTTGGTCCTCAGTTTGGTGGATGTCCATGGCTCTTTGCTGTACAGAGCCAGCAAAGTTAATTTTTCTTCTCGGCATTCCTCAGAGCTGTGAATGGGGATGGAGATGTGGGTGCTTCACATCATTGCATTCTCTTTCAAATACATGGGTGATCTCAGTCTGGCTTGAAAGGACAGGGGCAAAATGGTCTGGACTCTAAAGCAGCCTGCCCAATGCATCAATTGTGTCACAGTGTTGACGTGGGTTTCTAACCACAATTGGCCAAATTTTGATGGCCCGTCTCAGAATTTTACTCAATGTGTGATCAGACAAAGCCTATGACTGTTCAATTCCCAGTTATTCCCTTTCCTGCTCTATCTAAACAGCTGCAAGAGAGAAGTTAGCACTGATAGTTCCTGAGATATTGCTGAGCCTGACTCAGGCTAATCCCATTTGGAGGGAGTAGATGCCAAGAAACTAATTGCTCATGGCTTGGACGTGTGTACTCTGTGCTGGGTTAAAAGCTAGATGGATGGCCGAGCCCAAAGCATGGTAGTAAAACAGAGTTACATCCAGCTGGCGACCAGTCACAAGTGGTGTTCCCCAGGGCTCAGTATTGGTGTTAGTCCTGTTTGGTATCTTTATCAATTATCTGGATGGGGGGGCGTCAAGTGCACCCTCAGTAACTTTGCAGACGACACCAAGTTGGGCAGGAGCGCTGATCTGCTTTATGGTAGGAAGGCTCTGCAGAGGGATCTGGACAGGCTGGATTGATACGCCGAGGCCAGTTGTATGAGATTCGACGAGGCTCAGTGCCGGGTCCTGCACTTGGGTCACAACAACCCCACACAATGCTATGGGCTTGAGGAAGAGTGCTGGAAAGCTGCCTGGTGGAAAAGGATCTGGGGGTGCTGGCCTGCTGAACATGAGCCAGCAGTGCCCAGATGGTCCAGAAGGCCAGCAGCATCCCGGCTTGTATCAGAACTGTTTCTGTGGCCAGCAGGACTAGGGAAGTGACTGCCTGCCTGTACTTGGCACTGGCACAGCCATACCTTTTTGGTTTTGGCTCCCTCACTGCAAGAGGGACATAGAGGTGCTGGAGCGTGTCCAGAGATGGGCAATGGAGCTGGGGAAGGATGGGGAGAAGTTTTATGTGGAGTCGCTGAGGGAACTGGTGGCATTTAGTCTGGAGAAAAAGAGATTCAGGGGGGATCTAATCACTCTACAACTGCCTGAAAGGAGGTTGTAGACCGGTGGTGGGGGTGGGTCTCTTTGCTGATATAAGAACTGACTGGACAAGAGGAACGGCCTCAAGTTATGC
>JAVJGJ010000001.1:88558234-88604144 GCA_035590215.1 Microhierax caerulescens | reverse complement strand
ACTGGACAAGAGGAACGGCCTCAAGTTATGCTAGGGAAGGTTTAATTAGGAAAGATTTCTTCATTGAAAGGGTGGTCAAGCACTGGAACAGGCTGCTCAGGGAGGTGGTAGAATCACCATCCCTGAAGGTGTTTTAAAAATGCGTAGATGTGGTGCTTAGGGACATGGTTTAGTGGTGGACTTGGCAGTTCTGGGTTAATGGTTGGACCTGATGATCTCAAAGGTCTTTTCCAACCTAAATGGTTCTATGATTTTAAGGACTTCAGGATCTGGTCAGAGAGCTCTGAGAGAGGCTGGGTCAGGAGAAAGTAATTTGTAGGGATTTGGCATTATGGCTCCAGGGCTGTCACTGGGAGTAAAGGGAAGGACAAAAACTGCGTGGCTGGAGCGATGGGTAAAGGTGTCAATGGTGGGTGGTGCGGTGGCCTTTTCCTGCCGTCTGGTGACTGGGCAGGCTGCCTTTTGCCTGCCCTGTTCTGTGAGTGCTGCTGAAAGGAGAAGAAGCAATAGCAGGGTTTGTAACAGAAGGGATCAGTTTAATAGCAGAATAGCTTTGTATGGCTGGATTGTCTTACACCTTATCTCCAAGAGTCAGGAGAAGGATACATAATCAGCAGTTTACACTTAGGCGGAGATGAGACCATGTGCATTGTTCCGAGGCGGTGGGAGAACCAGGGCAAGCAAGCTGCTCAGAGGATGGCACTGTTACCAGGATACCTTCTCCTCTGTGTGTGACTTGAAAAAATCCCGCCACAGATCAAATCCTCTTAACAAACAAATAGTTGTGGGAGCAGTGCAGCTGTCTCTTGTCTGTGTGCTTTAAAACTGGAAACACTACAATAGCATGAATAATAGGAGCTAACGAGAAACACACCAATTCTCTGCTTGGTTTTACTGAAGGAGAATGGCTGGCTAGCAGCCCTTTGTAAACTAAGAAATAATCCTGCCCTCTCTGTGTGTGCACTTTCAAAGGGCACATGACAGTGAGTGCATTTCTATAGCTAAGGTGGTCTACAAGGTTTGCTGCATATAGGGGGAGGAGGCAGCAGTTTGCTTGGGAAGAGTAGGTTCTGTCAGAAATTGCATTCTTTGGTCCTCTGCAGCCCTAGAAGAGACTGAGCCAGTAGGTGAGGATGATACCAACCTGCAGGGGTGTCCCTGCTTTCCCTTTCCTTTTTGCTGCTGTGACAAGGGCACCTGAAAACTACAGGGAGACAGATCAGCTCATGAACTTGTTCAGTAGGACAGAGTGGGGACTGCAGCGCCTCTCACAGTGACCAGAAGCTGTGGTTTTGAGGCTTGGAAAGACGATTTTTCTGCCCCATTCCAGTGGATATATTAACACCTCTCAGACGGATATTAACTTGCTTGTAACCTGAACAAGGTGTACATGGTGCTGCCAACTGCAGCTAGCTGGGTACAGCATGGCTGAGTCAGATTTTTACCAAAAATCTCCTGAGATGATAAATGAGAAAAAATGGAAAGCATACATCCTCTTGCTATTCACTCAAATTATGTGCTGTAAGCACATCTCCTTGTTGCCATCCGTGTGTCCAGTAATGGGAATATTCCCAGCTCCTGGCCTTTCAGGCAAGTAAGGAGAGTTCGGGTCAGTGCCAAGAACAGAAGAGTGACTGTACTGGATCAGACCACAAGTCTGTTTCCCAGTGGTTAATAGAGGATACCTAGCGAGGAGCATAAGGGAGGGATGCAGGGATTGTTCCTGAATATCCTCCTCACCATCAGCCATTTGTAGTTCGGGGATTTCCTGAGGTGGGGATCTCTGCATTTAATAGTCCTTTTTGAGTTTTCCCTAAACGTTTTCTGAGCCTGAGCAAATTTTGGGCATCCACAGCATCTTCTGGCAGAGTTCCACTGTTCAGCTGTGTGTTGTGGGAAGAAATATTTACTTCGTTCTGAATCTGTCACTTGCTGTTTTCATTTGATGCTTTGTAGCTTAAATATTGGAAGAGGCAGCAGGCAGTCATTCCCTATTCATTTTCTCTAAGCCACTTTCAAATTTTAAACCCCTGCTATGTCCCCTCTCAGGTTTCTGTTTCCCAGGCTGAAGAGTCTTACTCTCATACAGAAGCCATTTCAGACCTTCCGTCATCCTTAACTACCCCCCTGTCCCTCCTCTAGTCCTGCTGTAGCCTCTAGTTGAACCTGCACAACAGCCATGGGGATGCAAATGCACCCTGGAGCTACCAGGTAGCACAGTGAGGTTTGGGGTTTGCCCTTTGTCTCCTAGCACTCACTTTGGTGTTTTAATTGCTTTTGAGCCTTGGGCTGATGCTTTCATTGAATGTTCCTGGCTTGCTCTTAACCATCGCCTGGCATGCATAGTCCCCTGTGATTGGGTTTGCCCCTCAGTAGACTGGGGAGGGGATTGTAATTGCTCACCCCTTACAAATTCACAAGGTTGCCAAGGCTTCTCATTTTTGTATCGTTTCATCTCTGTAGGGTCTGTGGTATATGCACAGATAGGGCTTACGTGTGGTGGCTGGGAAGGTTGTGTCTTCCTCCCTGACACAACAGGAGGGTTGCCTTGAGTTTGCACTGTATGATGTGCCTCTGCCCCGTCTGGGTAGCGCTCAGCACCATGGCACTCCCTGCAGAGACTGCAGAGCTGGATCACTGCAGCCAGAGCTGGTGCCACTGCTCTTTTCCTTGAAATACCCTGTGGTGCTCACGGTGTGACTGCAATTCCAATTGCCCCTGCCTGGGCGGAACCAGGCACACGCACGCGCACACATGCACTCACACCCCCACACGCTCACTAAGGCTGTTCTGATTTGTATGCTGGTCAAGCTGGATTCGAATGACAATCCTAATTATGTTTGCCTTGTATATGATGAAGGTTGCATTTTTGACTGTTGTTGCTGGGCTGGAAATGTAATTGATTAATTTAGTGCTTAAGAAGGGAAAGAGGATTAAGGCAGTGGTGAGGCTGTGCTGCCAGACACTGCATTGACTGCCTCACACTTTCACAGCTTCAGCTTTTGTTTGCCTGCAAACCAGCTTGTCTGAGCTCCCAAGTTGTTATTTCTCGTGGCTCTGAGCTTGTTGGCAGATCCCTCAAAGCCAAGCCTCCTGCAGGGAAGAGAGCTGTAGCCCTGGAGAGATATGCGCAAAAAGCTGGTCCAGGCTCCGTGTTTAGTTCCGTTGTATCTGGGGTGCAAATGCCTTTGCTGTTTGGCCATGTTCAAGGGGAAGTGTAGGTGGGGAGCTTGATAGCTCAAACACCTGTAAATTCTTGACTGAGCAAAGCAGCACAGACCTGGAGAAGGTCCACCTGACCACAATGCAGCTTCAGGGAAGAAATCCCCTTAATAGTTGTGCAGAGTATGTGGAGGTGGGGAGGTAAAAGACAAAAGCAGCACCAGTGCTGACAGTAGCAACTGCATGCAGACAGGCACTGCTGAGACTCTGCACTTGATGGAGAAATGGTAGCAATAGCTCATGTGATATTAATTAGGTCTTAAAATTTTTGCTTCTTGCAGCTGAGGCTCTCTTTGCAGCCTCTGAGGCCCCTTGGTGGTGTTCTGGATCTAAGGCGTGCATCTGGGCAGTGATGGGTTTTAAAAATGACAGAGTGCTGCTTAGTAATTATGAACACTGGTCTGCTCATTATTGGGGAAATGAATCAAGTTCTAGTAGGGCCCATAAAAGCAGATTTGTTAGCCTGTGTATTGCCTGCATAGAGAATCTTAACAGCTTGTGATCTTGTGATCACAGTTAAATGGGGCAACATTGCTGCAAGTGCAGGGAAGGTCACCAGTCCACTCCAGTCATGCATGGCATTAACTTGACTTCTTAGCACAGGAGAATTCTGAGCTTCCGCTACTTTCGTGATGAATTAATTAGATATATGAGGGACGTGGATGATTTCTGTCCCCTCCCCTCTGGGAGCATGCTACACCCATTTAATTGAATAAATTTTATCTTGATTAAATTAAGCCAGACTGTGAAGCTGGATACTGTGGGGCTAGAACACAGTCTTGCACTGAACTGCTGCAGCGGCTGTAGTGCCTGGCAGAAAGGCAGAGCAAGCAGTGCTGAAAGCATCACCAAAGACACCCGTCATAGCTCTGAAAGCACTGGGGCTAGCCACGCTCTGCACAAAGACCTTACTCTTCTTGTCCTGTCTTGTCCTGTCCCACTCAGGTAGTGTATCACACACCTCCAGCGTGGGGTATCTCTTTGAGCCCTGTGTGGGCTTTCAGAGGGAGGTGGTGAGAAGCCCTGACTTCTGACATTCTGCCCCAGGCTTGTGTTTCCCTGTGCTTTCCCTCCACCTTGTCCACTTTTCCATTGCTGCCTGGTCTCTCTGCTTTCCCCTGACAGACCCTCAGGAAGCCCTACAGAAAGGGAAGGGAGAGACACTGGGACCAGCAGGAGACCTTTCAAGATGACAGCACAAGGTGCCCTTTGTAACACCTTGTGCTTTTCATCAGCCTGTAAAGGGGGGCAGTAAAGTAAAAGAAAAAAGAAGAGCAAATGCAGTTAACAAGCAAAAGTGGGGAAGTGGCACCTCCAGGGGAAGCCTGTGATCCTAGGGGGCTGCTTTGCTGTTCAGCCTCCTGCCTTTGGGGCACAGCAGTGGCTGCTTGCCTGCTGATGCTTTCACAAAGCTGATGGGAGGTGTAGGGGAAGGCCCTGAGACCTCTCCAGACAGTACTATACTTTAGACCATTTAGGAAGCTGATCTAAGACAGGAGAAACAGTGGAGGAATTTCTGCAAGGACTTAAAATGCACCTTGCCACGAGGCTGTCATATTTCCAGCCTATAAGAGGCAGAAACATCTGTTCTTATATGTCCCTTTGGGATCCCTTTTTTGTGTGTCCTCAAATGTATTGCTAAAGAGCTTTTAGAAAACCTAGCTTAGGAGGGACCTCCACGGGTTAAGGCTATGGGTGGGAGTTACAGTTTTATAAAAGAATCAAACCATCTTAAGCCCATACACAAGAGGCCAAAGGCAGCACCAGGTGCTGCTAAGCTTCTTTTGGAGTTTGAAACCACTGTGTGTGCAGATTATATTGGCTGTAAGCATCTTAGCAGTGGTGCTAAACCACTGAAAGCAACCACATGCCTCCAGGGAAGCATGTGGACCAGTTGCTGGAGGCCAGACAGCCAGACTGTGGAGGTCAGATCTGAAGATCTGAGCAGGCACAGTGTATGAAAATGCTGGTGGCTGGTTTGAGTGGTGCATGCATGGGAAGCTCAATTCACCATCACTGGCTCTGGTGAGTGAAGCGAGTCCAGCCATCAGAATGATGCATAATATGTCCTCGCGCTGAGGAGGATGACATCACTGACTAAGATTTTCATGTTCTCCAAAGACCTCAGCACTTTTAAAAAAACTTGTTTACAGTTCGTGGCAGGCCTGGAAAAGTGACCAGCTGTTTTTATTTCATTCCAGCTTGACTAACTTTTCTCCATCTATATCCAAAGTTAAAAAGACATCTCTCAGCTAAAAAAAAAACCCAAGTACTTAAAAAGGGTAATAGACGAATAGAAGAAGCAGGGCTCAAAGTGGAAATTGGAGCATAAAAGCCTTCTCTGAAGCATTTCCTTCTCTGCCCAGGAACCTTTCAGAACCAGGCTGTTATACACCAGTGACCCAGCATTTAGACTTGATGGGTGATCAGAAGCAGGCCTTTAAGTCTGTTGGAGAATGTCCAGTGTTGAAGGAGCTTCTCTGGGTCTTCTGTACTACTCAACCAGCCACTGGACACTGGACTGGAGCTGCCCCCTGAAGTTAGCATGTGTCTCCCTCCAGCTTGTGCCCTCGTCACCAGTGTCACCCACTCCAGCCTTTGAAAGATAAGAGCCAAATTGAGGTACTGCCCTGTTTATGCCATTGATGAATTTGAATCTTACACTGCTGGCATCTGATTTATGTTTTGTCTCTCACCTAAGGCACCCTGAGGGATTCACTCTGTGGGGTGATCCCTAGACCCACTTTGGTCTGCAGGGCAGTGCCATGAACAGACAGGCAGGAGAGGGTAGTGCTGCCTGCCTTAATCTTGCCAGAAGGCTGCAGCATAGCCTGTCCAGTGTGGCTGGGAATGCAGGCTTTTCCTAGGAGTCTTCTCTGTGTCATTAATACCTGGCAGCACTGAACTTCTCAGCATAAAAGCTCTTTTGGGCTTTGCCAGGTTCAGGTTTGGCTTGGATAGCGCTTGTGTGTCACTTCTGCGTTGTGCAGAAGCTTGCTGCTCGTGGAAGTGGCATCCTGCACACGCTGTCCCTCGTGCAGTGCTATGGATGGAGCCCTTCCAGACAGGCTGTCAGAGCTTATGGTCTTCACCAGATGTTAACCTTTGTTAACTGTGTTAACATTTGAAGTAAAGTGAATTTCCAATGTCAGAACAGCAGAGGCCAACGTACAACCTTCCACCTTCCCCTACTGTTTTTTCTCACCATAAAAAATGCTTTGGCCCTTTCTGTGCTTGCCACAGCAGCTTTACGTGGCATAGCCCACGTTTGCCTCATCGCGTCAGTCCACACAGTTCACTTGTAAGGAATTTCATCCACGCCTTGAAAAGATTGAGGAAGATGAGGTTGGGAAGGCTCTAGAGCACAGGTCCTGCCTCAGTGATTGCAAGCAGCAGTGCTGAAAAGGAAGAAAAAACAGAGGGAAAAATGAGCTGCTTTAGAAGAGTTACCTTGTGAAAGTTTTAAGAGCAGTGAGCAAGGGCCTCCTTCCTTTGCACCATCATCCCACAGGGCAAAGGAAAGGCACTGGGGTGCCATTCCCCAGATCTACCCTAAACCAGAGGGACCACTGATGGGGTACCCAGCCCTTGGTGTCTCTCCTTGCACTCCCTGGTGTCAGGTGGTATTTATTATCCTGCAGGCTGATGCCCAAGGTGCAGCCTCACAGGGAAACAGGAGAAATCCCAGGGAGGATTTCTCTTCTCTTTTTCATATAGGACTGCTCCATGAACAAGGTGTGTGCCTGAGGCAGCGAGCCTGTGCTTGGTAAGGAATAGCAGGTCATGTCCAGGAGGCAGGGGCATGGTTGCAGGGCCATCCAGCTTCAGTGCTGCACAGGTGACCCTTTGGATGGACAGGACAGGACAGGACGTGATGCTGAGGGGATGCAGCAGGGCAGTGGCATGGGGGGTACCCCATGGAGGGGATGCCCCCATGGGGATGCTGCTGCTGGCAGCACATCCCCCATGGCAGCTGCCTCTTTGAACAACTGGCAGACCCCCTTGTCTGAAAACACCAGATTGCAGGCTGGCTACCTTTGAATTTTCTCCCATCTGTGCCATCTAGTGCCCAGTACAAGAACTGGGACTGACCCAGCCTCTCACCCACAGGGGAACAGCCCGGCTGCTCTGGAGAAGAGGCTCTCCTCTCCCTGGGCCAGGCACCAAGCCCTGGGCCAGGCAGGGATGTGCTGGGAGGACCCCTGAGATGCCACACCGCCTGCATGGAAAATCCCACTTAGCTCCAGGTAGGATCGCAGCGCGCAGGTGTGTCTGTGGGGCGGATGGTGTGGGGAGCGGGACTCTGTTCGGAGGCTGGAGGTGAGGTGAGGCTGGGTGATATTATGCTGCCAGAGGTTTCATGCAGGGAGAGGAAGGCTTGAAGCTCTTGGGAATCCTGCCTTTGCTTTTCAGGCGTTGCATTCCTGTGGCATGCTCTGATGCTGCACACATGTTTTAGGGACAAAAGTACTGACCTCTGACTGGAATTCTCCTGTTTGGAATAACATTGACATCTGTCCAAGGGGAGCTACAGTTAGCTTTGCTTAAGTGAATGCCCTAGACCGTAAACCACATTTTTTTCTCCCATATAACTATAGGTTGTTGAGCATAATCTTTGTTATGCCATTTCTTAGGTAAGTGTCGTATGTTATTATTTTTTCAAAAAGCTTCAATAGGTGTAGGTTGATTTGCCAGCTTTGAGTCTTAACTCTGCCTCTGTCCTCTATATCCTTTTCAAAGAAATACTTTTCCTCTTTACAGACCCAGTTTCATTTATAAGCTCTAAATAAGAGGGAATGAATCAGGAGCTAACAAATTGTTGCTTCCTTCTTGCTGCATTGTTCTCACAAATCTCTATAAGGGATTTAATGGTGGTGAAAAGAGCTGCTAACTCAGACTTGTCAGTATAGATCTATCCTTCATATTGGTTTATCGTAGCCAGGCATTATGTATTTCTCTATATTGAATTTCATCTGTTTTTCCCTGTTTCACAGATGTTTTTAAGTTTTCCACAAGCTCTTTGAAATTATCCTGACGTTCTTTTCTAGCCTCATATGTTATCTCCTGCCATATCATTACTGGGCCACAAGTAAATATATTGAACATGCTGCCTGTAGCATGCACAGGGCACCCCACTCAGCATGGGGAGCTTTTTACCACATGACATTCTGACCATTCATTCTTCACTTGTAACTTGTATTAGATTAAGAATTAATATCTGACATCTGCTTCCCAGAACTTATTAGTGACTTCAGGGAGTTAGTAGTAAAATTGTTCAAAGAGCAAGTGAACACATTCTTGTTCTCAGGATCACAGCCGGGAGTCTGTGAGCTCTGTTCCTCTTTGCTTGTGAGCTGTATCAGCTGGTTTGCTCCCTGTGAAGCTCTGCAGGTTTGCCTCTCCAGGATATATTGCACAGGCATGTCATTCTATTTCTGAAATGTAAGGCTTAAGTAAGTCTGACTGCTTAGGAATTCTCAGTAGCCTTTTCAAATGTGAAAAGGTAGAATTGCCCCTTAGCATCCGATAGGTAACTGGCTGTAGTGACTGTTCAGTGGTTTTGGAGCTGGCATGCTCAGAGCTCTCCTGGGACTGCTATTGATCTTGGCATGTTACTGCTTTTGAAGGGACTGATCTTTGAAACCAAGGCTCCAGGAAGTCATTTATGGATATGTTTGCATCCTGTTGAGCACTGAAACCGTGAGGATTTTAATGGGGAGGAAACTCATCTTGAAACAGATGCAGTGTTTATCTGCTTTCCCTAATTAGCACTCCATCTCACTGGAGGTGGTGTTCTCCAAAGCGTCCCCTCAGCCACAGGATGCCAGTGCCGGTTTCAAGCCCCCACTTGCCCAAAGCTGAATTGGTCCCAGCTGTGCTCTGGAGGGCTCTATATCTGAGGTGCCTGAGCTCAGCCAGGTGTTTTGCTGTGCTGCCTGCATGGCTGTTGCACACCTGTGGTTTTTCTTCTCCTGAGACAGAGTGCTGCAGAGGCAAGGTTGGTTCTCCAGTGATCTCCCAGCTTCTCACAGGTCTGTAAGTTTCTTTATTGGTGCTTCTTGGTTCCTTGAGATTCATAGTCTTTAGGGTTTTTCACTTTCCCCTGTGTAATTCACTCCCACGTCTGTTGGTGCACCACAATCTACACAGGCTTTGAAGTGTTTGTGTGAGACAGGTGCTGGCAAGAATTCTTTCTGTAGTTTGCCCCCAGATCTGCTTATTTAACAGGGAAGCCCCAAATCTCTGTTTTACATGCAAGGAAATGGAGGCTCAGACAGGCAAGATGATTTATTGCAGTCATTTAGCAGCAGAAACAGGAGTAAACCCCTTTTCACACCCCATGCCTCAGTGCCATAACCCTAAGGCCGCATGTTTTCCTTCACCCAGCCCCTGCACATGCAGCACAGTCAGTGTAGGTGTCCAGCTGTAACCTGGGGAGGTTTGGTGCAGGGGTCTCCCTCCCCTGTGCTGGGGAGGTGCTTGGCCTTACATGTGCCATCTTCTGTTATGGCACAGCAGTGGCTGTGCCTCAGTATCATGCAGGGGCAAGGCCTGGGCAGGGCTGAGCTCATCACAGCAGCTGAGCCAGGCTCTGTCTGGCCTGTCTGGTTAGAGCTGTGCGGGGAAGGGGTTGTGCGACAGCTGGGCTTCCAGCTCCCTAAACACGCATCCCAGCTTTAATTACAGTGACACTGCTGCCTGGGTGTAATTAGCAGTTGAGAAATTCTGAGTGTGATTTTAATAAGCTGAGAGTAATGCAATTTGTCTTTTCTATAAGAGATGCTTTGCAAACAAAAACTGTAATTAAAAAGCATACACACAGGGCAAACAGTGACTGTGCGGTGGGTGCATTACTGATGTAAGTGCAGCATGTCTGGCATGCAGCCTGACCTGGCACAGGGGTACCCCTTTGGGACAGTCTTCATGACGGGGTTCCTGGGGGACCAACATGTAAAAACTGCAGGATTTGGCTCAGTTGCAGGTTTTACAAAATGCTCTTCCCTGTCTTCACAGCTCCCCTTTGATACAATGTTGTTCTTGATAAATATGAGTCTCCTGGGTGTCATCCTCCCCATGGCTTTTCATTTCTGCCACTGTTATGTTTCTGTGCTCTCCCTCATGAGCCCAAATTAGCTCAAGGCTGGTGGGATCTCTGTGGTGGAGGCCAGCAAGGCAGCCAGGGAGGCAGGAAGCCCTTTCAAGATCAGCCAGCATTTCTGGTAGGCTCAGATCTGAACAGCCAGACTGAGCCCTGGACTCTGCCTCTCTTCCCTGCTCCTTCCTGCTCTCTGAAAAAAAAAAAAAAAAAGAAAGAAACCCTCTCTTTACCTGGTCTTCTGTCTCTGCACACTGCCTGCCCCTCTGGAGTTCAGAGTTGTCTGGCTATGGGAGCTCTTATGGGGGAGCAGTCTCTTAAAGTCGCCAAGGTCTGTTATCCCCCAAACACCATTACACAGCAGGCCGATCTCACCAGCAAATTGTCCATCTTCCCCAGTGCTGTGAGGCAACTGTACAGGGGACAAGGGGGGAAACGGAGGCACAATGGCTATCAGAAAATAGTTGTACTGTCTCCCCAGGCATCGGAGGGCTGGAGTCAGGGATGTGTGCCTGACACCTGGAGGAGGCAGGAGAGTGGGAATATCCCCCCAGCCTGTGGGAAGCCCCTTTGCCTCTGTCTGCAGGGGAAGGTGAGGTACTGTCCCTGGGGAGGCCACTTGCCCCCTTGCAAATGCCTATTTGTGCCTGATAGTGCTGGCTGCTATGACCCTCGTAATTTAGGGGTTGCCTACATTTGTAGTACCCCTTCTGTTGACCTGGGGGACACACCCTCATCTTTGAAAATGCAGAGCCAGAGAAATGCCTGTGATTTCCATTCTGTTGTTACTTCTCCTTGCCTGCGAGCAGTGGTTGTGGTTGCAGGTTGATAAGGGGGGTTTAAAAGCAGCTTGCTCACTGGTGTCTGTTGTGCTGTGCCATGCAGGTGTGACTGGCCTACTGCCTGCTCCACCAGCTAATTGCAGCCCTGGCCCATTGGGAAAACAAACAAAGCCTTCCCCAGAGATCAGGTTGAAGGATCTGTGATTTCCACTGGCAGTGGAAAGGGTAGCAGGTGTGGGCTCAGCAGACAGGAAAACACCCAGCACCTGCCCCATCCCAACACAGAGAGGCTGTGGAGCAAACACAGGGCAGCTCATCTGTGCAGGATGGAGGGGGAGAGCTGATGGGGCCAAGCCCATGTGCACGCTTGGTTGCAGTGTAGTGCTGTGTGTCCATCCTCTGCGGCATGCATGCTCCTCCCAAAGCTATGGCAAATGGTCTTCCCAGAAGCCATGCTGGTATTGCTGCTGCCTCTCTGCCTCCAGTCCAGCTGGCCCATTCACAATTTCCAAGATAGGTTGCAAGTGCTTTGAGACAGGTGCTTGTGATTCTGCTATCCCAAAAGCAATGGCCATCTCTGGTGCCCTTTGCAGCAGCAAAATAAAGAAGCCTAGAGAGGGCTGGGCAGGGGACCAGATAAGTCATACAGGGACCTTCTCCCATCTAGGGCTTTGGAACCTGTACTTGAGATGTGAGTATTGTCCTTCTGATAGTGGGTTGCCTCTTTCAGGAGAGGAGACCAACTGGTGCTTGAGCCCTCATCCCTTCCACAGTCCTAAGCTATGCTTCACCTGGAAGAGGAGGAGATGCAGCAAGCATCAAACCTCCCAGGTTTCTGCACTCAGATGTAGAGGCCATTCAGGACAGTCTCCTGTCTCTGTGGTCTTCTTTGGATGAACTTTGTGACCACCATCCTGGGAAAGCACAGAATCATCCATCATCCAGTGACTTCGGTGTATACCCTGAGGGTTGCTGGAAGTTGTACATACCTGACTGCTTTGCTGAAGCGTGGGCTGTGGGAGGAGCCTGCCCAATTGCATGTTAGTGTCCATCCCACGTACGGCTGTGGCTCAAGGATGTTTTCACCAAGGTTAAATCCGTACCGTGCATTTCCTTCTTAAGACCAAAACTGTTGGGTTGCAAATGGCCACACAGAGATGACTGTATTACCCAAGACTTAACTGGAGTAACTGTGAGCCTGAAGGACTAGGGGAGTACATGGAGCTGCAGGAAGTGACATCTTTAGAAAGGAAAATCCATTTATTTCCCAAGGCTGTCATTCTGGGGAGCAAAGAGAGGGTGTGGAGTGCTGAGAGCTGTTGGAATAAAACAGATTTAAGTCCAGATTCTCACTTACAGTATGAGCTGTATGGTACAGCATGCAACTTTCCCATGTAGTGCTATGTGAATTATCTGACTGCTGCTGAGCACCTTCCTCACCTGCCCACAGCAGGGAAAAGGATCCTGGTGTAAATCAGAGCTCCCCAGCCCATGAAAGTCTTGTTTCTGGGTGTTCATCCCAGAAATGGGTTTCCCCTATGGAGTCTGGTGGAGGTGTAGCCAGAAAGTACGTAGCTCCTGCACACTCAGTATAAATTAGCACTTTATCTAAAGCCTTCTTATGGACTCAGTGAAAATTCTTCCTACGCAGCACCTGAGCAACATCTTTGCTCTATCACTAGCTCTTTCCTCCTGCAGCACCCTCAGAGATGAGTTGATTCTCACTTCCATGTCAGCCAAGTGGCCCTGCCACGTACAGTGGTGGAGGCAGGCACCAACAGGCCTGGGGATGCAGGTTGACAAGTGGAGATAACAGATCTGGGTATGGCTGCACTGCTGCTTGTCTCTGCTGCCTTGTCCCATCCCTCTCTGAGAGGTTGCAACCCTGATTTGGCTATGGGGCAGGAGCTGCTAAGTAGTTCAATGGAAAACTTGCAATACTAAGGTAAGCCAGGGCTGAATCTGGTTTACCAGGATGTGGTGACTTTTATACTGAGAGGTTTCATTTGTTGCTCTGAGAACAGTAGAGCTGATCCTGCAGCAGAAACTGCTGAGAAAGGGACAAGAAGTTGCAAGGCTTCCTAGGCTTCCTGAGAAGTGTGGCCCTCCTGAGGTGAGGTTTGGGTGGGCTGCAAACACTCCATGGGGCCAAGCCTTGGGTCAGCGTTTGTTTGTGTGCAGGAATAACTTCTGAGCCTCACTTCTCCGAGTGCCACTGGTTCTTAGGCAGAATGGAAGAAAGATTTATGGAGGTTTGTATAGTGGACCTTGGCTCTTCCTGGGAAAAATCCTTGATCCTCTGGTTTTAGGCCCCTCTTGCTTTGGTTAGACTTTAACAGCAATTAGTCACCCAACAACTTTCTATAATAATCCACAAGTTTTCCATTAAGTGGCAAACACTTTGAACTTCTCCCCAGCTCCTCTGCTGCAAACTAATCTGCTGTCATTTTTCACAAGGAGATGGAGCTACCTTCATGTTTTATTCATTTCCTCTTCATAGTGGGGAAGAAACCAAAACCATGGGAAACAGTGAAAACAACAACCCACAGAGCTCCAGGCTGTGTGCCATTAGATCATTGTCAGCCTCTTCGCTTGCCACTTCCAACTGCATGTGGATTTAGTGTATATATCAGAGACATGACAGGGAAGAGAGCTGATGTCTAGCAACATGCTTAGAGGAATCTGGGTGAAAGATTCCTTATTCCAGCCCAGGCACTGACCTGCTCTGAAGCCCTGGGCAAGATTGTCTCTGTTGCCCTGTTTCTAAAGTGGTGGGGGTATGAGTGCTTTTCTCATGTAAATTTTCTCATGTAATTCAGGGATCTGTAGGGGTCCCTGGCCCTGATGGTAGCTTAAAAATGCTGTTAAGTAGTGAAAGTTTTTGTGATGATGATGATAAGAATTTGGCCGTCTGGACAGGTTATAGAGTTTGGGGATCTTCTGTAGGTGCAGCAAGTACTGTAGGCTGTTATTTGGTAGGCAGCTTTACACAGTCTCTGCTGTGTCTCTCCCTCTTATCGTGAGTATCAGTAGAGTAGTACTCTGTTCTTCCTCTTTGTGCTTACAATTTGGTTAGAGTTTGCTCTGCCACTCACCCAGCGTGTTTAGGCTGTCTCCAAACTATCCTGTAAAAGACATGCTGTACCTTGAGCAAATGGGGTGCTTTCCTTGGGCTTGAAAGGGTCTCCTGGAGTTGTGGTCATACTGAGAGATGCCTCCCAGGGGTACAGATTTATTCTTTGGATAAGGATATCGGAACAATTCAATGTTAATTGTTTCTGTTTTGATCCCAACAGCTCCAAAGCCAGGCCCCCTCCAAAGCAACAGGACAGGAGCAGTTTACCAAGACCATGTTTGTGTAATTTGCAGTGGAGTGCAAATACACTGAGCAACTCTTACCTATATAAAAGAAAGCTACTCTTATGCAGCCTTCCTAGCAGTTAGAAGTTAGATACGTACGTACCTGTTTTTGAGTCTCTTGACACTGTCAAAGCAAGCCCGTTCCTTAGGGTAAATAATGTTCAGACCATGATTTGGTGTACAGGAACACTCCTTAGAGCATTCTAAATAGCTCCCTTACTTCAGCTGGGACAGTCTTGTGTGAAGAGGATAGAGGTCTTTGGCTGAAAAATATCCTGGGAAGGGGAACTTGGTCTCTCCTTTATACAGCTATTCTAGATATACTCAACCAATAATTTATAAGCTCTGAATCAGCCAAACCTTGTGCTAATGCATGACATGGCTTTTCATGGTCAAACAAGCCCTTCAGTGGAAGATCAACAAAACTGTAATGAAGGAAGTCGAAGATGAATTATTTTCCCTTTGGAGAGCAATGGTACATCCTTGAGAGATTTCCTCTCCATTCACAGGCTACGAGACTTCCTTTGATGGAGAAGGGCAGGATGTACCTCTTAAGAGCTTCCTAGGTCAGTGTCCAGGACACCCCCTTTTATGGGATGCCTGTTCATTCTCCTCCACAGAGCTCCCAGCTCCTATGGCCATGCAGCTGGGCAGTGCTCCAGCATCTGCCAACTTTGAAGAGTGCAGGAATGGAATTTTCCCTAACAGGGTGGGTATGGGGGCAACAGTGCTCTAATGCAAAGGGTGTCCTTGCTGCCGGGGCTTGTGCAATGGGCAAAACCAGTGACTGGCAGAGTATTGTGAAGGAAAGGAAAGAAACAACTTTGCCAGTACAGATTCACTCCTGGGACTATCTAACATCAAAGTACTGTCTCCATTCAAGTCTGATCTTTCCTTGCTCTCCACCCTCCATGTGGTTCCCTTTACCATGAGAAAGTGCAGCACGGAAAGTGTCTGACCACTCTGTTCTTGGCTTGCCCTGTGAGCCAGCAATTCTTCAGGGACAGGGAGGAGGAAGGGTGGCATGCCTTTACTGCTCAAAGATACTACTTCATTACATCACCCTCCCTTTTTGACCGCTCCCATATATATAAAGTCTTGCTGCCACTCACCTCTGTGTGACTGATACTGCCTTTGAAATCCCTGCTTCTGGGAACTCTTCAGGAATAAGGGGCAAGAGAGTAAGGCAGAAGCGCCTTCTTTTGGTGTCACTAGCTGAAGGTGAACTGCACCCAGGGAGAACAGAGCTTTTAGAGTAGTGAGTAAACAGCATGATTTTATCTTATCTGCATATTTTGGTTGGATTGGGATGTGAAAGAGACGAGTCATTTCTTTCCCTTTATGACGTACCTTTCCAGCTCTTTAATCATACTCTATTGAAGTGTATCTTTGTTTCACAAACCTTCAGGCTCAGGTTGGAAGAGCAAGTGTTTCTCTTACAGGGGTTGCCAGGTCTCAATCTATGGTGTTGAATTTGGCTTCTCTCAGTTAATGAAGGCCAAGTCAGCATGGTCTCTGTCCAGGCAATCTGAACAGCTGTGCTTTCACCCCTTAGGGGAGCTACTTAACACTGTGGCTTGATAGGGTCAGTAGTACGTTCAAAAGTCAACTGATGGTGTCGAGAGGAACTGGGTTTTCTGACAGAGGCTGAGATCAGAGAAAGAAGCTGGGAGTCAAGTGACCTGGGATTGCAGACAGGTCACTGGGCAAGATAATTCACCTCTGCATGGCCCATCCAACCCTTTGAAGGTACCCTGCCTACCACCCAGCTACTGGTCTTTACTCTTCATTGGGTTGAAAAGTTCTATGGAAATGTTGGTATGTAAGGTTATAAGACTCACAATTTAACCCTGGTTTTGCATGTAGTATGAGTGACGTGGCATGCTGATAAGAGAAGTGCTGCTTTAGCAATCTGGCAGAGGAAAGACTCTTAAAACTGTCCAGAGTTCAGAGCTATACAGACACTGGAAGGTGGATTTCATGGGGTCCTAGAGATGAGAAATTCTTACTTAAGCCACTGTCCTGCTGGTAAGTAAGTAGTCCTCTTCAGAGAAAGCTAGATCTAAGTAGTGGGCTGAAATCCATAGATCTTGCATACCAATTTTTTCCACATCTTTCTGTGCTTCTAAGTGGTAACCTGGAAAATGCAGACTGTGTTGGGATGGGAGGTCAAGCACTGGCACGTTTCTTATCTGGCGGCAAGGGGGAAGACCAGGAGGCAGGTGCAGAGCCAGAAAAGCTGCAGGGACAATGGGATGATGCTGGGAGTGTCTTCCAGAAGCAAGTGGAAGGGCAATGCTGTGGGAGAGAACAGAGCTCCTGATGCAGAGCAGGGAGAGCACTCAGCAGAGTGCATGTCAGGGGATTAGTCACATGTAGGGAAACTGGCCTGTGAGGCAGAAAGAAATGTGCTGAAATAAAAACCAAGCAGGCCACATATAATTTTTTGTAAAGACATTTCTGTTGCAAGGAGCTACCAAGGGCAACTGTATTTGTGGAGAAGGAACAGATTCTGTCCAGGAAAATGAATATTTAGACACGTGAAGGACCAGAATAGCCCCCATGAGGCTGTGTGCTTGTTACTGGAACAGAAAGAATGGTCCTCTCCTACGTGTGCTTGGGAAACAAAGATCTGTTCCTGCTCTTGGCTGTTTCTTACACTATGGTATCTCCATCTCATGCTGATTACTAAAACTGAATCCAACAGCTCTGGTTACCTATCTATTGGAAGAGGTATCCCCCACTGAAAACCCACTCAGTCCCTTTATGGCTGTTTTGTTTCTGCTGAAGCCCTTCCAACACATCAAAGGTGGGCTCTCAGGGACCAGGGCTCTTCTCTCTCATCCAGCTAAAGGTCCCAGTCCTGGGCTGCATTTCCTGATCCAGCTGTCCACAACAAGCAGGAGTCAGATCATGGCTACTCCAGGACAGGTAAAGCTACTTAAAGCAGCTCCGTGGCAATTAAGACACTCATCTATCTGTAGACTCTTGGTTTAGCAAAAGCAGGTGAATTAAAGCAGGTAGCTACACTTTTTTTTTTTTTTCAGCTGGAAATTGAGCACTTTTCCAAGATCTGCTGAAATCTCTGGAAACCTCTTCAGTGAATGCAGTCTTGAGTTTATTTATTCTTTTGGAATCTAGGGGTTTTGTTTGGCTTTGTGGGTTGTTGTAATGTTGTGTGTGTCATCGTCCCCCCAGTGCTCTACAGTCTATAAAATAGTTAACTGCTATGGCAGTAACATGAAGTAAACACTTTTGCAGAGTACTAGTAAAGTTCAGACTTCATTTGTGACCTAAGAGCTTCAATGTGTATGTGAAGGATAGGTCCAACTGCAGCAGTCAGGCTAAACTGAAGAAAGCCTCCAGCCTTCAGAGTGGGTATCATTTATTTGTCCCCATTTAGCTGCCTGCTTTCCTACTCTTAAAGTCTTTTTTGTCTTCCTGTCTGCCTCCTTCATTCCCTCTTGCTCTGTTTTTCCCTTCCACCAGTTTAGGTTTTCTTCCTTCCTCCATGTTGTTCCCTTTTCTTTCCCCCTCTCTTCCTTCAGTAGTTCTCTCCCCTCTTTTATTCCAGGATGATGAGTTTGAGGGGAAGCTGTGTGGGACTGCGTTGCTAAGCTGATTGCTGGCTTCTGCAGGGAAAGGCAGGTCTGTTAGCTGCAAGAACACAGTCCCTTTGGTGGCCTGGCAGAAAGGCTTTGCAAAGATGAAAGTGCTCCATAAAGCTGATGAATAATGGTACAGACTGGTGCAGGTTTTAGAAACTGTGGAGCCTGACATAAAATTTATGAGTAAAAACTGAGTCTAGGTAGCAGAAAGATAAATTGAGGAAAAGCGATGAAAGATGACAGTCCTTGAACAGGGGGCAGTCACCCTTTTCTGGAAGGGAGGAGCAGAAGGTTTGCATTTATTGTCAGATAGGATTTGAAATGAAATAATGTTTAAAGGATTGGTCCTTGTTACTGTCATGCTTACTTTGACAGAGAGTTATTATAGAAAGTTGTTTGACTAGAAAATAAGGGTTAACATCCTTTTGTTATCAAAATCTAGAAAGTTCTCTTACAAAACAGGATACTGCTAGTAAACTTACTTCTTTCATGCATGTGTCCTCTTTATCTGGCAGAACAAGATGACACAAGGTGTAGAATATCCTTTCAAGGAAAGTTCAGGAAATAGCTGAGCCTTCTTATAACCTAAGCTATATAATCTACATACCAGTATACCTGTCATAATCCATTTGAGTATTTTACACCACTCTTTAATCATCATCTCCTTTAGATTTATCTCTCTTCTACATCTGGAATATCATTAGGATTATAATCACTTTATGAGAATCAGAACCCATTGGGATCATAACAATTTTATTAATATGCAATGGCATGAGTTCTTGATGTCAGAAAAGTACAACCTCAGAAGGTTTTATCCAAACTTTTCCCCTTTAAATGCATCCCAGTGGTCTTTGTCAAAGGTAAATCACTGTTCCTTCTGCACAGTAATTGGCAACGCCTCTGGCCACCAAGGAGCCTTGTCAGCTGTCATAGCGCAACACTGTCCCAGTAACACGACTTCAGCCCTGTGTGGCTATATGAATATAACCAGAACTGGGCCATGTGGCTGGCAAGAAAGGGTTAATAAACTCCCCATTTACCAGTTATCTTTGATTTTGCTTACCTTTGCCCCAGGGAGTAGTGTGCACCTGTGGGTGATTATGGAAAACCAGACTTCATAAAATGAGAGCATGTGGGTTTAGTTGTTCCTCCTCTTCAAGCAGGTGCTTTGCAGTGGAAGCAGCTCTCACTGGAGGGGAAGGAGATACTTTGGCTGTGGACAAACATCTGCTTGTTTAGCTTCAGCTCTGAAGGTCAGCTGCTGTATCCCTGCTCTTAGTCAGTTTGACCTATTGCATGCTAGGCAACTTTTCCAGTTCCTAAAGTACCTTTTCTCTTAAGTCTTCCCCAGTGACTTGTTTGCCAGGACATTTTTAGCAGCCATCTCTTTTTTGTATCGGTATTGCTTATGTGGTGTTTAGCTTAAATGAGGACCGCGTGCTGCTCATGCAGCTCGTACTTAACTTCCGCTGGTTGCCCTATGCACGGAAGAGTGGAGCAGGGTGTTGGAAAGGAAACTTCCATAGTGGAAGAAGCCTCACATGCTTATTAACATCTCTGTGTTACTGGGCAATCAGTACTATTTTGATACTTATGTTCAAGTAGTATTGGATTGCAACATTGCTCTGTTAGAGAGGAAAGACTTCCCGGTGGAAAAAGTAGCTAACCTGCAAAATGAGGACATCTTGTAACAGCTTCTATTTCAATAATGCATTAGTTAAAACATCAGGAAATGGAGACCTTGGATTGCACGTTCTTCTGTAAAAAGGAGGAGTCTGAGCAGTAGATGTGATTGCATGATCTGGGTTGCGTGAGTCGTTGCTGGTGTTGCTTCATGAAATTCCTATGGAAAAAATCAACAGGGGATGGGGGAAGAAGCAAAAATAAAAATGGCCCAGAAGTGCCTTCAGGTTGCCTGATACTTTATAGTACCTGCAAGTTCTGTTACAAAAGCTGTGAAGGCATTGCTTCAGGTGCTGATGGATGCACTCCTCTAGAAGGCGGAACAAATGGGAGTTTTCAGTCTGTTGCTCATGTTTCAGTGTAATAGTGCATGCTAATTCTGGAGAATGTTAAAGATGACCATACCATACACTTCACAGACAGAAAGAGGCGGCAAACCCTGCAAGAGGCACTTTCTTTGTCATGGCTTGAGATGTGGAGATTAACAAGGCAGCAATGCACCTGCATTAAACATGGCATTGCTGTTTAAGGTGTGGCTTTGCTGCTTGAAACATACAAGGCTGAGTTGTAGCAGGACTATCTGTTACCTAGGCAGAGATAACTTGACAGCTCCCAAAGACTATGTACAGCTGAAATTAGGTAGTTGTGCGTAGCAAACCTGCATGTTGCAAGACGTTCACCTGTCAGAACCAGAAGCACTAACTTCAGGTTTCATAACTTTCTCTGACACCATCCTCTACTTGTACATAAGTGAAAGAGTGACCTGCTGAGGAGCATCCGGCTTGTTCCAGCTCTGTGCTGGTAAGGACATGCTACAAGTGAAACTACATTGCCCTTGAAGAAAGATGTAGGAACTTGCTTTTTTGGTGGCTCACTGGTCTAAAACTTGCCTTTCAGCAATGGCGGTGAAGAGTTACAGGTGGATAATTATGATTTAAAATGGGGATTTCTTACAGCTAGCAGCCTTTCTGTGTGACCTTGCACCCTCTGAGACAAATGTGGTGCCAGGGAGACACTCTTTGACCTAGACCTGCTTCAGGAGGTTTAAACTTCATAGTTTTATAGTTCTGAAGTTGCTAGTAAGCATAAAACCAGGCACCATCACACCTATAAAGTTAGTAAATTAAAAAAAAGGTTCAGTTCAATAGACTGCATCTTAAATTCCCCTATAAAATACCATTTAATATTAAAGGTGTGACAGACTGAAAGTGCAATTCGGTTTGAGGCAGAGAGCAGAATACCTTTCCACACTGTCTGCTTTTTCAGAGGATAGCTGTTTTGGAACAGCTCCTGTCACAGTCTTCTCTGTGGAGTGTCATGGGTCTCACATCAATAAATGAGATACAGCGAGAGCAGTATGTGTTACTGAATATGGCCGGGACTCTGAATGTACTGAATCTGTCTAGTAGAAACAGTAGATACATCAAATCCTTCTCAGCCTGCAGAATATTTTCTGTGCCGGTACCAGCTTTCCAGAAAGCTTCCATTTTTGCTCAGGATCTCTTGGACAATAGCTGGAGGGACCCAGCTATTTGATGCACTGCTATGAAAGGAGTATTTGAAAGTCCTCTTTGAAAGATGGGCACATGATTTTACCAAGCATAGATGTTAAACAGAACTCCATTTTGTTGCTATTACAGAAAGGAAGATGTATTTTTAAGCAGAGAAAATACAGCTCATGTTCTCAAAACCTTTTACTCTTGGAGCTAGGCCAAATTTTGTTAATGAGTCCTAGTATAGCTACCATCCTTCTGAAGTAAAGATCCAGTGTGTCGAAGGTTGGAGTGGGGCAGAAGGACTGGGCAGGTTTGGAATTCAGACATTAACCACCTGGTTGATCCTGGTAGGTGAAGAGATGGCATCTAGCCGTGCTGACTGGCATCCAGGCAGACTTTGCTTCATCCTGCTTTTGCAGGATAGCCTTCTGGCTAAAACTTGGGCTTGGGAGGTGTAGGCTTGTATCCTTGCTGTGCCCGTGTTTCAGGCAAGCTGTGATTTGCCTGTGCTGTGTTCTATCTAGATGCTTGTGTTCAAAGGTGGGTCTAAGGTTGCTAGCAAGCCATAGACAGCAGCAGTGGCCAGAGCTTTAGCAACTGAGTCCTTAGAGTCCAAAGACAGTTAATGCAGCTTGTTACGTCGAGTCTGGGTTGCTACTGGGGTTTATGCTGTACTGTTCAATGGCAGGTAAGCTGCTACCTTTGAGGTGCAACTATGCTTCTAGAATTGCCCAAGCAGACATGTAGGATTGTTGCTTAAAAGCCTCAGTAAGGTTTAGTGATGGAGGGCAGGTTTCTTCATCCCTACCTTCTTGCTTTGCCATCCTACCAGGCAGAGGGTGCTGCTATGGGAGCAGGGGTGGCAGAACAGGCACTGCATCTTCTCGTTGCAGCTGGACTATTAATCAGAACTAAACCCAATAACAGCGTTAAGGTAGTGTGCAGCTGTGATGATTGCTGAAGAAAGGTAAATGAGCTGATCGGGTGCCCTCGTGTTGCAGGCAGTTGCTCACACTTGGTCGAGAGGAGGTTGTTCCCATGAAGTGTAATCACAGTGAATCTGTCAGGGTGTCAGGGTTTAATCTGCAAGGTATAGACATACTTAAAATCCAGACTTTTTGAATCACAAGGGTGTCAGCGGGTTAGGCAAGAGTGATGTGAGGGTACATGAGCATGAGGAGATGGGAGCACTTCTGCTTAAGGTGACCACATATCTGCACTGTTGCTTAATGAGAATTTAAGAGCTAGTGATGAGGTGTGGCAAAACTAACATTTGCATTACGTAGTAACACAATCCAAGAACATAGACTGAATCAGCTGGTGATATACAGCCTTTGTGGAGTGGATGCTAAAATATGCATTTTAAAATACGGGTTCTTGACTCTTCACCTAGTCAATGATTACTTATGCATTCCTTTGGTACTGTGAATTCAAACATAATGAGTTTCAATGAGTTAATCTCCATGAGCAGAGCAGTACAAATACCAGATAGTACGGTATGCTTCAGAGAGCTTTCAAGTAACATGGTTACTCCTACAAGGATGTATTGTCCCTAGGAAGGGGTTCACTGCTTGAGAAAGGATATTCAAAGGATATCAGTACATAAAGATCTGTGCAAAAAGACAGAACGGACTTTACAAATACTCTGGAGAGGTAAGGGGGAATTAGAAATTACCTTCATTAAGCCATTTCCCTCAGCCTGGAAGTGCTGTGTGGGATTTCATATTTAGCAGAATATGGGACACTGTGACTCTTTTTAATGTATCAGATGAAAGCTTGCCAAAAGAAAATGATAGAACCTGACTAACCAGTCTGAATAAGCTCAGGTCTAGTACCTTCTAGTCTAACAGCAGAAAAACATCTGAAAACATCTTTTGCAACAGTTGGGAGAATAGAACTATTTTAATGAAGCATTTTGATTTTAAATTGGGAGTGAATGCAACAGTGATGTTCTGAATGAGTTCATAAAACTTCAGTAACTTGCATTTTTGACATTGAGTTTGTCAGTTCTGGTTTTCTGGGAGGTCCCCAACTAGAAAATACTGTGAAGACCATGTGAAATGGGCTGTTCCGCATTTATTTCCCCCTTCTGCCTTTTTTCACTTCACAGTTTATGCTGAAGTGTCTTAAAATAAAAAAATGTTGGATTTGACGCTAAAATTCCTGCAGGAAAACATGAAAGTTTCTTTGGGGAAAAAAACAATTTCAAGAGGAAATTATTGTCCCTTTCTCAGGGAACTCAGAGTTTACATTGAACAGAATTCTACATGCCATTAGGCTTCAGAAAACCCAGTGTCTGTGGAGGAGTTGCAGATTTTGATTACAATAGCTCTTTTTGTAAACTGCATACCTGAAAGCCAGCTGGAACAGCCTGCTTTATTCAGGGACTTTTCCCTTAGATCTGATCAGCGTCCATTATCTCTGGCTGGCCATCGCAGCAGTAAGTAGGGACCACTGATCTTCACTGAGGCCTTTCTCCTTAAAATTGATCTGTATGCACATAAGCCCTCAATGCCAGCCTTATCAAAGAGGGTGCTAAAGGCTTTTAACCTGCATCTGAGGGGAGGGAGGCAGCAAGTCACACAGGGTGCAGGCCAGCTGGATAGGCGCTAGCTGTGAGGAAGGCTTGTAGCTGAGCTGAATGGAGTTACTGCATTTCTTCAGGGATTGCTCTGTCCCCCTACTCCATGCAGGACCAGCACCTGGATCCGAATTTGGAAGCCTGTTTGGGCTTCTTCATGTCTTTGCTGAACTCTGCTTTAGTTCCCTTATTGCTGGTGCAGATTGTGATGGATAAGAACAAGAACTTAGTTTTAAGTTCCAGCTTAATACCAGAACACACCTCTCGTCTCATTGTATGGCCTGGAATTTATACCTGCTTGTTTTGAAATCCTGATACTTAAATATTTGAGTCAGTTTTCTACAGAAATCTGTGTAAGACTTGAATTGGGAATTATTTCCTTAGATACAAGAGGTGTTGTTAATAACTTGTTTAAAGTCTTTAGAAGGCATTGTGTGGACAAGGTAGAAATAGTTATGGAAAAAATGCCTGCTAGTCACCATGAAGACTAGTACCTGATAGGAGATTCTGTCTGCCTGTGTGGTTAGTTGCAGAACCAGAGTCCTGATCAGAGGCGTCCTGGTGACTGCTACTGTAAGCCATAGTAAAAGGCCTGAGGGGAAAAGTATTTAGCACATAAACTTGTAGATCAGAATCTTAAATGGCTTAATAAATTCATGTCTTGCAATAACCGCAGGGCAAGGCTGCATGCAGGGAGGTTTATGTGGGACCAGACCTTTGTGTGTAAGTACAGGACATACGGTGCAGGGAAACAAACCTTTTCCTTGTGAGGCTGCTCTCGAAAGGAGAGTGCTCAGGAAGTTTGTGTCTCTCCTAACAAAGCCATAGAAGAGCAAGCATGGAGGTATCGCTAACAAAGTTACAAAGTTTTCTGCCATTTGGGCTAACACAAACTGTTAGTGGGGAGAAATACTGCATCTGAGCCATTCTAGTTCACTCCAAGAGTAAAGGTATGTACATCCTGCACCAGGTCACCCCCCACCACTATTTTGGGATTTTTTGTGGTGAGATACAAAGACCGTATAGTAATTGGAGACCTCTGACCTGGTAGGCAGGAGGCAGGTCTGATTTTCCAGCTACGTAGTCTTTACACAATCCTTGTTGTGTAAGGTGTTTATCCCCTGACCTTTGGGTAATTATGGCATATATTAGTCTTCCAGAACCTAAGAACTGTAGATTGTGTAATGAAGGAGTTGCTGATGAGGAATGGGCAACCTAAGCTTTGGATTTGGCATGTGAGAAGGCATAATGTGCCCTAGAATGCATAGGCAAAGACGCTGCTTAGCCAGAGTCATACTAAATCTTACAGAACTGCTAGAAAATAGGTATATAAGCAAAGTACAACATGATTAACTCAGACCAGCAAACAAATCTGGCAAACTTTTCTCCCTTTTGAAGTGGAAGGAACTGCTGAAATCACCAGAAGTAGCCATGGATAGTCCCAGTGTACTTTCTGTGTTGGTTTTGTCTTCATTTTTCTCAGTGCAAGTTCTCTTGGAGCAGATAACCTCAGCTAATTAGCTGCTCAGAGGCCAATGACCCTCGATATTCTTGCAGATGAAAGCAGAAGTTGCTGCCCGTTGTCCTTACTGACAGTTGCGGGAATGCATGGTTAGCACAGTTATAACTGAGAATTTAAACTGTCTTCTGGCTAACTGGGTGTGCGCACAGACTCCTAGTGCAAGAGCTTCCCACAGGTGAAGCAGTAATTTGCTTTTTTCATTACACTAGCTCTCAGCGAGCTCCCATATGGCCTGGAACATGAATATGCTGGGAACAGCCCTTGGAAATAAGTAGCTTGTCCTGTACAGCACCTACACCTGTAGCAAGACAGGATGTCAGTGATCTACTCTGCGTACCCAGTTCTGAAGTTTGCTGTTAGTGCACGTCTTATAGTTTTATATATACTTTAGAGGTGGCTCCACCTGTGTGATCGGTTGTAGGCACCTTTGTTTGGTTGCCACATAATGCTGGATCAGTAACGGGACATTTGTGTGAGCAGTCCTTGGGCCTCTGCTGGCAACCTGGTTCTGCTTTTCTGAGGCCTCTGTTGGCTTAGACCCCTGGGGGCCCTTGTGGCAATCTTGCAGCTGTTTGCTTTATGGGCATTCTCACTCAAAAGTCACTGACAGTTCACTCTACACAACAGTAGAGTGTGAAAAGATCATTTCAACTGTTATCGATAACAATGCCATATTTAAATAATTAATATGGATTAGACTTTGAGTTTTATCGGAAGAGCATATCCTGTGTCCTGTGACAAGATTCAGCTGTCCAGTCTATCCTTGCGTAATGTGTGCAGCCTGGGGAAAGGAAGGACAGATGTCTCAAAGCTAATGGCCTGGGCGGGGGATGGGAGTACACAGAAATCCTAGGAGTGGATGCTGAGGTATGCAGCTGTTGCAAGATGGGTTTAAAGCAGAAGCCTGTTGGGTTGAAGATTGTGGTTAGTGTTTTAGGTGTTGTCAGTGGATGCTTCCTTCACTACTTCATTCAAGAACAAGGCAGTGCCTGACCATACCTGGACCCTTTTGTCATCTTCTGGTATCCTGCTGTTCTCGCTCCCCTGCTTTCTGGCTGGTACTTCTCTTCCTTCTCTTTCAGTTTTCCTGGTGTTTTCCCTGACCGAGGCAGGTACCTCATTGCTACAGTGTACCCCAACCCTCTTGGCAGAGATGTCAGACTCTGTATCCCCTGCCTGATACTACCTATCCTGTTGCACTGGGGCCCTTTTATTTAAAAAATAGTGTAATGTTTAAATAAGGCTGTGAATATTGTGTGTTTAAATAAGGCTGTGACACATCTGAATATAGCTCAAGGGGGTTGCTCGTGCAGGCATAACTCTGCTGCTTGCTGGTCCTCCCCCTCTGTTAACATAAATCAAGACAGACTGTTGGGCTACATTTTAAATTCCATGGCTAGGACTGGCTGTTGGACCTTTAATTGCTTTTAATGGTTTTATAGCCCCTCTCTCCTGGAGACCTACTGCTGCCGCAGCGCTGTGTGACTGAAGTGCTAGCCAAGCTTCCAAACACCTGCATTTGGCAGGGATCTGGAGGTTCAAGCCAGCCTCAGCAGACAATAGTTTGGGAACCAGCTCAGGCAGTGGCCCGCAGCTGCTCCTCCACTCTCAACAATAAATAATAGTGGGGACGCAGTGAGGCTCAGAAAGACCATTGGTGCAGAAACTCAGCTGTTCCTGCAGTGTGTCTACCCAGGGCACAGGGCGGGTGTGGGTAGGTGGGTTAGAGGCTGAATATCTGCAGGCTCCTGATCTGTCTCCTGAATGCTTTATGGCAAACAAAATGCATTTGGCTCTCTGCAGTGCCATAGTTAGGAAGGCAGTAAGGACTGTGCAAGGGATGCTTCCCTCTGGGGTCAGCCCTGAAATAGGTTAAGGAGCTTACGGGAGTTGAGCTGGCAGTTAAGGTGGAGAGGATTATCCTCAGCTGAGTTTGCTGTCTGTGCTGTTGAGGAAAAGAAAACTGCAGATCCTCAGCTTGTACATCTGCTGTTTCCTTAGCAGGATCAATCTGACAGCTTGCACAGATGCAGTTTTATGAAGAGCATTCACTTTTTCTGGCCCGACTTGGGTCCCAGAGGCCCAGCCCAGAGGGTAGCGTGGTACCACAGTGCAGTACAGGAGCAGAGCCCAGCAATCAGTGTCTCCTCTTCACAGCAGTCTGTGTGCTTCCTCCTGCCCCCAGCAGTGTGTGTCTTGCCCTCACCCCGGGGGCTGGCGAGGCCAAGAGCTGTGCCTGAGGCATATGAAGTGGGCTGGAGGGCCCTTTTCAAGGTCTGCGAACTCACTGGGAAGCCGGGCACTCTGTGGTGGGCTCTTACGGCTCTGAGATGCTCACGAGTGTCATCCCAAATCCAGAGAGGAGGTGAAAGATGGGAGCAGTAAGTACCATCTGAGGTTCCGCCCTTCTCCTCTCCTGCTCTCAGAATAACTTGCCTGACCGGGCAGTAAATGCTTACAGGAGCCCAGCAGTGAGGCAAGTGGCTGTGCAGAACTGCGTAGCCCCAGCCAGGAGCCTATGGGTTAACACCCCCCAGGCTGGCAGCAGAGCCCAGCATAGAGCAGCCTTCAGAGGAAACAAAGTACCTTCTGCCTAGCTGGGGCACAGATAAAAGATCCCATGGCATTTCTTGTGAAGCCTGGAGGAGACTGCCAGTGCTGAAGCTGAACTCTCTCTGCCAACAAACAAAACTGTCTTTAAACTCTGAGGCTGTGTGTGAGCTATTGTTGGGGACATAATGGCTTCTCTGTTTTCCTGCGCAGTCATTGCTCTGCAAACATGCCACTGGTCTCTTTTAAAAGTAGTTGAGTGTAAATCAAGTTCTAGAACCTGGAAAGAGGTTTCATCCATTTACCTTTTACTGCCCTCAGTTGACATTTGTTTACAGAACAGCACATACAGTAGATTTACACCCTGGTTTGAGCTGCTTTACTTGGAGATGGACCGTCTTTAGTGCTCAGACTTCGACTCACAGATACAGGGCTTAGATAGCAAATGTATATCTCCTGATTTAAATAACAGGAATGGGGGGGTGAGGTGCAGGGGGCAGTGCCTGCAAATCTCCTCCCTCTGAGAAAAGTTTTGGTTTGTCTGGCCTGGCCTGTTTCCTCTGGTTAGCTCAGTGCTGGCACACTCACTGCTCCCTAAGCCTGCCTGTGCTGCTGCAAGGCACTGAGTGCTGCTCTGACTGCTGTACTTTGGGCTGTTGAACATCCACAGAGGGTGGGGTTGGTGGATCCACTCTTCACCCGCAGTGCTGTGGATTGGCTTGTCTTTGAGGATGCTTCGGTAAGGTAAAGGGCATCTTGGCTGTTGGGCAAGTACAGCAGTCATGGTGAAAACCCAAAGCTGCACTACACAGGGAGAAGTTGGTCCCTGAGGGCAATATGATGGATTTATGTCTTTTTTTTTTCTGGAACAATCCCATAATGGGAAAGGAAATGGGTCAAAGAGTAGCTGTTCAAGCTGTATTTCATGAACTGTCAGTCCCAACAAGGTGGCAATGACGCTTCAGCCCCTCAGTAGATCTTGACTTATCCTGGTGCGTATCTCAAATATCCTTGCCCAAGAGCTCCTTGGTGTCCTATGCTCACCCACAGATGAACTGCAACCCTGTGCATTCCAAGAGCAGCTGTGTGCAGGACTGGAAAATGTGGAGACGTGAGCACTGGCCATTGCCCTCTAGAAGTGGCAAGTTGATTGGAAGGGTGCTTTGGCCAAGGACCCTGCACAGGAGGAGGTGCTCCACTGGGGTTACCAAATAGCTTTGGCCAGCTTGCTGATGACTAAGATGTGTTTTGCATTGGTCGTTGACAACTTTCTGGTCAGAGACTCCTTCACAGATATGGTATTTAAAAGCAGATTATATTAATATTTTTAAAAAAATTTCCTCTGAAGATGATATGAGCCATGACTAACAACAATTATGTTCTGCTCCTTGGATTTCCCTTCTCACTTACAAATCTGCTGCTTTTTTGGTGTATCAGGTTACCACCTGCTGTAAGACAGGTTCTTACCCAAGTGATAGTTGCTGGTTTGGGGCCTTTCCATTACTGGCCCTGTAGCACTTCAGAGCTGTTAGCAAAGGGCTTCCAGGAGTCCCCCAGGTGTTCACTGAAGCAGAAATCTCTGCAAATAGGATGGCAGTAATGGGTAAAGGGGAAGCCGGTAAAAACTTTGGAGTTATTGGATCATTTGTTCTGCACAGAGATGGCAGGGGCATAAAGAAATGGTACTGGCAATGCCCATAGAAAAAAGTCTTGATATGAATCTGAGTGAGGAAATACGGGAGAGACACTCTGTGAGAGCTTCAGGGGAGGAGGCAGCTGTTCACTGCCTGCAGCTTAGAACTCGTGGAAACCTGCTAAAAAGCAAGGACTGGAAAGATGGGAAGAAGTCCTATATACAGGCTCACTGTGTGGCTATGAAGTAGGGAGGAAGAGGTCAACAGAGATGGCTGCTTACCTGGCAAAGCCAGCCTGCCTCCAGGGCGTGGGTGGGATGCAGTCCTTGACTCCATCACATTACAAAGGAGGCAAAGGGCCTGACAGCATGTGCTGGAGGGGGGAATCTGCTAAAAAGTCTCTGATTGGTATTGCTGCCTTGATTTGGGAGCTAGATGAAATCCAGTCTGACATTGGGCCCCTGTTCTCCCAAGCACAGCGGTAAGTTAAACGCTTGCTGAGCATCTAAAATCCTCAGAGCATAAAGTCACAAAGAGCAATCAGTTGTTGTATTGCCACTGAAAGGTAATGGTAGCAAGACATCTTGAACATCCCCTCCCCTCTTTATATTCCACTTCAAAACAGGACACCACCCCGATGTAACTGTCAAGGCCAGAATTGGGCTTGCACCTCCCCTGGCCACTCCTTCCCAAACTGCCCTGCCATGTGCAGAGCTGGCAGCTGCAAAGGGTTAGAGGAGGGAAGCAGTGGATATGAAAGAAAGTAGATGAAAATACTGTTCTTGTGCCTGATCATTTGCTCCCTAGTTCCCGTGTGCCCCAGAAGCAGCAAGGCTGACAATCCTGTCTCTTTCCACAGGAAGATGAAGAAGCGCTATGTGGTGGCCGGAGTCCTGACTGCAGCTTTGCTGGGACTTACCTTGTTCCTGGGACTCTTCTTCGGGCTGCGCTCTGACTCAGGGGACACACACACTTACAAGAGGGCAGCTGTGGCTACGGACGCGGGGCAGTGCTCGATAATTGGAAGGTATCCGCTAATTGTGCTGTGACTTGTAAGCTCTGATGGTTCTTGCACAAGACTGTTTCCCCGATGTCCAGGTGCAAGCCTGGCAGTTGCCCAGCACAGATAATCTCTAATCTCCCCTTAGAAAGAGGAGGCCATAATAAAACCTGGGCTTTTACCCTGCCTGACTAGTGTTACTGCAGTTGCTCAAAGACAACATAGCGGGCAAAGATTCCCTAGTTGCGTGAAAGAGATGCTTTTCAAGCTCCTGTTAAAAACCATTTATCAAGCTGTCCTCCAGTTCTAGATGCAAGTGCTGCAGATTTCAGGCTCCTCAGAGAGTTGTCATTTCTCATGTGTAATGAATGTGTCAGGGATGCCTGTCCCCATGCATGCTTTGATGCATCACAGTGTTTTCAGGGTAGTTTGCATGTGCCTCTAATGAGGGCTGATCTGGTCTGCACCTAGACCATTAGGATCTGCTCTCTAAGGTGACAAAAGCTCAAAACTTCCTATTCCTGAGGAACCTATAGACTGGGTCTGGACAAATGTGCATTAGAGAATCTATCACTACTGCTCCAACGAGATGAATCCATTGCTCACAGGTAGCTGAGACACTGTAACATGTCACCATACGATGCCTTCTCTTCTGCTGCACAGGGACATCCTTCAGCAAGGTGGATCAGCAGTGGATGCTGCGATTGCAGCTCTGCTTTGTGTAGGACTCATGAATGCTCACAGCATGGGCATTGGAGGGGGCCTCTTCTTTACCATCTACAGCAGCACAGGTAAGGGACCAGGGCCACACACATCTGGAACGGTTTGAGAGCTGTTTTTCTAAAGCAGGTGATGTATGCTACTTGAGTGAAGGTAAAAGACTGACTGGGGGAACACACTGTCCTCAAAATAATTTCCAAGAAACTGGCTCATGTTGTCAGACTTCTTCAGCAGAGACCATACCTGTGTGTTGAGTCCAGAGCTAAACACCATCTTCTTTGCTCTGTCATTAAAGGAAAAGTGGAAATCATTAATGCAAGAGAGGTGGCTCCAAAAAGAGCAACAGAGGACATGTTTGGGAACAACACACAACTGTCTCTGAAAGGTATGGAAAAGGCTCTTTCACTGCCCTGGGGAGAGGGGGGCACATAGCTCCAACATTAGCTGCTACTGACATGTCTAAATTAAGAGCATTTCTCATGGTTAAGTTCTTACATATCTACAGGGTTGCTCACCTAGAAATGTCCTCTACTGCACACAATCTGCAAACTCCATCCTGAGAAGGAAGCTAAAAATAAGGTCCTTCAAACTAGTTAGCCTCCTCAGCACTTCCTGCTTTTCACTTCATGAAAATGCAGGTGAATCCAAAGCACCGAGTATGACCTGTTCCGTATCAGTCACTTTCCCTTTCCACCTCAACTTAATTCTTCTTAGTTCAAATGTCCTCCCTAAATATCTTTTGTGGTAGCTTTAACTAAAAGGGTTCAGGGGCTCCAAAGAAGAAGTAGTAATTTCTTTTCAGGGAAGTATCTTCCAATCAAAACCAGAAAGAAATACTAACTAGTTCTCTTCATGGCAACTCCTGTAACCAAGGAGGAACAGCACACTGGAGGGTGTTGGAGAAGCTTGTTGAACTTCTGGAAGATGCCGGTAAAAACAGATTGACGCAAACTGCTGCATCACTGTGTAATGTAGTAATCAGCACATTGCAGTTGTAGTTACAGTGCTACAACAAAGTTTTTGGCTTAAGTGTGTACACAGTCTGTGTCCTCTAAGGACTGGAAACTGCAGGCAGCTATGATAGCTTCTCTGTTCTGAGCAGCTTTTCTCTGGTACAGAGCCTACTTGAGGGGAAATGACCCAAAAACCTGAGTTACCAGCAAGAGGATAGAGGTGTTTCAACAGTCCAGAATATGAAGGCATAAATGTCAGACAGAATAATTCTCTTAGCATCATATGCATGAGCTGAGCTGGTCATAGTAGACATGGACATAATCCCTGCCTGAAAACAGGGCTGACAGAGAAGCCTGATCTACCTCCTGCTCCATTAATTGCTTTCTTATCTTGCTGCAGAAGACTAATACATTCCTCATTTGCTCTAGGAGGACTGTCCATTGCTGTTCCAGGAGAAATCCGTGGGTATGAACTGGCTCACAAACGTCATGGCAAACTGGCATGGAAAGACCTGTTTCTGCCCAGCATCAAGTTGGCAAGAGAAGGATTCCCTATTGGGAAAGGCCTTGCAGCAGCCATCAAATCAAAGGAGGAGTCAATTGAAAGGAATCCCTCACTGTGGTAGGTAGAGCAGTTGCTGTTCTGTACAGAGAAATTTGGGGTAACTGCATCCTAGCTGAAAAGTCTCTGTGTTTGTGTATTGTAGCGTCTGTGAGGAGTGTGCCTCCCCTCTGGTGACTGTACTCGCTGTACCTGCTGATATTATTCCAGCTACATGAAGGTGCTAAATCATGTGGCCAATTTTAGGAATGTTCAGTCCTGACCTTTAAAGGGAGATAAATTCTGCTTTTAAGGTCCATTTGTCTGAGCAAAGGTGGAATTAGAGTACATGCTGGGATAAATCTGTCAGACGGCAGCATATTTTCTGAATCCCCACCTTTTCCTCATGCTGTAAGTGCACCAAGCTAATCTTACCTGCGTTTGGGGCAGTTGTAGAGTCTCCTTGAACATCTCATCTGCTGTCAGGCAGCGGGAATTTGGGTCATCTCTTACTCTGCAGTCAGCCTTCCTCAAGCAGTGCCTCTGACCATCCACTTCTGGCAATAACTGTGAACATGAAGGGTTTTAAATGCTCCTCCACTTCTTCTTACAGCCAAACCCTTAGTGTCTACTGGAGATCATGCTTAATTCTCTCTTTTCCTTAAAATCTCTGCCAGCTGCACGTTCGTTTCCAGTCCAATTGGGATGTACGGTCTGGGCCTGTCTCCTGTACTTGCATCTGGCAGGTCCACAGCAGCACATTCATGACCTATGTTGAGGGAGCTAGAGAGGAAACTGTCTACCTCAAAGTGCTCTGAAAACAGGGATTGAAACACATTCTCCTGGACTCACTGGAAGCTTTGAGCCTCATAGCTTCATAGTCTGTGCTCTGAACTGAACTGCTTGAGTTCAAGGACTGTGGCCCCTCCTGGGCATCTTGAGGCAGTTGTTGGCCCCTTGGGCAGGTAGGGAGGGTGGCCTGCCTTGGTGAGAAAGATCGACGCTCCCTCCTGCAGGCTTCGCTGAGCAAATCCTGAGCAGTGTGGAATCCCAGGTCAGAAACCACTGTTCACTTCTGTGTCCCAGCGTGAGGTATCAGGACCCCTGGGGCATGGCTCAGGCAGGTTCTCTTCTCTCCAAGAAGCCTCTAGCGTGAACGCTCAAGTACAATGTCAGCTGGTACAGGTTACACATAGTTTTGAACGTGTCTCTCAGATCTGATCTTCTCAATCTCCTTTCTCTGTTAGCGAAGTGTTCTGCAGAGGAGGGAAAATTCTGCATGAGGGTGATATCATCAAGATGCCTAAACTAGCCAACACATACGAGACTATAGCCAGTGAAGGAGCAGATGCCTTTTACACAGGAAGCCTGGCAAAACAGATCATCGATGACATCCGCAGTGTAGGTGAGAAACAGGACGTCTTTCCAAAACAGCATGAGTGACCTGACTGCTGCAGCCCAGCATCCAGGGAGGAGCCGGTGACCTGTAGAAGCCTTGGAAGCAGGTCAAGCCTGCTGCCTGAAATGCTGCCTCTGAGATCTGTGGCAACAGGACACCCAAGAGAAGCCACTGGTGCTTTAACGGATGCAGTTGAAACCCAGTCAGAAATGGATAGTATAAACTGTGCATTTCTGTACCATGTAGTCTAGCAAGTCTGTGCGTTTCTGGATGTAGCTTAGTGGATATAGCTGTTTACAGAGCCTGAGTCCAACACGTTTCTACCTGAAACATTACATACGTGGTCCTGTAAACTCTGAGCTTGTTTAATCGCTCAGTGCCACTAGATGGTGGTAGTATCCTGCCCTTACTAGCTAGCATTGGCTTGCTTCAGCGAACCTCATATAAGTAAGTCAATTGCTGGCTCTATTTGTGGTGGTGAATTACTGTCTTCCCCCTTCTGAGAGAAAGGCAATGGAACACACAAATTATTTTGCTTGTGGGGTAGCAGAAAGCAACTGCACCCAAAAGCTGCATCCTCCTCCTGTAAACAGGACTCTTAAGGAAGTTTTGTTACCTGACATTTTTGGTGTCCTTTGTAACAAAAAGATGGATCACCAGATTTTTGGCTGCCATAAATCAGCCCAACTTCAAGCTTAGGCTATCTGAGCCTCAGCTGGATCTACCAAGGAATAAATTAATCTCCTGTGCACCCATCTTTGCTTTCTTTATCTTGCAACTTTTTCGATTTGTCTGTGTTCCCTCCTGTCCTTGCTGTGATGCATGGTGATGGACTATTACCTCCCCTTTCCACTAGCAATCACTTAAACCCACATCTATAGTTTCTTTCTCTTTTCCAGGGGGCATTGTGACATTGGATGACCTGCAGGACTACAATGCAACAGTGATTGAAGACCCCATACAGATTACACTTGGGGAGTTTACCCTCTACACACCCAGTGCCCCCCTAAGCGGCCCGGTGCTAGCCCTTATTTTCAACATACTGAAAGGTGAGATGCCACTGAGCAGCATCTTACAGGCAGCCAGAGCTAGGAGAGCTCCAAAGACAAGGCCTTTTTTGTTTTGGGAGCTGGGCCTCCCTCAATAGCCTTCCAGCAGGTGAGAAGTCTAAGACCCCAGGAGGGATCAGAGATGCAGGAACATTCCTCTTCTGCTGTAAATTCAGGGATGTCACCTTCCTGCTTGAAATACAGGAGCGAGAGGAAAAATATGCTTCTGATTGGGGCACTTCCCTGATCCTAGTATGGGTGGAAAGTAACTTGTATTTCAGGCTCCTTTGGAAAACATCTCTGCAAGTATAAATCCTGCTGGTGATTCCCACAGTGCTCAAAACTACTGTTCCTGTAGCTCCTGTGTTTTCCATGCAGAGATTAGGACAGCCCAGTGACTTCCTCTCTGTGGAGACTGGGCTTCAAGATTATATCATTTGACACAGATTTATTAGCGGTCCATTGACTATGTACTTCCCTTTGCGTTCACAATCATTTGTCTTCTGTTGCCAGGATATAATTTCTCTGCTGACAGCATCAGAACCATGGAGGAGAAAGGCCTGACTTACCACCGCATTGTGGAGGCCTTTCGCTTTGCCTATGCCAAGAGGACTTTACTGGGAGATCCAAAATTTGTCAACATTACAGAGGTACCTGGCAAAAGCCTTTTCTTTCTGCAACCAAGGTTGACTGGATCATGACTTAAAAAGTTCTTGGGTGACTAAACTTTGTCAGGGATGCTCTGTGCCACCTGCTGTTGACAGGCACTCTGAATCAAAACATGAAGTCCTATGTGACTCAAGGCTGAGCTGTGAGGGATATAAATGGAGGAAACCTTCCTGCTGTAAGGAAAAGCAAAATCCTCAATTCACCAGGAGCGTTTTGAGTATATTTAGGGCTAGCCCTCCCTGTTTTCATAGTGTTTGAAGCCTTACTCATTAGATGACATTCCCAGCATCCTTGTGGCTCTGTAACCACAGTCCTGCCTATAGTAAATGGACCAGCGGATGGGAAGGGGTGAGGCAGGAACCCCGCTTTCCCCAGCTTTGCACTTTGTGCTTTTACTTCTGTGAATCTGCAAAAGCAGCAGGATCTGAGCCCAGCCCAGCTTGATGGACACAAATTTGCAACGTACAGAGCTTGCCTTGGCCTAGTCCTCTCAGCCTGATCCCTTTCCTCTCATCTCTGAAGCAAGAGTAGCACTGCTTGCCTACGCCTTAGAGCAGTGTTGGTGACAGCTTTCCATAGATCTACAGTAATGGCTGCTGATTAACTTCCTGCTAAAGGGGTGCATTGTAACAGCTGCTTCTGTGACTGCTTAGAATGCTCTTGGGTACAATGTCCATCTTTCAAGGAGGAGGAAAGCCCCTGCTGGAAAACTGTAGCCTCACTACTGGGATTTGCCACTCCTCTGTGATCTGAAGTATTGGATATCAGCTTCCTAACCACGTGTCTCTTAAACTTTATCTGCTGAGTAACTGCATTGGATTTCTCTGACAGGCGATCAGAAACATGACATCAGAGTTCTTTGCGGATGGTCTCCGGAGGAAAATCACAGACACCACCTCCCATCCAGTTGACTACTATGAGCCAGTATATTACACTGGAGATAATGCCGGTACATCCCACCTCTCCATTGTGGCTGATGATGGCAGTGCTGTGTCCGCCACCAGCACCATCAACCAATAGTATGAGCTCAGACATTATTTCTGTGTAGGCCTTTGCCGTCTTCCTAGTGGTGGTTCTGTGGTTGGTATAAAACATCACTGAACTGTCGTCTCTCTGGTGGGGTAGTGATGAGTAGCACTATTGATGGGCGCTTCTACTGAGCTTGCAGGTCAGTTCTTAATACTAAGGCCTGTGTGGTTGGGTCAGAGGGCAAGATACGTCCTCTCTCATGTTGAGTTCACCCACCAAGAAAATATTCACTGCATCCGGATCTTCTCATAAGCAGTGGTATCGCTGCTGGCTCCGATTCTCTAGGCTTCTGGAAGGAATTTGAGCTAGTACAACTGGCCTGGAAGTGCGGTGTTTGGCTTCAAGTGCTATCAGGAAGAGCTGTGTTCTGCACATACGGCACGAGGCTGGGGGGTGACGGTTGCTTTTGTCTATAGAAAATGTCTCCAGCTTGACACTTCTAAGCAAGACTGCAGCCATTCCCAGATGTGCCAGCCTTTGAGCTATTCTGCTCCTGAATGGAGCACATTACTGCCCGGCTGGAAGGGGAATAGTTGTATTTAGCTGCTGTGCTGTTTTTCCCCTTGGGGTACATGCAGGGGAGCCATACAGCAGGGCTCTGGGCTGCCTTTCCTCTTTGTGTAGCTGTGTCCTCATGGTATAAATTGTTTCCTTTCCCCAAGGGGTGCCAGAATGCCCTTTACAACAGGAGGGAGTAGAGAGTTACTCCAATCAAATCCCAGATTTCACACTGCAGTAGTTCACCTGAAGCTGCTTCTGGATTTGCTCTGGTTTTGACATGTCTGTACCAACTTGTTTTCTCTAGCTTTGGCTCTGATGTACGATCCAATGTGAGTGGAATCATATTTAATGACGAGATGGATGACTTCAGCTCACCTTACATAATCAATGGATTTGGGATCCCTCCTTCTCCAGCAAATTTCATAGCACCAGGTAGCTGTTAACTACCTCCCCGAGTCAGTTGTTTGGCTATACCTTGCATACTAACGCTGTGGTGTCTGCAAGGTAGGCTGCAGCATGCCTGTGATCAGGCACAGAGCTGGGGCTTTCTGCAGAGGCCAGGGATGAAAGTCACCTGACATCCCTGCCAAAAGCATATAACCAGCTGCCCTGGCGCACGCTGAAGGAGGAGAGGCTGTCTACAGAAAAGCCCTTGTGTATGCCTCCTTCCGACAACCAGAAATCTTTCCCAGGGAGCTCAGTACACGTCAGATGAAATTACTTAGGGCTGCAAAAGATTTCTCTGAACTGATTTAACAGAGAGGCAGCAGCAGGAGCTGACTGCAGAGTGTTAGATGGCACTGTCCAGCCTTCTCCCTGTGCTGCCTTGGGAGTTGTAGGGCAGCTTTGGATAGATCCAGTTCATGTACCTAACCCAGGTAACCTGCCTGCCCCACTACTGTTTCCTGCAGACCCGTCTCATTGCTGCTAAAGTGGCTGGGATTCTGCTGCCCTCCTGTACCCTGTGATTTGGAGAGGGACACTGAAGGGCAAGGACAGGAAGGGAAGTCCCATGGTGTACTGCAGGCAGCTGCATCACCCCAGCTGAGACAGGACTGCGAGGAAGGCACCTTCAGCCTCTGCATGGAGGACCAGGGTTAAGCTTTGCATTGCAAGAGCAGGAAGAAGATGAGTACTGGGGATAGTGGGATCCCCGAGGGCTGAACAGGACATGTGATGTGAGTCAAGGAGGTGGATACTGAGGCTCTGGGTTTAGACGTGGGGCAGGAGCTGGCAATTTGTAAGCTGGAGGTGGAAAGCTGAGTCTCTGTTGCATCTGTGTCCCCAACAGGTAAACAGCCAATGTCCTCTATGTGCCCTTCCATCTTGGTGGATAAAATGAAAAAGGTCAGGATGGTGGTTGGTGCTTCTGGAGGAACAAAAATAACTACAGCAACAGCACTGGTATGTGATGATATGGGCAAAGTGGGGAGACGGCTGGGGCCAAACAAGGTGTGGGAGAGGTAGCATTTGGGGTACGGGGCTGCAGTCTCCACCTGTGACATGACCGTGGCTGTGGCTCCCTGCTGTGGGCCTGGGGCCCAAAAGGGAGGCTCCTGCCTGACCTGCTGAGGGCCAGACCTCCAATGCCAACTCCTGCCAGACCTACAAAGGCTCTGCTATTAAATTACTTCCTTCAGAGATTCCAGGTCTTTTCCTTTGGCAAATTGTTCTTACAACTTACACTTCTTATTTGCAGAAGTGTTGTGACTTCATTTTAGCTTTGACTTCTGTTCTTTGGATCTTGATGGAACTAGTCTATCGAGCTTAGAGCCACTCCCATACAACATCCTGAACTTTGGATGAGAGTCACAGAGAAGCTAAATAGGGACTTAGGCCAGGCAGAGTGGAGGCCATCTGACAGGCAGGCTCTCTGTGAGCTGCTGTGACAGCCACTCAGATGCCCAGCTAGCCCAAAAGTGATTGCAGCAGAAAGCCATCTCCTGTGCCAGCACACAGCAGTCCAGAGCCCCAGGCTAGATCTTACTTTCTTACTGAGGCAGAGGAGAAGTCTCGGTAAAAAACGCTACAAGTGGCTTTCTGAGCCCTTGATCCTGAGGATATTTTCACTTGCCAGCAGCCCCAACCTGCAATTCAACCACGTAGAGATAAGCCGGGTTTAAGGAGGCCAGTTGTGCAGTAGCAGGTAGCTGTGTTTGCTGGGGTGACTTCTGTGTGTCTAAGCCAGCACAGGCTTAATCATAGCAGTGTGAATCCAGCTGCAATAGCTTGAGGATCTGATCTTTTACTGTGTTAATTTTAGTAACTCATGGTCTCTTTCTGCGGGAACCCTTCTAGGCATATAAAAGCTGACTTGGTGCAATGTACCTGCATTTTGCTCAGCCAAGAGAGGAACTGCTGAAAGCAGCAGGAGCCACCTTTTATCTGCACTGGTGAACATCCTTCAGACATCTCTGCCTATGTTGCTACAAGGGTCGGGCCTCTTTGAAGACAAGTGACTAACATTAAGGCTTTTTGCTTCTCACAGACGATCATCAATTCCATCTGGTTTGGCTATGATGTGAAGAAAGCAGTAGAAGAGCCCAGAATTCACGATCAGCTGTTTCCCAATATCACAGAGCTTGAACAGCAAGTAGAGGAGGTTTGTCTAGCTAGAGTCTGGGGTGTGCATGAATTTCTTGTATGGGCTGGGTTCCTAACGTTGGGAAGGCATGCACTTGTGGAAAATCGTGAAGCTTTGCCAAGTGTTTCTAAGTGAGCAGTGTTAAAGCTGGCACAGGTCAAGTACTGGGTCACAATAAGCTGTTCAAAGTGTACGTTTAGTCTCAGCCACGTGGGTTTGCAGCCTAGCACTTTCAAATGTGACCTATATCTGAAACTGAGCGTAACGTATCTTCTTGCAGTGTTGCTTGGCTCAAAGGACTTGCAAAATAGAAAACCACATTAGGTCCTGAACCATTCAGCAGTCTGAATCCAGTGACCCTCAGGAAACTCTTGTCCTATTGTGCAACCTCCCAATGAGTCCTAAAGCACTGGCACAGAGCTAGTGAGGGAGGACATGCAGAGGGACCCAAGAACAAACTTGGAAATATTTTCACAGTTAGAAGTCTCTGTGCAGCACTGTCAGCCTGACGGCTGATGGCCAGATCTGCCTCTCTCTGCATACCACTCGCCTGAGCTGGCAGCTTCATTCACCCTGAGGAATTACGTCTCCCAGAGGCACATGCAGTCTTTGTACATATCCCATGACTCTATATTAGGTAAGACACTCCTGTTTAAGGCTGTTTTCCTCAAACTGTACAGAAGATCCTCCTTTAATAAGCTTCTTACTAAGGTAACAGCTGAGATACCTGCCTGCACTGGGGAGGATACCCTGCTCTCTACAAGTCCTGTGTTTTCTCCCGTTCCAAAACAGGATCCATCAGTTCTGGCTGCTGTTATACGAGTATCTGAGGCAGAATGCTCTGAGACCAGGAGTAGTATTGGTAGCCCACACTGAGCAGCACAAATGTCACATCTTTTCAATTGCACTTCTTCAAAAGCAGGGTATCCCAGAAAGCAAAGGGGAGAGGAGGAACATCGCGTCATTTTAGACCTACCTAGTACAGGCACTGGACTCTTGCGTAGTCATGGAGGATGCAGGTCGCAGACTACAGCAGGTGTGTAGTTTCTTTCTCCTCTTGTCCTCATTCACTTCTGCATTCCAGGCTATAGAAGAACAATTACAGATGAGAAAACACGATACCACGCGGGTGAGTGGCGGTGCGGTTGTGCAGGCCATTCTCAGAACAGATGAAGGATGGGCTGCAGCCTCCGATTCCCGGAAAGGTGGCTTCCCTGCAGGCTACTGACACTCGGCTCCTTTTTTCAGTGGTCTAGTGACACTGAGGTGTGTTTGGGGGGAAGATCCTTTAGGTCTGCAACTCATGGACTTCTCACAGGAAAAAGAACAAATTTACCTGTGGTTCTGTTGACAGAGCTGGGACAGTTCTCTACAGCCATGACCGAAGTGCCTCATGCCACAGCAGTCTGCTAAGACAGGCATGTCTACCAGGACGTGCAGTACTTACTTGAAGAGTCTGTTCTGCCTTGAAGAGTTTGTTCCCTGCCTCCTCTCCATCCCATGAAGACAGGTTGGGTACCCAGTTTCCGAAGAAGGTCCAGTTCACTCAGGCCGCAGGAAGCGTTTCCCCTGCACAGTGTCAGCTACCAGTAACATCCCTGTCACTGCTAGAGAAGATACTTGTTTCCTGTGGAGTAGATGGGAGTTACAGGACTCTGGGGACTGGGTTTTCTAAGTTACAAACTAATAGATCTGTGCCATAGCAGGAAGCCCAGCTCTAGACTGGGATAAGCCTTCACAAACTCACCACTCTTTCTTTTAACAAAAGATGTTTCTGCTTTTTCATTTCAGTTGATTGTTGGAGATGAGTGGGGAAATGGCTTCAAACTTTTTTATATTTCTGTTGAGAAGGTCTAAAGGGAAGATGCTATCTGTAAAACTCTGAGCACAACTAAAATAAATAAATATGGAGTCATAAATTTTTCTTGCCTGCACAGTTGCTACTGTGAAAAGGGATGGCGAGAGTCTGCGTGAAAGCTTTCCTGAGGTTATTTTTCTTCGCTCCTTTTGACAAAGCTATGAGTAAAAAAAATATGGTTAAATATCCAAACCAAACTTGTTTTTCTTCAGTTTACCTTTTACCACATCATACTGCCGTCCTGAAATACCAGAGTCTGAAGAAATGAAACTTCTAAAAAAGGGCACACTGCAGCTACGCTTGTTTGAAGGTAAGCTACCATTAATCAGACAATTAATGACTTCTCAGAAATCCGTATCTGATATGGAACAGCTAAGAATGCCTGTACCTGTGCATGAAAGTGTTTTGGCTTGTTCAAACTTCCTGACAGTTTCTAAGAACCTTAAAATATAAAATGCATTGAAGAGAAGATGAAATACTTACATTTTAGGCATCAGGCAGCCTCTTTTCTGGTGGTTTTTGTAATTGAGGAGAGTAGTTTCAAGGAATAAAGTGATAAAGTGACCATACTTAAATCAGTGTCACAACTTCGATGTATACATTTGTTTGTATCACTGCCACTAAGTGAGTGGCTTTTACCAGAAGTTGTCTGGGAGGTGCTCTGTGCATCTTTCTCCTGAGCTGTTACTGATGATGATGTGTTAGGTGCAAATAAGGCAGTGATTGTAAATAACTTAAGAGTCATTGTGTTCCTTTAAGAATGAGATTGTTTTTGGGGCCTGACCTGTACCCTTTTATAGCTGAACTGAGACTTTGACTTTTCTATTTGTAATTCCACTTGTAATCTACTTGTAATCCAGCAGATGCCACTCAGTGGCAGGCTTCTGTTTAAATTCAGTTTGCAAGCCATTTTGGGGAGCTTCGATACAAGTTTGTGTATGGAACGGCATCAGCTGCCATTTGTTGGAAATACCTGGCCCTGTGGGCTTAGGATTAGCTGAGCTCTTTCTTGGCTAAGCGTGATCTCGAAATAAAATAATTCCACAGGAAAATAAGCTTACTGAAACCTTAGTCACTATAGTAAGACTGAACTACAACAGAAAAAGCTTGTGCTCTGAAACTAGAAGGTGACTATTTTCTGGGAAATGACTGTTGGATAAATGTGGTGAAACTGGAAGGTAACTTTTCTGGGAAATGACTGTTGGATAAATGCGGATTCTGAAACAAGTTTGAATAACTGGTGCTGGGTTGCTTCTAATGGTTTGTGGTACAGCAGCGTTACTTATGTTCCTGAATAGTCAGAAAAATCCCCTATTATTTATAACCTATGTTACAAAACTTCCCTTATGGAAAGCTCAGATTTTGCCATGGCTAAAAACACTTCTGTTGAAAACTGTTCTTATAAAGGCGTTTGAATTCTTGACTCTGCAGGAATGGATTTGTTTGTTTGTTTTAGCAGTATCACTACAGAGGACTGATTTTGTTTAAACCCAGCTGGGCTAAGGCTTGCACTTACATCCTATGTTTAAAAAAACCCAAACAGCTATGGCTACTTCTGCATGCTGTAGTTATCTATGTCTCTCTCCCTTGGACAGAGCAGTACCTAGGGCAGGCACTGCTGCCACCTGCTTTGATAGCACGTCCTACTGCTCACACTGCATTCAGGCTGGTGCATGTCAATCGGCAGATGTCACGGTTCATACTGTACGACCTCCTGGTTGTATGGTGCAGGCCATTCAGCTTGTCCGAATGTCTCAGCTACAAGAAAAGGCTTCTTCTGGCTCATATCCCACCCCTTTGAATGCAGCCACCTGCCCCCTCTGCTTCTGAGCAGAGACAAAATGGCTTGGTGTCAGCTGCGTGTCACAGCGCAGGGTGTGGAGAACAGGACGTGTTGCCATGACCGATTCCAGCTGACGTGAAAGGGAGCTGTACTCTTAAAAGGCAATTCAGATCATGAACAGGGGGGGTCACCTCTTTCCCCTCTTCTTCAGTCTAACGTTACCTTTTAGCAGCCGGGTTTCAGCCTCAGGAAGGGCTACAGGGAAGTGCCAAAACCAAGCTGTGAGAAACGAGTGGCATACGCAATCTTGTGCACAGTTCTTCAGTGTCTCCAGCGGCATATTGAGGCTCCAGAATGAGCAGCTGTTACTGCCGAGAGCACCTGCATGAAGGTCCTCTCAACTCCTTATGTGTTAGGCTAGGAAAAAGTTTTGAGGAGAAACTCCCAGACAGGTTTAAAACCACTTTATTAAAAATAAAATTTAGAGACTTCATTAGAAAATAGAGCAGCCTCTGTACAGTGATGCTTTAAAAGTCCATCTAAGTTGACTAAGTGCAAAAATAATGCTCTCCTGTTGGCATGAACATAAATGGGGTGAGACCAGACTGGGAGGCTCTTGACCCAAGCAAATTTCAACAGCAGGGAGGAGGTGGCAGGGCAATAGCAGAGGAGCTGAGGGAGCTTCAACCCCTTGGCTTCACTGGATGTTTAGCTGGCGAGGACTACAGGGCTGGAAGTGTCTGCCACAGTGAGAGATCTGCACTCTCATTCCTTTCTCTCTTGCAAATTACTATGATGGGGTTTAAGACTGCTTGGTTGGCTCAGTTTCAGTGTTGGTAGCAAAGCAGTTGGATTGCAGTGAGCACTGGACTACAGATAATATTCACATGTCTTTGTTGGGAATTAGCTGTGACACTGCTGCACTGGAAAGGTGATAGGCTGGATTACCGAGGTGTGCTTTACCCTACAGTATGTCAGAAGTGAAGGTAATTGGAGGCTTAGTTAATTGGTGACATGTTTTTTCTGCTAGCCAAACATGGAGTAATTACCCAGGACACTGCTGAAGGCTCCCCAAAGCCTAACAGGGAAGCCAGAACCGCTCTCCCTGTCTCCAGCCAATGCCTTTCTCAGTTGCTTGTTGTAAACTCTGAACTCAGTTGGGTTAGCTAGAAATAACTGCAGATCTTGCTAAAGCCAGCAGCCGGTCTAGTTTGTTGGGTCCTGAAATGTGAGCCACACATGGTGCCTGGTGCCCTAAGTGCCTCCCTGGTGAGAACTTTGCAGCTGGGGGGTTATTTCTGACACTAGAACCAATGCACCCAGGAACTGGTAGCTGAGGTGAGTTAATCAAAGTAGAAAACTTCAGCAAATTATGTAGATTGGGGTTTTTTTGTAGTCATATTCAATATCATGCCTTCCAAATGAACATAAATACTGCTCACCCTTGCGTTTTAAGGCCTCTTCCCTTTCTCTATTCACATGTGGCTGTAATGTAGCGAACCAGGATGCTGTGCCTTCTGTGGCTTGAGTAAGCAGCTCTGCTGGAGGGGGAGCAGTGCGTATACTGGCTGTATATGTAAGTAACTTGTCTTCCAGATGCATGGTTATGTGCTTGCGGTTATGATCTGGTAACTTGGGAATACCTTTTCATTAAGTGTGGGTACAGCTGTAGTCATACTACAGTCCTTAGTGTGCAATATCTGAAGGAAAACACATGTCTGGCTCTAAGTCAGCTTCACTCAGACAGACCATCATTAAAATGCAAGTGAAGGCTGAGGCTCCAACAGTGGCTTTATTGGACAGGCTTCAGGGGTAAGAACATAGACTTAAAACCGATCTGACCTTGTTTGCAAGGGGGCATGTGGATGGCCTTGGTTTGGGTTTGTTTTTTTAATGGCTTGTGCTCAAATATTTGTTATGGTGTTTACAGAGCAATTTTACTTGCTTGAGTGTGAGGAAAGAACTAATGTGCAACAGGGAGGGCTCTGCTAGCGCCTTGTTCTGGTTTGGCTTTGCTTTCAGAAACACATGCAATACTGTCTGTGCCCATAGGGAAACACAGCTCTAACTTTCAGAAAATGGAGTTGTTGGGGGTCATACGAACCTGCCTCTAGATATTTGAGAAGAGCTTTGGGGGGGGGTTGGCTTTTGCCCTCCTTTTTTTTTTTTTTTTTTTTTTATCCTTACCTTAAATGTATGATTCTCTTGGCCATTTTTAGCCGGGCAAGGCTATGGAGTAACTGCAAAAGGCATTATGTGACCAGGTGTGTGAGTTCAGGTCCCTGCTCCA
>JAVJGJ010000001.1:88530971-88558134 GCA_035590215.1 Microhierax caerulescens | reverse complement strand
TCCAGCCCCTCTCTTGGGACTCGGCCAAGTCTCTCTGTTTCCAGATGCTTTTTTTTTTATTATTTATTTTTTTCCTTCCCTTAAATGTATGATTCTCTTGGCCATTTTGAGCCGGGCAAGGCTATGGAGTAACTGCAAAAGGCATTCTGTGACCAGGTGTGTGAGTTCAGGTCTCTGCTCCAGGGGTTTTCCTCTCTCTGGGATAGTTGTTAAGCAGTCCTACAGTTTCCTCCTTGTGATCTTTTAAGGGAACACTAGAGACTAGTTGTGGTAAACAGGGAGCTGGACCGTGCCCTTAGGCTATAAATGGTGAGGTTCATTATAGCCCACGGCTGTAAGTGAAGTCTTTGATCATGTATCCTTTGCATGTTGAAGAAAGCTATAAAGCTTTCAAAACCAATAGCTCTTCCACTGCAGTCCCCACCTACCTTCCCAAATAACTTCTGCTGACATTGAGGCGGCAGGACTGGCACAGGCTGGCACTCCACTCACCATGGGGAGACGAGCTGAAGCCTGTTCATCCCAGGAGCAGGGTGTTCACACTGCCCCATGGGAGGCTTATTCTCAAAGTCACCTGTATGCAGGGTTGAAGAAAGTTCCAGCACAGTTATTATTCTGAGCTTGTGGGGTCCTTTGCATCCCCAAGGCAGGGAGCAGTAGGGCAGCAGACTAGTGCTATGGTGCACTGATTTCATCTGCCACCTTTGGGAAAAGTTGGGCTTTGGGTGGGAAAACCAAGAGGGAGAGTGTAGAGTTTTGTTCTCTTCCCTTTCCAAACGCACACTCTTAAGCCAGAACGCTTAAGATTTTAAAATCCTGAGCCTGCAGCCACTTCTTGTAATCCTCATAACCAAAATAGTTCATTGTTTCGTATCGCTGAGCCCCAGTAATAATAAGCTTATTGTGGCAACAGCCTGAACAAAACCAATTCTACTCTTAACTGAGACACTCCAGCAGGAAGGGAAGATACATACAGCTGGGTCATTTCACAGTGTTCCCAGTGGGTTTTGGATTAATTTTCCTTTCCCACTTTGTATTCTCTTATTCTGAGTAGCCGATGTGCTCAAGAAATAAGTGTTTCTATGTATCACATAAATAATGGAGGGTGTAGCTCTAAACAAGGCTGGCTGACCTGTCCTTGTATTGCCTGAAGGTGACTTACAGTCTGCTGGGACTGGGTGTAATCGGGAGTTTTGCCCATACGCTGGGAGGCATCCTGATAGGAACAGGCACTATTGGCACGTCCATGCCAAAGCACGTTCTGAGACTCTAGTTGTCTCCTGTGGTTTTGTGGGTTGTGGTGGTATTTCATACTAATATCCAGCCGATTTCCCCAGCTTCCTTTTATCAGAATAAGCAGAGATGCATTTTCCTTCCTTGGAAATTCCCTGCACAACATTCATTGCAAATTTAAATTCCTTTTCCTTATGTCCTCTTCTCAGCAGGCCGCTCCTAACCTCCTGTAGCGGGGAGAGAAGAGGAAATGGAATGAATGGAGCAGGGGCCTGAGGTCTTAGCGTTGCTAAGTGTGAAAACAAAGGGTGTGTATGTGGGGTCAGGTTGAGAAAGTGAGCTTTAAGCAAGAAAGAGGTTAGCTAGAAGCCAGATACAGATTATTCAGGAGAGTTACAGAAGCAATCTCCCACCAAAAGGAAAAGTCAAGAAGATCCAAGCAAGGCTGCTCACCTCACTGAAATGTTCCTCAAACAGGATATTGTCACCGTCCGTATGCATGATGGGAGCTGAAATGGCACGTTCCAAGTCATAGCCAAACCACAGCTTGTTTATAATCGCCTGCAATGAAACAAATCCCACACTGACTGACTGGAGATATTGAGTAAGGACCTGGGTCATGTGCTGGCATCTCTGCACTGGTGTTAAGCCAGACCAGCTCTACTGCAAATCCTGCCTGCAGGATGCTGCAAACCTGGACTGTAAGAGAGGCTGCACTGCATCAGATCAGAAGTCCTCCTAGCCTAGTCTCCTGACTTCACGGTGACCAGTACCAGGTGCTCAGGGCAAGTATAGGAACAGGGTGAGCACCTACTGGTACTTCCCAGAATGCTTTCCCTGAGCCAAGGTGTTCTTGAATTCAATAACTACTGATGGATCTTCTCTCTTCCTCTTGATGGTTGCTCTTTCTGTTCTCAGATCAGGTCCTAGCATGGACTCCTTCCCATGTTTCTCTCCAGTTGAAGAAAGATTAAGAGAAAAAAGTCCTGGTTTTCCTCTTGCAGCCTTATCTGTTTTTATTTCCTGATGGCTGAACAAGGTGTTTGTTACACTTCATGCTTTGGTAAGCTCTTTTTCATTAAGATTTGTTACTCTGTGTATATTGGTGGTTTTCTGTTTTTCTTGTTCTTTCCATCACATAACTTAGCAGTTTATTTTTTATACCTTTCTTGTTATTTAATTCTAACTTCCTCCCTTTCAAAAAAACCTGCTGCCTTTAGTGACTTCTAAGTTGCAAACGAAGCACCAAGGAGTCAAGACCTGAGGAGAGCTGAGGAGCAAGAGCAGGTGGAACTGACCATGGCTGGAAATCTGGGAAGGCTGAAAGAACTGGCAACCGCTGCGGGTTCTCTCACCTCCTCCATGCCTATTCCCTCCTGGTGGAAGTGCAGTTCAACAGCAGAGCTGAAAGTAGCCCCAGCCCTTGCCACAGAAGCGCTAGAGGCAAGGTGAAGATAGGCTGAGGCTGCAGCAGGCCTTCTCCACTGCTGCCTTCCACACAGCAGAACGAGCAGCAGCAAAGAAAGTCAAATTTTTGTTCAGGGCAGTGTGTGCTCCCCTTGCTCCGTAGAAGGCACTACTGTGCGGTACCTGTTCACTCACCATACTCGTAGCACTGATAATCCAGGCCCCACCTGCTCCTCCGATCACCAGCATGTCTCCTGTCTTGGAGATGAGAATGGAAGGCACCATTGCTGAGGGAGGCTTCTCTCCTAGAACAGAGGTAGAGGGTATTATTCCTCCCATGTTGCTCTGAAGGGACAGACAAGTTTTATCTACCTGACCCTTCTTGCACCTCCCATGGAAAACCAAGCTGCTGCTCATTCCTAAAGAAGCTCCAGTCTTCCAAAACAACTAGCTTCCTTGTGCTGGGACCCCATCTCACAAGAAACTGGCCCTTTATGGCACAGCTAAAGAGGAAGCATCTTGGTACAGGACAGGACGTCCTACAAGTGTTCAGGACTTGCTGCAGCTCGCTCAGTCCAGCTGAGGAACTATGCACTTGTACACGGCTTACATATCCAGCACCTGGCCCTGTGTTTTATTCTGGGGATGAGAATGCTCACCTGATTTAATGCTTTTCTTTGCCATGCAGAAATCAGCAAGTTCATTATTTAAAATAATCCCAGTTTGTTTAGAATACACAAAGGAGCCAAACCTGCAGGGAGGAAAGATGAATCCTTTCAGTGCCCAGTGCTCTCCTGCTGTGGGTGACATTAACTGATACATGGCACTCTGTGGGTTACCACTGTCTCCTCCCAGCCTGCACCCAGCTAGGGTGTCCAAAAGGTATTTGTGCTGCTGCACTGGTACCAGAGATAAGCTCTACCTGTTGGAAGTGCATGTGGGGATTTGCCCAGCCCACAGAAACTTGGCAGAGCTCAGCAAGTTGTTAATTCTTTCTGAATTTTGCTGTTCCTTTGAGCTGATGCTCAGAGGCCTTTGCTCTCCCATGAAAAAGGCATTCATGAGTAAAAGGCTGCCTAAATCAGCAAAGCCCAAAGGTTTTGTGTTTCTGGTACCGAGCCCTTGCAGGTACCCTGTAAGCCCAATACATGGCCTATATGATTCAGTTGTAACCCTCTGGCTACTCACGGGTAGTTGATGGTGCTGGTGGCGGACACGGCACTGCCATCTGCAGCGAGCACAGAGATGTGGCTTGTGCCCCTGCTTTCGTATCTGTGGTTGTAGATGGACTCCAACAAGTTGTAATGGTTGAGTGGGTGGTCACCACGGCTGTCTATTCGGTGTCTGACAAGCTCAGCGATGTTGTCAGACAGTATGGTCCCCACAACCTCCTGCAATCACAGCAAGCTTGTGTCACCAAAGCACAGGCACATCTGTCTTTGGGCACATGGAAGCCCCAGCCTGAAGCCCCAGGCCACTCAACACAGAACATGAAACAAGCTCAGCACGGAGGCACCGCAGCATTGGCATGAGCATGTGCACATCATTTATCAGGCAAGCGAGTGCCAGCCTACAGCTAACAAAGATGGCAGACAAAGTAAATGGCCTAAACCTGACTCTGCCTTGGGCAACGGAGCAGTGTTGCTCATGATTAGCACTTCTAAGTATTTTCTTTTCTTTCCTTCCATGGCTGCAAAGCAGGAGGATGTCAGAGCATCAGTTGGAACTGTAGCATTTTGCTGGCAGGCAGAATGGGCTGGGCAATAGGTAGTCTGGCTTGGGGGCTCAGTACACAGACTGAAAGTGAGCTGGTGACAGTGCAGGTAAAAAAAAAAAAAAAAAAAATAAAAGGCAGGAAGTGGACTTCCCTGCTCCTTTTCTGTGAAGCAGCAGTGCAGAGGAAGCTGTCAGTGCTGTGGGTGGCTGTGACCGCCCCTATGCACAGTGCCAACTCACCTGAGCTTCAGAGAAGGCTGGGTCACTCATATTGGGTTTTAGCATATTGCCAAACTTCAGGGCTTCTGCAATGCGATGGTAGGTTTCTACCTTCTCCTCAGGTGTTGCCAGTGATGCTTCATGGAATTTATACTCTATGGAGCAGAATGAAATAATTTTGTTAATAGACCCAAGACAATGTTTTCTTTTAAGCGTCGAAAAAAATGTTGAAAGGAACCTCCTTTTCCCATCCCCATTCTTAGCAAGTTCCCCCTATGCTTTAGCAGGATGTGGACACAGAAACAACCAAGTACTAATGTCCACTGTGCCTGCAATTCCTCCTGAAGCTTTGGGAAAACCATGTATCGTGATGCTGATCCACTCTTAAGAATGAGCCAGTTCATCATCCTGCTGCACACCATGGTGACACTGCTGCTTTGGGGTCCATTCTGGCTCACCAACTCTATTTGTGTCCATTCTTTTTCTACTGCTCTAACGTAACGCTCTTTGTGAATCTGTTGCTGCCCCTTTTCCCTTAGGAATTTACCTTCCAGTATCTTGAGGATGAACATGAGCACAGCACCTCCCATGGGTGGTCCAGGAGAAAACAGCGTGGTGTGATTGTTCAGGGTGATGTTCAGAGCTGGGGACACCTCTGCTTTGTATTCCTGAAGGTCCACCAGTGAGATAGTGGATCCTTCAACAGAAAACCAGACAGGCAGTTGGCATCAGCACGTTAACTTCTGCTAGGTGCTATCATCTGGCTACATCACAGCCTTGGTGAAGCTTGTAAAGAGTCATCCCTGTATGCTCCAGATTTCTTCCACCAAACACCACAATGCCTTTGTGTGTCCTCGTCTACCACCAAACCCCGACAACACGAAGCCTAAGGGACTTAGAGGCCAGTGCATGAGCACTGGGGGTGAATAGCAGTAGGTGGCTCACAGCACTGCTTCTGGGCTCAAGTTATAAGAACTGGGGAAAGGTGACCCCTTCCCATGCCAGCTACCACCCCAAGTGGCAAGCAGACGGCAAGCGTTGGCTTTCCCCTGGTACTGACTCACCATTAGCCAATTGCTGGGAAAAGGTCTGTTAGTATTAAGTGTAGCTGTTACCTACCAGCCTTCCTAATGTCCTCCACCAGGGCCCTTCCTAGCTGTCCTTCATAAAACGCTGTAGCTCCCTTTTCTGCTACAGCTTGCAGTGTGCGCTGCAGTGCTGGCCACCTGAAGGTCTCTCCACGCTTCAGAAACCTTTCACCATCACATATCAGTGGGCTGTAAAAGAAGAACATCCATCAGTTTATAGCATGGGCTTATTCTTGTCCCCAGGGCCAATGTCTTTTTCCTGTCCAAAGCTGATTTGATTTATGCACATTGCATACTTTCCAAGCCAGCTGCATGGAGAAAAGTTCTCAGCTGATCGCTACCTGTAGCACCACGCATGCTCTCCCCAGACAAAGATTCCTCCACTAAAAGGAGCTAATCCTTTTACCCTGGCTCAGGTCAGTGGGGCTGCAGTAGGGCTCTGCTGTAAGGGGACAATTTCCACACAGACTGAGGCAGGCCAGATACAGCCAGCTGCTCCTCATGAGCAGATGTGCTTAGCAGAAGTTCTGCTGTGCCAAGCCACATTAAATTACAAAAAAAAAAAAAAAAAAAAAAAGTTGCTGACGGGAAAAAAATATTTAAAAAGCACTTCTGTTATTCCTGTTATTCCCTCCCTGTCCATAGCAAGCATTCACTGAGCACAGGCCGTAGCAGCAGCCTGTACTCCATGTCAGCATGTCGGAGGAAGGGGCTAAAGCTGAGAGAACAGTGGTCCTCACACTACAGTTTAATTCATGGGTCTTACCACAGGCGGCTTCCTAGACCAGCAAAGTCTGGGTGATGGATTATTTTGTCCATAACTGGGGAAATGACAAGCGGGTCAGAAAGGAGCTTGATGGTTGGTTCAAACAGGGCTTTCCATGGTAAGCGGCCATGTCGCTTATGGGCTTCTTCATACCCACGAAGTTCTCCTGGTACAGCAATCCAGCGGAAACCTGAAGAGGAACAGCAGTGTCACAGCCAGTAAATCATTGCCTTGTGGGTTTCACCTCCCTGGAAGCACTCCAATGGAAGTGTGGAGCTGTAGAGGCAACTAAGGCTTCTAAAAGCAGGCTTGGTTTTTCAGTACATTTTTCTGTTCACGTGTTTCTTCCACTATCTAACAGCTAAAGCCAGACTCGGAGTGCATGGTGAAAGCACAAGAGGCAACAGGCACATGTTGCAGCAAGGGAGATGGCAGCTGGACATAAGAGAAAAAGCACTCACATGGAGCCTGGTCAAACACTAGAACAAGTGAAGCTGTGAAATTCTCCATCCTTGGAGAAGCTCAAAAATGTGACAGGTCAAGCATCCTGAGCTAGCTCAGACATCACCCTGCTTTGAGCAGAAGATGGAGCTGAGACCTCCAACTGTCCCTTCCAACCAGAGTTGTTCCTGATTCCTTTTCAGGCTCTTCTTCCAAGGATAAGAACATCTCCTCCAGGAACCAGGACATGCCCCTAAAGAAAATGTGCTAGAGAAGGAGAATGAACGCACCAGGAAATGTGGAGACAGCCAAGATGTGCTGCTAAAGCGAGAGTGCCTGCTGCCAAACCGGTAACGGCAAATGGTCATGGAGCCTCCTCAGGTGGGAGCAAGGTGGCAAAGCTGTAGCCGAGCTAAGCTGGAGCCCAGCAACCCCGACGCTGCCAGACTGCTTCCCCAGTGTCCCCCCTGGCCAAGTGCACTAGACTGATCTCATCTGCAGAAAGTCTGAGCAACAATTAACCTTATTTTTCTCTGGAAGAACTGCTGGGAAGTGAGTGCTTTGGGAAATCTGGTCCTGAAATGCAGACTTCCTATGAAGAGAAATTACGCCGTGATTTCTCCTCAATGCTCAGCTCCCTGCCCCCTCGCCGGTCAGGTTGCCAATGTGACTATGAAGCCGGCATTTTTATGGACCTAGTATTTTTTCTTACTGTTGCAAACCTTAATTCAGGGCAAGCACGATCAATTAAACAGAACTTCACATAAAGTCAGCTATGTCCTTGGTTCCTCCACCCTGTTTTTTGTGCACTGCACGCCAGGAACGCACACAGCCCTCATGGCCCAGTCTGTGTCCTTACCAATGGGAATATGAGCACAGTCAGACAATAAATTTTGTGGGAACACTCGTGGCACTGTCTCACGGGCATTGATCACTTCAACTGTTCCTAGAAAGAAGGAGAAAAGACATAACATTGTCATCCTGAAGCAGGTGAACATCACATTTCAGCCCGCTGCGAGTGCCGCACAGGCTGCCAGCCCAAGCCTGTGACACTGTGCTGAACTGCCCTGAAGCCTTTCACCAAACACACTGGGCACACTCGCAGGATCAGGCTGCAGCTGGCACACACTGTTTGCTCCCATGCTTTTATTTAGAGCACACTGAGCAGCACCTGCCTAGAGACAACAAAGGTACAGGGACGAGGCCAGGGCCTGTCTCCAGTCAGTTAAGGTGCCCCCCCAGGGCTCTTGTGCCCTGTGCTCCTTGGTGGGCCATTTTCCAAGTGGCGATGAGGCATGTCCATCTTGTTCATAAGCAGAATAGTGATACTGAAAGACCCTGTGTATCAGGAAGCTTGAAAGGAGAAACAATCCCAACAAACCACCACCAAAAGCCCCACTTGTATATACTTGTACTTCAGGTCCAGCCTATTATTTCACCTCCTTCTCTGCCTTGTGTTTATATGTTCCAGGCACAGTCCACCGAGCCATCTGTGCTGCAGGAGCCCACAGTGCTACCTAGCACACCAAGCGCCTGAGCCGTGCATGGCCACGTGCAGCTCTGTGCGGCAGGATAGTTCAGGTGGCAGAAGAGGACTGTTGATAGGAGACAAAGTTACATGGCTCTGCCAAAAGGGAAAAAAATAGATGTTTTGCCAAATTATGTTATTGCATAAGATACACCCGAGCACTTCCAGACTCATGACTCTATGAGACTACTTGGCAGGGGGTTTAAAACTACAATTTTGTTACTGTGTTCATTGTTGATTTCACTGTTTAGATCTATAAGCTCTGGGGGCTTTTGGGAGCCAAGACAGTTAAAAAAAAAACCATTAAAAACATAAAATCAAGAACACAACACTGGGGCTTAAGCCAAACACAGAAAGACCTCCCAGCAGGCCCTGAGTGCTAGATTTCTGCAGTGAAGATGCATCTCCAGGGACAGGAGGTCTCACTGCCTACGCCACCGAGAGCAGCGTGAGAAGCAGCCCCCACGTTGGCTGGCTCTGCCTGAGCTGCTGGTGCAGGATGAGCCCAAGGACTCAGCTGAGCCAGGGACAGCCCCATATTGCTGTGGTGGTTGCCAGCACACACCTCACTCCACGCCTGTCTACCTCCATGGCAGCCCAGCAGCAGCTCAGTCAGCACTGCTCACGCCTGGCTGCGCTGTCACATTGATGTGACATTTGAAATATAATTTGGGATTGCTTTGGAGGGGGAAGGAAAGGCAAAGTCAGTTCATTTTAAATTTAGAGCTCCCTCCCCACACATACATTCTTGCTATGAAAAGATGCATTCCCTGTAGTGGATGCTTTGGGTTAAGAAAAAGAGCATGGTTTGTGATCAGAGGATGCATCTTTTATATTCAAAAAATTGTTCTGAGAGAACATGAAGGATTTTGACTTCTCCAAAGCAGCTGGGTGTCTGCAGGGAGACAGGACACCATGGAGCAGCCAGGGCTGGCCCATACCTGTGCTGGCATTATAGATGGTAAATACGACTCCACCACCCAGGCCCGAACTCTGAGGGTTCATCACTGAGGTGCAGATCAAGCCAGCGATGGCAGCATCCACAGCTGTGCCTCCACTTTTCAGGATGTCCCTGTGGTGGAAAGGGACGGAAAAAGACAGTGTTTAAATCCAGGAACGTCAGAGTGGAGGAGCCACATGCAAATGTCTCACTGGGGCACTTGTAAGGCAGCCCCAGCTTGATGAGAGCAGTTAGCATTTGGAGAAAGCTATTGGCAGCAGTAGGGGTGAGGGAGAGTGCAGAAAGGTGCCTGCCTTTGTGGGAGTGAGAGGGAAAAATCAGTGGGAAAGAGAGAAGAATCTTGCCCCTGGCAGAACAGCTCAGGGCCAGACCTGTGCAAGGGTGTAGTCTTCCTCTAGGCAGAGGGGACTGCAGGAAGCTCCCAGACATAGAGAAGGATGTTCTTGGCAGAGGAGAGAGCTTTCCACATGCTGGGAAGCAAACAACTTTTTTTTGCTTAGAAAATTGATTTCTAACTCCCCACCTACCATTCCCAATAAAAAGGCATATGCTGGTCAACAGGACAGGGGCACTGAAGCAGGAACAATGGGTCCATTAAAAGCAAACTCCTGAGACTTCACATGTCAATTAGCACAAAATTCAGGCCTTACTTCATTGCTCCTACAATGCACCTTCCTGGGCTTATGTGATACTAGCACAAAAATCCCACTCCCTCCCAGTATCCCCAAAGGCAACCCAAAAAGGAACAAAACAAAAGAACAAAACAAACAGAAAAAAACTGCTCAACTGTTTCTAACTAGGCACAGCCACACCAAAGAACACAGAGGGATTAAGCCTCACACTGCAGCAATAAGTTTCTGCTAGAGAAACGTAGCCCAAAAAATGCTTCCCTCAAGCACAGCTGTAAAAAACAGGTAACTTTTCCTTGCAGCAGAAGTGTGGTGGGGTGGGGTTTCCTTGCACGGCCTGCCAGTAGCCAGCACTAGTATTTGCAAGGAACATTTCTGACTGTTTGGACTGGGATATTGCTATTGCTTAGATAAGGTGAAGCCAGAAGGAAAAGTGGGATAGTTCCATTAATTGGAGTGCAACTGCCCCCAGGGGCTTCGACAGGAACACAGAGCACATGCAGGGACTGCTGTTTATTTTACATCCATTGATGCAGCTGGAACCTGCTGGGGCTTGGGAACAGGATGCTGCCAGCAAGCACACTGATTGCAGCTTTCCTTTGTTTCTGTAAGCGCCTTTGGAATCACTGCCTGTAAGGAAACGGCATGTGAGCAAGTGGGGAGAAAAGAAATAGTAGGAAACCACCAAGCTTTCTGGTTTTGGTCTGCACGGCTTTGAGCCTTCTAGCAGCTCCCTGGCCATAGGTCCGAAAATGGAGCCTGAAGCTCCAGCTCACCCATTCATCTCCTTGCAGCAGGGGCAAGACTCTCACCACACAAATATCCCTGGCTCGTGTTTTCCTGAAATTGAAGCTTTTGAATTGGTAACAATAGAAGGGAGGGACAAGGGCTTCATGAGTTTCCCCTGCAGAAGGCCCAGACAGCATGTTAGAAAGTTGGGGAAGGAGGGGAGAAGGACCGCCACACTGGCCCAGGACAGTGCTTCCCAGAGCCCCTGGATGATGGGCTAACAAGGCAGCACATGTACAAAGACTGGTGCCAGGGAAGACTATAGCTCTGAGATAATCTGCAATGAAAAACAACCTTAAAAAGAAACTTTGAGATTGTATGGTATTCATTTCAATGCAATGCATTAAGAAGTAAGATCTTAACATGGAACATCAGACATGTTTTCCCAAACCCTGAAAAGCACCAGATTCTAACCCAAGCTCCTGGCAACATTCACAGCTGTGTAAGTGGTTGCACATCTTGCACTACCTCTTGTCCCAGGACCCTCCTGCCACTCTCCTTCTGAAGCCAGTGCCACACACCCCTCACCATGTCCCCAGAAACACTTGTGCCTGCTCTGATGAAGACCATCATGCCTTCTTCTGTCATCTGGTGATGGTCATCTACCTGCTCTGGAAGATGAGCTGTCCCCATCCCACCCCAATCTGCACCAAGCCAGCACGCTCTCCACTGGAACTGCACTAACTTAGCATGCTCTAAAGGGTGACCACAGTTAATCAAATCATGAATTTAATATTGTACACCTAGATGGCCTGTTTCTGGATGATGCTGAGATTTGTTGGTGTTCCCAAGTACTTGTTTATAAAAGCAACATTGTGGGCTAAATACCTTTTAACTACTGCAAATATAGTGCCATATGCACAAAGCATGTAAACCTGAGTTTCTTAGCAATACTCCAACACTCCCAGTCAGACATACAGCCAGGACAACACAAGCCCTGTTAACTCCAGTTTGTAGCTGTGCCCTTGGCTCTCACTGGGATCAGGGAAGATAAATGAGGTCAAGGTCTCAGCAGAAAAGGTGCATCTAACTGCTAAACAGAGCAGCAAACTTCTCCAGGGACCTGAGACCTGGACTGTTACTGCTGTGGGCAAAGACACACAGATTTCCTGAGAGCATTAAGGTAGAAGTTGGAGGAGGATGTTCACCGGACAGTGGAGAGGACTTCAGCAGCACTGCCAGGACGGACACATCCTGCCTGGCACAGCAGAGGCAAACCAAGTCCCTAATGACTAGCTCTCATTAATCACATTTTGCAATATAAACAAGAAGAACAGAATTTCTAGATAATTCAAAAGTGCTTTCCATACCACTCCTGTGCCTATATTGGTGGCAGCTGTTCACCTCTGGTTGCAAATACCACATCCAACACCACACAGTCAAACTTGTTTGTTGCTCAAGGGAAGGAGGGCTTTCCAGTTGCCTGCTGCCTTGCAGTGAGCACCACAGGATGGACAGTTAAGGCTTCCCAGCCACTAGCACAGTGTGTGGCACCTGAGACCATCTCAGTACAGCATAAGCTGTGATACTGAGCATGGTCCTTCACCTGCTGCTGCTTTGGGGACAGGATTTAGGGGAAAGGGGAGCTGAGACTTTGCCCCAAAACTAGTAATCATCTTGGCTCTTCACAGCCTGGCAGAAAGCACTCCCAGGCCCAAGTCTCACAAACATCTTGGAGGGCTTGCACACCACACTGATGTTGTTTCCCTGGCTCTGGGGGGGTGCCTGTGTTTTCACTTGTACCCCAGCACAAGGGAGTGTCCTGTGGCACGGGACAGGCACAGTGGTAGCCAAGGAAAAGCAAACCTTAAAACTGGGCTTTTAGCTCAAGCTCAGAAACAAGTGAACCCAGCAAGGGTAAAACCAAATCCTGATCGGGGTTATTAACAAGATTTCTTTTCGTTGCTTTGTTTGTAAAAAAGATGCTTTGCTTTTTCACCCAGAGGCCTGGTATGTGTCCCTGACCACCAGCACAGGTTCCAGGGTCCACAGCCATTCCATGCTATCTGCAGACTGGCCCCCAGTCTCCACAGCTTTCCCTCCAGCCTCTTTGGAGACTGAAACACAACAAAAACCACTCCCTGAGCTGGCTTTTGGCATATCACACTCAGCTCCCTGTGCCTGGCTCATCCGCTTTCAGCCAGAGCCCTGCCACTTCCTTGGAAGTGGTGCCTGGGGAACTTAAGAGCCATGGTGTCTTTTTCACCTAGCTAGACTGGCAGAGTACACCCTGTCCCATCAGGTTGCTCCTTTTATATGGATCAACTGCTATGACTAGCTTAATCATAATGCAATCTCCTGGAAAGTCACATCACCCCTCAAATCAAAGTGTGCTGCCTTACCAGGTCTCTCTAGAGATCTCTTACTGCTACATCTGACAAGATCTGATAACGTGCTTTGTCCTATATCCTTCCTGCCACTTAGTTTCATCTTTAGGGTTTGGCCATTAATGGAGTTTCCTTAAAGGCAGGAGAAGAGAAGGGTGTTAACAACCAAGTCCCGCTCCTGCAACAGCAAAACAGGCATCCACCCTCCCAGGAAGGGTGAATGATGGCACTTTGCTCACACAGTCCTCACAGCAAAGGTGAGCTGTGGTGGGCTGCAGACCAAGTCTGCTGTTGTGCTCTGGGCTAGAAGGAGCCCTGTAATAATTTTAAATACAGTGGAAATACTAAGGTATTCAATTATATTGACTTCTTTTTCCTGCTAAAGAAAGCTGGGGGCTGGGAGGAGACCACCCATTATATAGCAGCTGCCTGTAAGATTTACGAAGAGCAAAAGCAACAGCTATTTCTGTAAAAAAGGGCCAGATGCCAAATTTAAAATTGTTAAAATAAAGGAAGGGAAAGCAAATCCTTTGGGATACAAAAATTCTTCAGAAATGCTGCTGGGCCATCACTGAAAAGTATTTTCACAGCAGATTCTCTGCCTAGAAATGAGCTTCCCAGGACCGCAGGCATTTTCTGACTGTTGAATTGTCACCATTCTCACCCTATCCCCCAGAAGGGCGTTTGTTTCAGAAGCAGCCAGTTCCCAGGGCTTATGCTAGGCTACACTGGAGAAGTGGGATCAGAGATAGCTGCTGGGCCAGGTCAGGTCAGCTAGCCTTGCTGCAGGAAATCCCATTGCTGGGAACGAGCACTTTGCCTAAATTCCTCCCGGGCCTTATGGTACCATTCGGGAAACAAACGGATGCAGAGCAGTGGATGGCAGAGCTCGAACAGCACACTGGTGATGGAAAAAAGCTTCTTCCATTGCCAGGAGGGACCAAGTGGTTCAGAGCTGGAGGTGAAGGTGGGTTTAGGCACCCCTCACTGCCAGGGCAATCACCTCCTGTCTCCTCATGGATTCTCGACCTGAGGACAAATCACGGAGGTGGACTTCGGTACCAAATACACATCCTGGGATTAAAAACTGCTCTGACTCTCCTTTTAGCCTCCCACCCCCGCTTCATTCAGGGACAAATTTTCTTCCAGCACAGGGCCCCTGTCTGGAGCAGACAGCTGCACAATATTGCTTTCAGTCCCCAACCTCCAGCAGTAAAACCATTCACAGGAAAAGACCCAACCTCGTTCAGCACTGAGAACTGGGCACTGATGGCTGAGAGCAAGTCTAGCACAGGACCTGCCAACAACAATGCTGACACACTGGAGGGTTGCAGAGATTGCTCACTTTCTGCAGGGAGCCCAAGAGTTGCGTAAAGGTTTCAGAAAGTCCAGCCTTGCACAGTTGCAGAATATACAAACACCATCTCTAGGGCTGGAAAACCCAAGCCTGAGGATGACAGCAAGAGTAGCAAACAGGATCTGTAAGTCTGTGGCCCATCTCCTGCTTGTACTAACAAATTACAGAGCCACATGGTTCTTTCACTGACCCTTCCTTCACTGCTGCACTATTGTTGAGGGAAACACAAGAGCCCAAAGATGTTTTCCCCAACCTACCATCCCACTTGTTAAAAGACAAGATTGCTCTTCAGGCAAGAGGTTCAGTTCAGTTATTCTCAACAAATTCCACTGAAAGCTCTATTGGGAGCACACAAACACTCAGTCTTAAACAGCAGCATCTTAAACCAATACAGTATCGTGTAATGCCTCAGGAATTTCATTACTGCTAATGGCAATTCACAGAGCATGTGGTTTGAGTTTCTCTTTTTTTTTTAAAAAAAAGAAGGCAAATTTTTTTAATTAAAGAATAAAATTTATAAGTAGGTCAGAGATTAGGTGATGCTTTGAGCTTCTAAGACTTCAGGCACCAGCCAGACCAGTGCAATTGGTTTCATGCCCATCCTGCACTGGAAGTTCTCCGAGCATCCCCCCCAAGGGTTGCAGGGAGCCTGGTGGAGCGGATTTGAGGATGAAAGGGGTGGCTACGGGGCGGGTGCAGCCCAGGGTCCCAGCAGAGACAGGGTCTGCGGGGCCAGCCAGGGAGTGCAGGGACCAGCCAGCACTGCTGAACAGCTCTGGTCTGCCTTTAGGTTCTGGTTGCAATGACTCCTGCTCTCACCACTGTGGCGGGACGGCAGACTGACAGGTTCAACTACAACATGTGGTTTTCATTTCATTGTAGTTTTGCCATATCCAAGCCTATTTTTTTTTCACTGGAGGTCACTTTTTTCCTTGTTGTATGTCACCACTAAAAGCATTCAGCAATTGCAAAAAAATCAGACTGAAGAAATGCATTGTTTTACCTCATTTTACTTGTTTTAAATTCCTCTAGAAAATTTGATAGGAGGCTCTGCAGCGTACAAGTACAAAGCCAGAGAGGTAGTCTGCCTCCAGTTCAAACAATTCACTTTAATTTGGCCAAGTTGTTTGCTTTGGGAGAAAAAAACCCAAAACTGATCATTAAAAATTTTGCTCATATTTTTTCACTTATTTTTATATATACAAAAATGCATATGTGTGTGGTCATCAAGGAATTAACCAGTTTTGGTAGATTAATTCTCCTGTGCTTTCTAAATGATGCCAGAAATGAGCCAGTTCCAACCCTGAACTGCAGAGCCTAAATACTGCTTCCTTGAAAAAACTGCATCTGGTAACAGCCATGGCTTTGGGGCACAGAAAAAACAAGCAAATTACTATCCGTAGTACTCAGTGCTCCCCCAGCTGCACCACAAGCAAGGAGAGCGGCCGTGTCCTGCCTCAAACACAGAGGAGATGGGAGAGGAGTGAGGTGGCTGAGCTGTGGGAGGCAGGATCAGGGCAGAGCTGAGCAATCTGGGAGCCAGGGGGTAGGGGTGATGTTGAGTTGGTATGATGAGAAGACCAGAAGTAGTGACTGCAAAGGCTCAAACACCAGCACAGGGAAATGGGTACCTGTGAGAAGGAGCAGCCACAGAGCTGGGGATGAGGCAGCAATCGGGCAGAAGAGAGAGCAGCAGCATGGGTAGCAAAGGGCCCAGCAGGGGCTCAGGAGCTGCAGTACAGGTCCCATCTCTTGGTCTTTGGGAATCTCACCATTCGTGATTGTTCACCCAACTCCTCAACTCTTTACAATATTTCAAGTCCAAACAGCCAGCGTAAAAATTTGTAAATGTTTGTATAACTGCAGAAAAAGAGCGAAGATCTAAATACAGTACTTGGTAAGAACCCCAAGATTAATTACTTCTTCTTGTTTCCTCTCTCCTAAGTCTCATGAATTTGGGAGTTTAATTATTTTTGAACAGCAGAAGTCAACAGGATTTTTGTAATCTCAAAAACACTCAGTTGACTGACTTGGCAGTGCCTGGGAAGGCATTAGGGTTGTGCCTCAAGGATGCTTGCCTTTTCCAACTCTCGCTTTGTTGCTGAAGTGGCAAATGAAGTGGCAGCTCACAGGTGGAGACAGCAGGACCTAATGGCTATGAGTACTCTAAGAAATTGGATTTTATTGCTACTGCTATGACAAAACCCCTATGTGATGTTAAAATTTTGCAGGAGGCTGCTGTATGCTGCTCAGCTCCTGATCAAGACCTCTGGGCCAGGCTCAAGGGAGCCCTCACCCTGCCAAGTCACACAGGAGGTCAGTGCAAGATGTACCCTGAGCAGAGCAGATTGCTCTGAAAGGCACAGACCCTGGTCATAGCGACTCTGATGTGGCATCCACGCAGTGTAATTGCCATGCTAGACTTTTATACTGGTGAGATATAAATATACAGCTGACTGCTATGAAAATTAATTCAGTGGTAACTATCATGTGCTAACAGCTAAGATGTGACATACACATACAACAGCACAGAAATGGCAGGGAGAAAATGAACAAGACCACATGCAGTAAGCTTCCTCCAAAGATATAATGTTCCTTCCTTCACAAGCCACCACTGTGGGCCAGTGGGGACAAAAAGATAAAGACAACAATGTCTAAGAGAATGGCAAACATTATACTTCTGATCACAAGCTCTGTTGCAGAGGAATGTTTTTATAAACAGTTTCACTTCTATTATGATCTATTGCAAGAACATGGTCTGATAGCTCAAGGTGTGAGGCCACCACAGGAGTTTGGTTCATTCCAAGTATAAGGACCACACAAAATGAGCACAAAAGTTTCCAAGTATAGCTGGAGGCAAAGGATACTGGGAAAAGCAGCAGACAGCATGCAACAGTAGTGGAACAGAGCTAACAACCAAGCAAAGGGTGAGTGTAGAGTCAAAATGAAGGAGGAGAATCTTGACTGGGGAGATCCGGAGGGCTGGGAAAAAGGGAGAAAAATGAATGATGGGAAGTTGGAGCAGGGCAGAATTTTGTCGAGATCATTGGCAAACTATTTGTAGGAAATCTAACATGGTCTGTCAGACCGGAGGGACACCATATACCTCGTCAGCAAGTGTGCTGAGGCACAGCTACAGCAAATGGTTGAAGCTATGGAAGCAGGTGCAGCTTCTTGCAAAGAGAAGGGAAGGAGACAGGTGATGGCCCAGCAGCAGTAGCCACCTAATCAAAGCCTCTCAGTTGCCCACCTGATCACAGATTTCTGTGGCTCTCACTTCAGCATCTTCCAGCTGAGTCTGCACTACTTCAAGTTAAAAATTATAAAAGCTGCAAATAGCTAGTTTTGCCAGCACATTCTTTGGGTAATCCAATAATGTTTTTCCCTCTATTTCCATTAATACTGATTTAAAAGATACTTCTTCTGCCCTCCAAGGAACTAACCTGTGGCTTAGTGTAAAAAAACCCATGTCATTCCTTGACATACGTGTAGCTACAGTGCATTTTCTCCACGTGTCAGCACATCATTGCAAGAACCACAGGTACAACATGACAAGCACGGTATAATGGCACCCACATCTCACTACTCCCCCTACAAGGCAGAGTACACAAGCTCCAGCATCCAGTCCTGCAGCATCCAGCATTGCCCATAGCTGTGAAGGTCCATCCTTCTACTTTCATGTATACAAGCATTTAAGAATTGAAGTAACAGTAATAATAACATAAGATTCAAAAAGTTTGAGAGAGAAGTTGCTACACAAATTAAAACCTGGGCAGTTAGAGAATTTTTAAAAACTACATTTTTCCTCCCAAGTGATGCAAGTATGTCTTCTGTACTTACATTGTCCTGGATGAATTTCTGTTAAATCCGCTCTTCGCTTTCCTAGTGTCTTTGCTTCAGTCCAGAAACACACCCCCTAAAGGGTGGGATGCCCAGTCCCCCTTACCCTCTCAGCCTGTCTCCCTTCCTTGCCTCTGCTGAAGCCCAGCTGCAGCTCTCTGCTAGCTCCTTCTGCTTTTTCCTTAATTTATTTCTAAGCTACTTATTTGGCAGACTCACCACCACGAAGTGAACAGTTAATTTCCCCCTTCCCCACTTAAAAACAACCTTGTATTTGTTATACCTTCCAAAAAGCCATGGGTATGCACAGCTGCAACTTTTTGTGACACTGAATAACGAAGATAAGCATCAGCTGTGGAGTCAGGGCTCCATCTGCTCTCTGAGCTGCTCCACTGCTGATAGAGAACACCCAGGGAGCAGAACTGCTGCTCTCACCCCCAGAAGCAGGGACAGGGCAGCCACGCACCTCACGCCCATAGTTGTTACATGTCCTGCCAGCCCGAGTCCATGACATACACAATATGTAACATGAAAAACCAAGAGGTCTGTGCACATACCGGCCAATGACAGAGCAGGTCTCAGTGTCGGCAGCCACGGCACCGTGCAGGTAGCGCTGAGGACCGCACTTGGGTTGAGTCAGGATGACCACGAGCACAACCACCACTGCCAGCACCCCCAGGGTCAGCATCACCAAACAACAGATCTTCCCCGTAGACATGTCTCGTCCTGTGCCGTCGGAGACAGCTGGGAGGCTTTGGCTCCTTTTGTGAAGGTGCCTGCTTTGCTCGGGGTGGCAGCAGTGGGTCCCGGCACTTTGGGGAGGGACGTCTCGCTGAGGCGGGCTCTGGCCCCTGTGACTGAGAATTACATTCGGTTTAAAGTTAAAAGCTGCTAAAACCGAAACAGTGTACTCTTTCCTGCTCTCTGTGTGAGAGGCTTTTCCCGCTCTTTTATAAAGTAAACTTCTTCTGGCATATCCCATATGCCTTTTTTTTTTCGTTTTAAGTCTCTGATTAAAACATTTAACTCTTTCACTGCTAAAGCACTTCAAAGCGAAATCTCTACACTGCTTATTGGCTTCAAACAGCCTCCCTGTCTTCACGTTCTTGCTACGTAGAGCAAATTACCAAACAAAGGCAGCCCCTACATGGTGAATCACCGGGAAAATTACTACATCAATCCGACATTGCAAACTTGGGGTTTTTTCTTTCCATAAGACTACTCAAAGAAGCAAAAGCTAAATACAACTTTTTTTAAAAAAGCACAAAAAACCCCCAACCTCTTACTTTACCTTATATTTTATTATAATCTTGCTTTTTTCATTATTAAATCTTGCCAGTGTCCACACCATACATCTTCTGTAAATAAGCATAACAGAATACCTTGAATAAAGCAGCACGCCTCTGCACTTCAGCAGAGTATTAGAGCTAAAAGCCCTGGGTCCAGCCTGTATCAGTCAGCAGCCACGGCACACAGGAAGGGAACGGCTGCTAGCTAAGACCAGACCTGATCCTCAACAGCAGCAATAAGCAACATGAATTGCTACATGGTGCAAGTGGCCCCAGCTAGCTCTTTAAAAGCCTCTTAATTAGACAGTTCTCCTTGCACTTAAGAAGTTAAAAGATACAACTCCACATCTGCCTGCAATCTTTCTAAAGATGTTACCTGTGATCCTTTTTCAGTTAGATTTGGGAGAAGGGGAATTCACCTGTGCAGATTTACACCTCTATTTCAGTACAGACTTTGAACTTGTACCCACTAAAACTTTATCTCATAGCTAAGTAATACTATTTCATGTATCATATCTCAAGAACTGGAGTTGATAGACTAAACAGTCATTTCTGTAGTTGTATCTTCCCATAAGGTTATCTTGGGGAACTGAGAACAGTCCAGAAAAAATACATGTGTTTGTCCAAGATAAACCCATGGTCCCTGGTGAATAATTTCTTGGTCTCCACATCTCTGACTTGGCAAATATACTTGACATGTGCAACAGACCTCCACAGCTCTAATGTGACTCTTTATTTCTCCCCATTGCAAAACATTGCCGACTTTGTAAAATTTCTCAATCCTTACATGACTTTCATGATTCATTTTTGATATATTACTCTATAATACTTAAAAAATCATCATTCTGGTGTTTCTTGGGAAAGCTCTTCCCTTTAAATTCATAGCAAGGCTGGAAATCCTGACTACTCAGTACCAACAGACTCAAGGCCCAAATGGATTTTGCCCACTTACTTTCATCAGATGCCATGGAGAATTCAGCTGCACTCTCCAAATTTCCATTCAATTTGGTTTTCAGCTCAGCACATCAAACAAGGAGGAAACCTGGAAGAGCCAAGAAAGGTAAAAGAGAGTATCACCTCCCAGACCATGTCTGGGAAGGCCAAGATGTGGTTATGATCACTGGCAAACCCATTTGTCTTTTAGATACACATAAATGAAGACTAGAGCCTCCTTGACTTTTTCAATGTGTAACCTTCCCAGTCCTGTTAGTGCAACACTCAACTTTGACCATACTATGCTACAAAATCTGGAGTGACCCTCCCAAGTGAGAGGCTGCTTAGCTGTTTACATGCTAGGACTCAGGACCATGACCTCTATTTGTCTGTTGGCTGTTTCTCAAAACTTTCACATTTACCATCATTGTCTGGGAGTGCAGTTTGCCTTGGCATAAATCTCCACACATAGCACTGCACTCTGTGGTCCTCCACTGCAAGCCTGAAGGGCCTTTTACACTCCATGAAAAGGAATTCAGGTATTTAAAGATCCTTACAGGCCAAGATATACTTAAGGAGATATTAATTAGAACTGTAATTATTAACTGAATCACCATTTATTAACTAACAAACAGGCACAGTATCTTTAAATTGTCCTTTATATTGTTGACACCTTTGTCAAAATCTTCAATCAAAACACCAAATTTGAAAATTATTTAACATCTGAAGTACAGGCATTGATAAGGCTGGACATGAACACTTCAGCTACCTTATGGAGGGTAAGAAGGGATAGAAATCCTCAGATTTTAAAAGCAGAGCATAAATACTCAAGTGAAGGAGTTAGGAAGAAACTCCTCTTGTATGTAGGTTATTGCAGAGATGTAGGGTCTCACCCACTGGGTTGAGCCAGTGGGAGGAATACACAGGGCAGTTAGTCAGTCTAATCCCATCATCTAGTATCCACAAGGACCAGGGCAGGCTTTGGAGGCACCAGGAGCTTCTACTTCAGCCTTGCTGATGACCTTGGGTTGTTTTGGCAGCATATATTGCACTAAGCGAATGTAATTTTACCTGAAGCTCCAACATGTTCTTGATACACTGAGCTGCCACCTGTGGAGCCTGCTTCTTTGACAGTAAAGCTGGTTTCCAATCATGACTTGTATCAGTCACGTTTGAGGGAAAGCAAGCTGGTTGCTGGTTGAAAGCCAGCGCTCATAACCAGCCTCAAGATCCTGGAGGTGAGGAGACAATCCCAAAGAACATCAGCATCTACACATGCTGTATGCATGCTTTTAATTCAGCAGAATAAAGCTGGAGATGCAAATCAAGGAGCCATCTTCTGTAAAGATGGAGACTGTGCTGAAATGGGATTCGTGACAGTCCAGGGCCAAACTAAATAAAACCAGGCTGCTGCCTTGTCTGCAGCAAAAGAGAATGTTTGTGGCATAAACAGCATTTCAAGCACTGTGTTTTCTCCATGACTCCTTTTCTTTAGTGCTGCTTTCCATTGATTAAGGGGAAGAATAGACCATCATGGGACAGAAAGGCAGACATTTCTACTCAGCAGAGAAAAGCTGACTGAGACATGGATCCTCAAATTACCACTCTCCATCTAATCTTTTAAAAATACAAATTACAAGAACCCTAAACACATACCAAATGCATGAGGCATTCTCATGCTAATGTCCTAAACATCTTCTTTTGCCTCTCTCTCTACTCTGTCCAAATTACATTGCAACACACTCAAGAGGATGCCTCTTTCTGCTGGTATTTGCTTGCAGATCATTGCCTACAGTCACCAAGCTCTTATTGCAATAAATAAGAAGTGCATTTTGTGTTTCCCAACTCTAAATTAAGTTTAATTTAATGCACAAAAGTCTAGGAAAGTTTCCAAGAGCATACAACCAAAACCCAAACTGGATGTGTTTCATACACTGTCCATGTCTTCCTCCAGTCACATTTATTTATAACCCAGGAATACCAGTTGTCTCTATACAATAACTGAATTACAAAAAAATAGGCAAGATGCTGGGAATTCATTGTTCAAACCTTCTAAGAGACATGGCTGTGAGTTCCATAGGTGTTGGTGCTCATCACCCATTTGTCTCAGTACAGTTTTTCAGAAACTGAGAAACACTAACCTTTGCACACTGTTTTCCGTTGCACACAAACAAGTTTTCTTTATTGAGGGCCATGGGTTTGCTCCCACAAAAATCAAAATTGTGTAGTTTTCAGATATAAGGAAAAACAGATACTCAGAAACCAAAAATCCTGGTACTGAAGAACTTAATGTTCATGTCTCTCTTTCCCCTTTCATTTCTCAGAAGCCATGATGAAAGTTAAGCCCATCAACTCTTCTGATTCAAGGAAACCAAACTGCTTCTTTTGTAACTGAAATCAGAAAAGGGAAACATGATCTAAAATTACTCATGGACTTATATTCCACTGAGATTAATATTTCAGTAATTCCTGAATCACAGCTTTTTAGTTGTCCTGTTAATTTCAAAGTATGCGAGGGAACAACTCTCCCGGTTCTAGCTGAGAAACTTGGTGGTACTTCATCTTAAGTCTTAACACACTTCTGGCTGCAGCTGTAATGGTTAAACAGATTCCTCCTACAAGCCCTGAAAAGGTTTGAGGGTGATGACAAGCAGTCCATGTGTTAGAAGTGCAGCAGCAGGGCAGTGATGTATGACTGGGAGGGGCAAAGCTACATCTTGAAGAGGATAACAGCTCAACACTACTCTGGCATTATTTTCCTCAGCGACACTAACTTTCAGTTTCCTACTGTGAGGGATCTTTCTTTGTGGGCTGCAAGCATGAACAAAAGGAAGGCACTTGAACAGGATAGTCACAGGACACACACCATTTCTCACATCACTGAAATAAAAAAAAAAAAGGACACAGCTTCTGCTCAGTCTCAGTCCTCAGGGACTCCTATACCTTTGTTGGATTTTCCTAGGTTAAAGGCAGAGCTGCTGCCTCCTCCTTCCTTTTCTGCTGGTTACAAAGTAATGCCTGAAAGAAATGCTCTGTCAACATCTAAACATCCTCTATTCTACACTTCAATCAACATATTGGAAGTCCGTTATCTGCATGGTTCTACTTAGTGGGACACATGAAACTTCCCTCCATTAACTTTATTTGATGAGTGTATCCAGGCACAGTTAACGGCACAGCCTCAGCATTTTATTCTTTCTGTAACAGCAGAGGTATGCTCAGTATCAGATTAACAGTTTAAACTGAAACTTTCTGATTCAGTCTTTAACTCTTGAGTGCTCTTCTGGAGCAAATCTAGCAGTTTTCATAAAGACTAAAACTCATTAGTATAATTACTATAGCAGCTGAAAGTATTGACACTAGAAAACAAAAGGGAGCTTTGTGTGCATCCAAAGACACCAACAGTAAACTCTGTCTGAACTCTGTATTGACTAAATTAGGCCCAAGTATTATGGTAGTGACCCCAAAGGATATCTGTAGAGGGTTTCAACTCACATCAAAGTACTAAATATAACATATTTATAATTAAATGCACATGTACCTATATGTAACAGCATACACAGCTACCATCATATGCTTTGTAAGATCTCATTGAGCTGCAAGGAGGGGAAATACTTTTTTAAAATCCCCTAAATGAGAACTGAAAAGAAAATGAGACCAGGATTTTCTGGGATTCCAAGGTAAATGACAGAGCTGTACTGCTTTGCACAGTGAGCCTTTCTGAAATGCTTAATCACATTGAAATCTTTGAGTCAGGAATCAAGACCAGGACAAGCATCTGGATTTCATCTCCTCTCCAAAATGAGCAGGAATGGAGCCAAACAGATACCACTTTCTTCAGGAGACAGCAGGCCCCTGCAGTTCCTTCTGAGAAATGAGAGCATACACATTGCATCCCCCCTGGAGTTTGGCAGTTTCCTACCATCTTATTGGAATCCAGTGACATCCACCAGCAACAGAGCTGGTGCTGAAAGAGGGAGTGAGTGAGTGGAGGAGGAAGAACATGTGCAGCTGGTGCAGAAAGGGTAGGAAGGGACCAGGAGTGCTCTGGGAAGTCACAAGCTGCCGGAGAGACTCACTCACACTTGCCTTAGACTCCACTCTCATGCCCCAGCTTAAACACAGCCTATGCACTCAGTGCTGCTGCCCTCTCTCCCTGCTGCACTTCCAGCTTTCCGGGAAGGATAATTCCTGGAAATACAAGCCAGATGTGCAAGTGCTGCAATTCAGTAAGGATCTCACCAGAACCAGCACATAAGCAAACAGTGCAAGCTGAGTTTTTCTGCAAGGGAAGTGGGGAAGAGCAGGTTCTTAACTGCCCTCATGATCCTCATGTACTCCACAAGCAAAGCAATGGAGAGGCTGACAGGAGAGAAAGCAGTTCACATATAGCCCTTGCCACATCCTGGTGCAAAAAAAAAAGAGGGTTATTGCTGATTGTGCAACTACAGATGTAGGCTCCTAGGTCTGTCTGAGTCCAAGGGATAACAACATTGCTTCATAATGACTTCCCTTCTTTCTGAATGGCTTATGTGAAACACTTCTCTTGTGCAAGAATAGAAGAAAGTGTTTGCTTTATTCACAAGGAAGTAGAGGAACAGCATGCAGGAATGGAGAAATTCAGTTTTCTGGAGTTTGTTTTCTGTCCTTTTCTTTTTCCCTGCTCATCTTTCACTGCTGTTTTACTTTGGAAATTCCCCAGTGTTCAAATCTTTTCAAGAAATGTGTTTCCAGGCTCTTGCACAATTCCCTTTGGAGCTGTTGTATTATTTATCCTTAACCACTTTCCCACACAGTGATCACTGTAAAGGACTTCTTTCTTCCTTCAAAATTTTACACTCTTTCCTCTAGGGACACGCTGATATTATAGTCCCAAAATTTACTCAGCTGGAACGTGGGGTAGAAATTGCAAAAAGTCAACTGTTGCTCATTCATGAGAATGAGCAATGGGAATGGGAAAAGACACTGCTTCCCTGCATCCAGAATTGGACTATTAATCTCTAACAATGTTAAATATGTAGAGTAAGAATATCTGAGCTGAGCTGGATGAGTGCTACATATTTTTATTTCAATAGAGAATAAGCAGTTTTTAGAATTTCATGCATATCCTTCCCTTCTTTTCCACATTGTATATTTTGGTTAGGCTTCTTGCCATATTAGATTTAAGACATTTTCAGCTTATCAAATTGGAAAATGCAAGTAAGTTATCATCAGCAATAAATTCTAGACAGTTAAAATTTTCATAAGTGAGTCTTTCATCTTCCTCTCTTTTTTCATATCCAAAATCCAGATTAACTACTCAGACCACCACTTAAGGGGATGAATGCTGTATGGGATGCTATGCATAGTACTACAGGATTGCCTAGACAATGTTGCAACATGCCCAAAAATATCTGAGCTGACAACTACATATTTAGTATTCTTTCAGAGACAGCAAGAACCTATACACCTGTTAACTACACGTAGTAGAAATGGAAAAGCAGAGATACGGAAAACAGAAATATTTAGAGCAGTAACATAATACAGCTCAGTGATTGCCACCTCCTGCAAATTCCGTGAGAGAGCTCTTGGAAAGTGGGACAGTGCAACAGCAAACATTAAAAAACAACAGTCCTGAGCAAGGCTTCTGCTGGGTAAAGAAATCACAGTTTCCACAAATGACATTGTCCCTTTCCAAATCGCATGGCAGGATCTGTACCAGCACAGCACATTTCATCTCTCTGCTTTAATTTACTGCTTTATTCACTGCAAGCCTTCTCTGGATTCAAACCCTAAGCTAGTAATGCACAGACTTCTACAGAATTTATCAAAAGAAAGGTAATGGCATGAGGAAAGAAGTAGACTTGGGCAAACCTCGAGATGTTGTTTGGTTTGGTTTTCTTTCATCAAAAACAGAGCTACTGGCTCTGCATCTAAGAGCAGATGGAAGCAGCGTCATTTAACAAAGAGAAACAGACCAGTTTCTACATGGTGCACCAGGGTCAGTGTAGAAAGGACATAAAGTAAATAATGCACACAGAAACATCTGGTTTTTGTCTGCTACAGATTAAAGACCTTCCAGCAGTGACTGGTCAGGTGTCCTATTTTAATGAAAATTAAATTAATTTGAAAGCTTCTGGAGCACAGAAAGAGGATTTCAGTGTGCAGCACCAGAGCTTCATGCTAGCAATCAGAATGCTGCTGAAACAAAAAGGAAATGGACTTGGTTCTTCAGCCTCACACACCCTCCTCTCTGGAAATCAAGAAACCAAAACCCGACTCCAGGTGCCACAGCCATGTGGCTAATTGTATCTCAGCTTCCTTTGTGGCTTTCTTCTTCCCTATCTGCACCAGCAGCTTTCACAATACTTCCACTTCTAGTATTTAGTTCAGGCAGTGTTTTGGATCCCGTACACCATGAGTGACCAACCTCTCCGTCACTTCAGGCCCCAGGATAGATTACAGAGGGCTGAGATCCACAGCTTTCCCCACAGGTGACTGCAGGTGTTCCTATCACATAGACTGCACCTATCCTCTTCCATGCTGCTTTCTTTCCTGAGGTCCACATCATGTACACACAACCTTCCCAGCTGGCAATCCCTGGTGCAGCATCTTGAGTGCTGCATAGCCGTAAAGCATTCAGTCCCCAAACCACATGGAA
>JAVJGJ010000001.1:88481726-88525290 GCA_035590215.1 Microhierax caerulescens | reverse complement strand
GGACAACACACAAGACGTTTTAATGCGCCAACAATTGACTAAGTCGCTATTGTCGCCGCGCGTGAAAATTTAGAAAAACGAGGTATTGTTTTACATCGGCGTAGCAATCAACTGCAGCGAGTGTCCAAAACACATCAATCATACGATGCGTTACAATATCCTATCTTATTTTGGCAAGGTGAAGATGGATATCATTTTTCAATGAAGATGATAAATCCAGTTACAGATTCCGAAACTAACAAAAAAGTTAGATCAATGAATTATTAGTCAGACAAGACTGATGGTTTGGGAAAATGAGGACAATCATATCTTAAAATGTCGGCGTCGCTTCCACTAATATAATGTGGATATGTACGTGAAAGTTGAAACTGAGCGATTGACATTTATCAGGTTGAACCAGGCAAAACTGCGTTCTGAAGAAAACATTCATCTATAGGATGCCATCAATGCTGATGGAAATGCACAGAATGTAGGTGCTGATTTGGGGCTCTCTGACAAAGTCCACAGCCAGGAGCATTTCACAGGGAGCCCACTCCCCCGCTTAGTGCTGTATGGTGCAGTATGCACATCCAGTTGTATGATGGAGGTGCAGCCAAAGGCAATCCCCTTCCTTCACAGTGCACAGATCTAGCCCCGAGTATAGAACTGCAACTCAAATAACAAAAGGTGACATTGTCATCAATGGCATTTCCCAGAAATCTGGTGAACTGAGAAAGAGGAACGTCAATTCAGCTGAGTATAAACAGCAAGCAGAGCTCTAACTGAATGCTTCAAGTATTAGTCAATGCTGAGCAACTCATGCTTATCTCACTGCATCAAGATTTTGCTTTAGAAATATGGGGAAATATCTAGAAACAAAATGAAACCATAGTTTCAGCCTGAAGCGCCATTTCCTTCAAAATCAACAGGAAAAGCTTCTTGCAAATGGAACAAAGTTTACCACCCCAAGGTTAACCTTGCTGAATTAAAAACCGGAATATGGATCACTAGCAGCCAGAATGGAAAATGGTGCATTAAATTTTGCTTTACTTCTCGAAGCCCAGGTCTCAGACCTCAACCCCTATATTAATAAAGCAAAATTCAGAAAGTAGTTTCAGTAGTAATGCTCACCATATTCAACCTTCCTCACACTCTTGATCCAAGAGTTGCTTTAGCTCCCTGCATAATGCATTGTATTTATACAATGTGCCACCAGTACTTATATTTTATCCCAAGTACTGAAATGTTGAGAGATTACTTATGCCTCAAGCTCCTAGATTCATGTAATTATGCAAGAAATCCAGTTTTAACTAAAAACAAATTTCTAGCACTTCATATGGAGAAAAAAATCTTTAAAATGGGACTGCTAAAGTTGCAAAACTCAAAACTACACAGAAGGCAGCAAAAATACGCTGCTTATTAAATTGGGCTGTTCTTAAGGTACTCTCAAGACTGGGAGGCAAGCTGAAGTGGAAACTATTGATACCATGTCATCACACAACACCTTAAGCAACCTCTGTTTGCACAAGCTAGGCAAAAATGTAACAAATTTGCAGAAATCATTAATGCATATAATCCAATAGAAATTAACTGATATGTAAAACACCCGTGTCTTTTTTCACTGCCTCTTTTATATAATGTAAGACTTCAAAGAACATTTTTCCCTGCAGAACTGTCCTGTTGCTTTCTATCAACCCCTGGAGCTTACACATTTCATCAGGTACCCGTTCCAATGCAACCCTGTCCCCTGCTTCTGGGTCTTTTCAAACCAAAAGTTACTGCAATTTTTACTTTATATTAAAAGACAAAGAAAATGCTCTCTGATCTAACAGAAAAGCTGCAACAGAAGAGATAAGCTAGAGCAACATTTCTATGAAGCCTTCCCTATCTGCCTGAGTGTCCTGGCATCAGTAGTGCACAAGTGCAATAGTCTTGCATTTCTTAAGGATGATTTTTTATAATCCAAAGAGGAATCCATAGAAAGTCCTATCCTTTGAGAATCTATAGTTTTCTGTAAGATCCTGCTACTAGATATGTACTTATTTACCCTGAAAGAGAAGTTTAATACTTAAAATCTTTGTCCTGGCTAAATAAATCAAACATACAATAGACTGCTCAAAAAGCAATAAAATACAAGTAGGTAGACATGCAGATACATTGCCCTGCAATGGTTAAACATATCCTGAGAGCCTGCTGAAATTTCATTCTGAAGAGAAGCTGTTAAATACCAGTAGGTTAGTGTCTTCTCAGACTACAAAGGAAGTCTCATCTTTATCCATGTGAAACTTTGACTTACAGCCTTAGCAGGTCTGTGCATGTTAGAGACAGTATAATGTTCATGTCTGCATAAACTGAAACAGCTTTGGAAAGAAAAGTTGCTTCAGTTGCATGAGAAACATTATCATGATTCTGAAAATCCCCCTTTTCTCTTCACCTATATGACTCCAGGCTCTGATCCAGCTGAATTCTCATTAACTGGTAGTCTGGTTTTGCTCCCATCACAGCTGAACAGAATATAAGTTTTCTAATAATTTCATCCACCCCTAACATATCAACACCCAAACAATTCTCTAGCCAAAAGAAAACATTTGACAGAGTTCACTGTTATGACACTCTAACTTGTCCTTACAGGAAGAAATTAAGTTAATCCTGCACAAGCAACATGGTCTGTCTGATTTATCAGAAACCTATGTTGTTTCTTTAAATTAGGTTATTTGTAATCTATCTTTCTATCTCAGATTCATTGATTAACGTAATCAGGTTAAAGTCACAGTAACTTGTTCCCAGCTTGGACTTGTCATTTGCTGCATCTGAGGCAGACTTCAAAAGAAGCTATAGTGCCCAGAAGTTTCTCCCTCTGATATCCATTTGCTTTATAAAAGATGGCATGTTTGCTACAGACACTGTTTCATATTAAAGTAGGTAAGGCACTTACTAAAGTGTTGATGTTAACAGTCCTTCTGTACTCAAACTTCCCACTAGAAGTCTCTAAAATGCAGTGAAAGATATGATTTAACTGAAAGTTTTTCAGTATTGCTTTCAGAAAAGAAGATCCAGAGACAGTACTGTGAGTGCCAGAACCACACAAGTCTGGTTTCTGAGGTATCCCAAATGTTCAACCTGAGCATTAGTAACAATGGATTTAGAGAATCTCTTTTCCTAGCGGATTTTCTGGTACTGCGTGTTGTATTAGCTCACTCTACTATGACAAATTGCTCATGCTCTACCGAGTCATTAATCTTTATGGCAATTATACAAACTTAATTTCCTCTGTAGAGTTTGATTGAAACTGTAAGGCTGTAGTGATTACAGCAAGGTGACAAAATGCTGGCTTACCTTTGAAGCTACCTAGGAGAAGTGTTAGTATGGCTGAAGTCAGTCACTTCAGCTGTGTACTTCTTTGCCCAACAGAAACCTCTCACACAACAAATGATAAAAACATAGAGCAAGCACTAAAGCAGATTACTGAATGGAATTCATACTTTCAGAAAAAAGCTCAACCTCCAATTTTCTCAGGAATATTCCTCTCAGGAAAAATGTACCAATGAAACATAAAATTCCTTCTTGTTGATGTGGCTTAAAGACAGCTATAATTTAGGAGAAAGGGAGAAAGGAAACATAGGTAAGTGGTATATCAGCAGGTGACATAACTTTTCTGGGCCTCAGTCTCTCCTTCTGCAAGATGAGAAAAAATACATATACAATCCTGATATATACATTTGAAAATGCTCTGTGTGAGAGTGATCATGGACCTATACCGTTCATTTTAGTAGGCTCCAGAACAGACCTATAAATAGACTGTCACACAGTTGTCCTTAGTAGTTCCCCCTAGTTCTTAAAATAATTTGATAAATTTCTCCCATACAGCTATCTTATTAACTTGCACAAGTGTTATTGACCCAAGCACCTCCACTGTTCTGTTTCCACTTATTCACCTAGTCATTTATTTCTTGTTTTCTTTCTCCAGTTCTATCACCCACTGAAAATACATCAGGTTTACTATTTCTTTCATTTGTAGCAATCATACCAGTAACGTTTAAATAAACACACTGCGGAAGCTTTGCCATCAAGTCTCGATAGGTTTTTCTGGAGCTAAAATAGCTCTTTATCCCCTCCTGGAGGAGGGACCGACCCTTCCAGGAAAAGTGTTCACTCATAGCTAAGGGAGTCTCCATCTGCAAATGCGCTTGTAAAACACGGCCAGCATCCCACCCAAGTCATGCATATGCATCACAGCAAGCGCAACTCAAGCAGTTATATTCAGTCACACACATGTACGTGTCAAAGAAGTCTTCTGTCACCTGTTACCAGCTTGCTACATTCAAAATATTGCACATTTGTTATTAAAAGAAATCATATGTAATATAAAAAATGAAAGGAAAAAGCAAATTCATTGCATGGCAGAATTCCAAATGGGGCTGTCTGAAAAGCTGTTGATTTGCCTTTTCAACAGTTAGGAACTGGATTGCTCTACTGCCACTGGAGCTGCTGCCTTGCCTCCTCTTACCACTGAGATCAAAAAGTTGTTTTGAGATCCAGTTTGGGAAAAGCAGATTGGAAGGGAAGCACATGTCAATACCAAGAAATAATGTACCAGTTTTAATTCTGATCCTGTAAACATTTATGTAAATATGGAATAATTTTACACTGGTAAATAATCCTATTAAACTGGATCAATAGAGCCACCTTGCAGGGTCAGAGATGACCTTACAAAAGGAATTCCTCTGTTGTTCACTGTAACACAATTTTTTACACTTTGTTTCAATGTTGATGACAGTGGTGGAGTATGAGGCCACATCATTTTGTTTGAGCTCCTACACAACCTAAACCAGACCATTTCACTCCACTATTTCTGCACCTCCTTGCATAAAAAAAATCAAAATGATCAAGAAAATTTACATTTTATACAGACTGATCTTTTCTGACAATACCTGCAAATCTTGTCGCAAACAAATCCAAACATGTCTGAGCAGGATTATTTTCTGTCATCATGTTTACTGGTGTTAATTTTATAGCTGTCTTCAGTATTTTATAAAATTAATTATTCTTTTCTAGACTTTTGACTGTAATTCTCTGAATACTGACACAACATAAGCATTGCCCTGGTTTTATGGAATTTCCCCACAATCCCCCATTTTTAAAAGAATTAGCAGCAGTTTTTCTGACCAGTTATTTTTCTTCCATCCAAATTACTGGGGCTTTGCAATTATACATATCATCTTGCTTCCTTCTAAATACAAATCATAAATGTGTATCAAACGCTCTTCAGCATTATTAGAAATTTTAATTTTAGTTTGTCTATCTACCAGTGGGATATTACCATCACAAGGATTTCCTTTGCTCTCCTTATACAATGAGAAGTGATTATTCTTACCTCTATAACAGCGGTTTTTTCCTGGTGACTTCAGCTTCCCTCATCAGTTACCTTGAAATGTGTAATTACTGGTTCCTATAGCTCAGCTGATGTACATAGCTCACATTTCCAACAGTCATAACTGCCTCATATCCTGATATAGCTTTCCTGCCATTTAATATGCTTCTAAGTAAAAATAATCCTACTTTTCCTCCACAACGTTGCTGTTCTTCTAAGGCACCACTTTAAAATTTGCCCATAGTCTGGACAAAACCCGACCTTTTGAAAAGCCAGGAAGCACGTGTTATCAGTGAGGTCTGTCTTTGTCCACATTGCTTTTAATTTGTTCACAAGCGGCTCTCTCCAAGCACTATGTGTGCAAAGGGTAGCTTTGCTCACAAGTGGCTCTCTCCAAATACCAGTGTGTGGCCGCAAAATGGCGGCTTTGGCTTCGCCACCACCGGACCAGGCCGCTGAGGGCCCCCCGCTCCCCCCACGACACATTTTTCACAGCTCCCCAGGTCCGCCCGCAAAAGAAGCCACCGGCGCAGCCCGGACCCCCGCCGGGCCCTGGGGAAGAGGCTGAGGCCCCTGGGCCGCGGCCAGCCGCAGGCCGGGCAGCGCCTTCGCTCAGCGCGGCCATGTTGAGGCGGGAAGAGCTGCAGGCCCGACGCCGCGGCAACAGCGCACGCGCCCCTCCGCGAGGCGCGCCGGCCGCAGGGGTGACGTCATTACGGCGCGTCGGGCGAGAGCGGTGACGCGCAAAGGCTGCGCTGAGCGCGGGAGGGAGCCGCGCAGCCGGGAGTCGCCGGTTTCGCTCCTCGTCCCGCAGCGCGGCCCGCCGGGAGGGGCGACATGGCCGGCCCGCACCTGCAGCAGCCCAGCTTCCTTCTGGTGGGTGGTGAGGGGCGGGCGGACACCGGGGAGGCGGCACCGCAAGGCCGAGGCCGAGACCGGGGCCGGGCCGGGGGGGAGCAGGCCCGCGGCAGCTCTGCCGGGTGCCCTGAACTTGCAGGATCGTCGGTGTAACTTCTGCTGTGTCAACAGCAACGCTGTGCCGGGGCAGCGGCGTAATTAGGGGGTGTCTTACGTCGTGGCTGTAATGAGCCCTGCCCTGTCTGTTAGCGGTGACTGATTTCCCCTGTGGTGTGCGACAGGCCACGCTGAAGGCAGACGGTGTCAGCAAGCCCTTTGTGCAGAGGTGCCACGACCTGGAGACCGTCATTGAGGAGTTCCCCGCCAAGGTGAGCCGTCGCTGCCCGGCATCTCCCGACCCCTGCTAGCGGGGCTGGATCAGAGGGTCTCCAGAGGCCCCTTCCAACCCTGACCGCTCTGTGATACAGTGACACGTTTCAGGGCAGTTTGCTTTTTTCATATTACTGTTTTCTTTGTTCCCATTTCTCTTATCAAAAGGTTTGAGGACCCCAAGTGAAACAGTGGGAATCCAGTGCTTCCCTGGAGTTAAAAGCTTTTTCTAGTCATTAAAAGATAGTTTCCATTGACTGCATTTAATTAATTCCTTTCAGTCCAATTTGCAAGGGAAGGTAGTTCTTAAAATGTGGCAAATAATTGCATGCAATGCTGATGAGTGTCGTTGCAATTTTAGTAGGATCAGAAATCAGGATAGATTTCCTGTAATTGCCGTATACATTCTTCCAAATAGAAGCTGTGCCCAGCGATAACTGGGAAGCATAAATAGCTGGCAGACAGTATCTGTGCACCCTATTACGTGCAGTAGAGATTGCTCAAGTGAGGAATTGTACATATTAATTACTTGGGACTGTTTTCCCTAAAGGAACTACATGGCATCTTCCCATGGCTGGTGGAGAGCATTTTTGGCAGCCTGGATGGCATCGTCGTAGGCTGGAATCTTCGCTGTTTGCAAGGAAGAACAAATCCTACTGAATATTCTGTGGCTTTGGACTTCCTGGATCCCAGGTAAACTCATTCATTTCAGCAAAGATTAAAAAATGTATAGTAAGCAAATAACCAGTGTTTGACCCTTTTCCATTATTAAACATAAGTTCACGAAAAGTGAGAAGGTGGAGGGTACTTACCGGGGATTTTCTTTATGATGCTTATTTGCAGTGGTCCAATGATGAAGCTGGTTTACAAACTCCAGGCAGAAGAGTACAGATATGATTTTCCAGTCTCGTATCTTCCAGTGAGTAACTGAAAAATTTGTAAGAAGTGAATATGGTTGTTATTGCACCTATTGGAACTTTGTGTGCACTTTATACGTATGGTTCCATATTGGCCGCTGAGGTATAGCTTCAGCGCTGCAGGTTTAGAGCCTACCTGTTTCTTTAAATGGTTGCTGGAGGAGGAGAGTTCCCAGCCATAAACTTTGAAGAGAGGTGGTTGTCAGCAGCTAGATATCTGTGCTGTTCAGCCAGGAAGGCTACATTGTGATTCCTGTCCTGTGCCCAGAGAAAGTAGTGTGCTTTTTCTTGATTCCCAGTAGCTGCAGGATTGGAAATAGTTTTCCAGGCTTGTCACAGAGCAGTGCCTTCCCTGGCTGCACTTTGTGCCTGTCTGTTTGAAGACTTAACTGTTATCCTGGTTATGAAGTATGGCATTTCAAACAATACTGTTTATCTGCTCAGTTGTTCCGCTGTGTTTCTTCTGTTGCTACCTGATACCTAGAAATTGATTCAGATAGTGCTACAGCCTTTAACAAAAGGAAACATAATTTAAGTATATAGTAATTGCTGGTCCACAGCTCAGTTACCCTAGCAAAACCGTCAACCATACACCAGTTTTGTGCTTCTCCCACTCCCAACTGGAAAAATGTTGGTGAAGGCTCTCTTTTTTTTTCTTTTTTTTTCTTTTTTTTCCCCCCTCCTTGTACTGAATACTCATTTTCAGTGAGAAAGTTGGCAGTTACCTAAAGAGTATGCATTTGCACAAGGAACTACTGCAATGCAGTAAAATCCCACTGAGCTGAATGTAGGTATCACCCCAGAATGCTGGAATGCAGCAGAACTTCACTATCTGAAACATACTCTACAAGTATGCTGAGTAGCCAGATTAATACAGATTAGTATTTTGTTACTCTGTCTTTCAGGGCCCCGTGAAAGCTTCAATACAAGAGCAAGTCCTACCAGAATGCTCTTTATACCACAATAAAGTCCAGTTTCCTTCATCTGGTGGTTTAGGTTTGAATTTGTCTCTTAGTATCCTTTTAACAGCTGAATATTTAATTCCTTTTAAATATCTAAAACTGAGATATTACAGGCATTTCTGTTACATATTTATTATGTGTCTACGGTAAATCACAATCCTGCTAAAGAGTTTGAGCTGGTTAAAAATGTTTAGATTCCAATGAAAAATAAATTTGTCCTCATAAACCCTTGTGGGGGGGATTTGTGGCCTTATTCAGGTCAACAGCAAAACTCCCAGTGATTTCAGGAGAGCCTGTATTTCACGATTTTTCTTTTCGTAACTGCTCATAGTTTAGGTAATATGATAGAAAAAGGGCATGTTAACTTTGCAGCTAGTGTACTTGTTGAAAGCAGTCTAGCTGCAGCTGCACAGGTTTTAATTTGAGATTAGTCAAATGTGCTAAGAAAAGTAATGCAAATGCACCTTGGCGCATAGAGGAAACCTCAAGTACCAGTGTTTGAGTCAGTTGAAAGGCAAGAAGTCAAAGCTGAATTTGCTGCTAAGCTCCAGCAAGTTAATTTAGCACTGACAAAACAAAAATTCAGTGTCTAGTCAGCATCCCAGATATCTAACCACTGTACCTGGTTGTTATTATCTCATCTTTGACTCTGTTGTTCCAGATCCATTTGAATATTACATGTTTTACTTTGCAATTAGTTTGATTACACAGAAGGTAAGTACCTTTTGTAATTTTTCCCTTAAAATAGTATTACCCTTTCTTTACAATGCTTTAAGAGCCTGCTGAAATGCTGTCCAGCTAAATTAACGGCACTTTTATCTGTACTTTTAGAATTTGTTATTGCTTTGGTTCAGTTGATGATATAAGACTAGGTAACAAACAAAATACCCACCTCAGGTATACCAGTAAGCAGCCTGTGCAACAACATGCCAGCACGGAGCAGGCAGTGATCCCAGATGGGTGTTCTGCCCCTCTGACCAGTAAGGCTGTTCTTACAGTCATCGCCACAGCATCATACTATGGCATCTGCTTAGTTGGTTTCTCTTCCCGTTGTTCCCTGTTCTGTACAACACTGTGCTCTTCTCACACTGGGTTACATTCACTACTACAGCAACAGTTCTCTTACAGTTAGCTACTTTACCTTTGCTCCAAAGTGTCTTTGTTGTCAGTTCACCCTTTATAACTGCTGGGTTTCTGCTTATTTATACTAAACGGGTCTGGCAGCGTAGCAGGCACTCCCTAGCAGTGGCTTAACGTAACAGTGTGTAACTCCAAGTACATCCTGTGTGTCTGTTTCAGAACTCGCCCGTCACCCGTCATGTCAGCCCTTCCAACAGTGCTTATTTCATCTTGGTAGACACATACCTGAAGTGTTTCCTACCCACAGAAGGAAGTGTCCTTCCTCCACCTACTTCAAATCCTGGGGGAGCCATCCCTTCCCCGACTCCCAGGTAATGACTACAGTGCCAGAGGCAAACTGTGGAAACAGTGCTTACAAAATACAGGTTGTTGGAATGAAATCCCTAACAACTAGAAAACACCTCTGCTCTTTATGATCTGTATGTACTTACTATATTTACAGAATATAAATAGATTTATGTTAATTTAATTTTACTATTTAATATTTACATTTAATATTTTAAAATACTAATTTTAGTAAAGGTTTCATTTGGAAGTCTGAAAGGTAGCTATTATTGAAGCAGAAAAAGCAGGTACAAGCAACAGAAATTCATCAGTTCAGTAACTCCCGTGGTGTTTTGTGCCCTGCAACTGGAGCAGGACAGATGATGGTAGTTTTTACTATCTTCAGACACATAAAGCATGTGGTAAAGATAGCACTGGTGATATAACTGCTGTTATAAGGAAGCTTTGCATTTTTCATTAATGTTGCTATAAAGCCAGACAACTTGGCAGATGGTCATTTTGTTTCAGTTCTGAGGTTGCCATCCTTAATTGTTTAATGCTCTCATTACCTGTTTTGCAGTTCTTTGAAATTGCTATGTCAGGACCATGGCTTTGTTGCAGATTGACAGTGCTCATAGGTTTCTTAGTTGATAACTTCCTGATATAAAAAGCCAAAACATGTATTAGTCATCAAATCATATGAGTGACTGCATTTCAGGTGACTTTTTGCACAGTAATAGATCAAGCTATTTAGCCACAACTGGAAGGAGGAGGAGGAGGATGAAAGATTTTTCACCACTTACTGAAGTTCTGTACATCTATGTGATAACGGCATAAAACGAAACTCACAAAGCTGAAGTGAAAATTCTCAAATACAAGCAGCCAGTCTTTTGTGCTTTATGATGGCTAAGTGTGCAAAAGTCCACGTTTTCAGAATTGGTTTTGCTACTTCAATTTATAAAATAATATCAATATTAAATTATCTATAAATATTAGCTCTTTTATACAAATTAAAAATAAATAGCCATTATATTTTATATAACTGCATTTTAAATAAATTTCAAATATCAGTTTACATGATCTGTTGAGCCTTAGTGTATACCTAGGAAAATACAGGTCAGGTGAATTATGTACATAGAAGGCAGAGTGAAAGAAAAACTGAGTAGAAGAAAGTAAAACCGCATGCATTATTGAACATAACACGGGGTCTGGGTGAAGCTGGTTCCACACAGTGTGAATAGTGATGTAGTGCTTGTTTGTAGTTAAAGTGACTAGTAATTATAACACATTGCGGAGGTTTGAAATGTGTAATCAACTATGCAGTTTTACTTCTTAAAGACTGTTTTCCAGTTATAAACTGGTAGTTAAAAGCAATTATCTATTTCTCTGTACTGAGGGTTACTGACTCCAGTATTTCCATTCATTTGTCTTTAAAGGTCGCCAGCAGTGCCTTTCACTTCCTATGGCATGCATCACACCAGCTTGCTGAAACGGCACATTGCCCATCAGCCTTCTGTGAATGCTGACCCAGCTTCCCAGGAGATCTGGAGATCAGAAACACTGCTTCAGGTAGGCTGGATTTAAGGAAGAAGACAACACACAATATTCCTTGCTGCTAACTGAGGAATCTTTTTAAACCAGAGGTGTTCTGCCATTTTGGTTTTGGAATTGAGCAGTGCAGCTGTTGTTTTCTGTTAGTGGAACAAAGAACCACTGTGAAACTGTTAAGCTGTAATTTTGAAAGGCACTTAAGACCTTTTTTTAGACTTAATATACAACAACTGATCTCAAGCATTTGAGCAATTTTTTCCAGAAGTTTCTAAATCTGATTTTTTTTTTTTTTTTTTTTTAATCTTGCGTCAATTCTATGCTCTAAGCAAAGGTTGACCTCAGAGAAAGTTGTTTCTGTTCACTGTTCACCATCAAGGGAAGGGAAAGGAGAACCTAGACTTAACAGTTGTTCTGAAACAAGTTCCTACCATGTTGCTGAACTATGGATGCTTAGCAGGTGCGAACAGTATGCCAACTCAGTCATTCACATTGACATGATGATAACCTGAAACATCTCTGAATAGGTTCCTGTCTATTTACAAGTACAGCTTAGTTTTCAATTTATATACTGTGGTCTTCCCTTATACCTAGCTTGTGACTGACAAGTCCTGGATTATTTCTCTTTCCCTAGCTGAGAGAGTATTTGTTTTGCAGATCTTTGTTGAAATGTGGCTACATCATTATTCACTGGAAATGTATCAGAAAATGCAGTCCCCTCATGTCAAGGTAATGGTTTGTACTTCATTCATGAGCATCACCTGATGGTTGACCTCTTATCTTGGGGTAAATCTCCTGTTCTGTGGATAATTTATTTGGTGTATTTGTCCATAAGAAAGAAATAACATACCAGAGTATCTACATGAGTGTGTCAGAATTGCTAATGCAGTTATGAAGAATGTTGTGAATTAAGTGTGTCACCCAGATGGGCCTTCATTGCAGAAGCTGTGTTGTTTCTGTTTTGTTCTTTGTAGAAGAAAAGTTTGTGGGATGGTCACAACAATCTGAACACCAGTAATCAAACCACTAATGATGGGGAAGATGCTGCTGTAAAATTATAGCATTAAATCCTGCTGGGGCAACATGGCTGCTAAAAATAGCTAAAATCGATTTCCAGCAGTGATACCACAGCATCTGTTACTGAAATACCAATCAGTAATTTCTGAGATCCGTAACCATTTTTTAGCATAAATCCAAAATAAAAAAGGAAACTTTACCAAACTGTCCATCAGTGTTAAATAAATAAGCCTTTTGTTGTTCTATATTCCAAAATATGCTTTTCACCGTAATGGTGTCAGAAGCAGTTCTGTAGCTACAGCATTCAGAATATCTTAAAAACTCTTGCTCGGATAATACACTGTTGTAAGCAGTTTGTGGTGGCCTGTTTCGTAACAAACTACTGCATGTAAAAATTAAGTAAGTGTTGTGGAGGCTAAGATCAAAGGCATTATAAATGTAAAGGGAATTTGAAGGAGAAGGTGTTGATCCTCTGAATTCCCTCTGGGTCACAGTGGGACTTTCATAGAAGGGGAAGGAAATACCAAAGCTACTCAGGATTTATTCCTGTGCGAAAAGGCAATAGGAGAGTTGATTGACTGATAAATTTCGATCCTTTACTCCACAGGCTACAAAATAACATAGCTGAAGTGTGATGGGTTTTGTCTCTTATTCTTAAAAGTTGAGGTCAAAATGCAAACTCGGTAATGTTGCAAAGTCTCCACTTGGGACTCCCAGCAGCATGGCTGTGCACCTGTGATGGAAAGGCTTTGCTTTGGAATACCTTTGGTCTGTCTGTCTGTCCAGTCTTTGTGCATCAAGCGCTGTGCTTAGGCCAGATATAACGACTGCTTTAAACTTCTCTCCTCTGTTCACCCCTCTGTATTTCAGATGTTCTCTTCTAACACCTAGGGAGCAGCAGTTACAGACAATGAGTACCAACGTTATGGTGGAATAGGGCCTAGGTAGAGCTTAAAGTTCTCTGAAATCATCACCTCAGGATCTCCCACAAGATGTGTTGAGGCACAGCTTGAGGCCATAACTCTCTGATGGTGTTCTAGTTTCATCTTTGATGGGAAGAAATCATGGGTGTATTGAAAAAGGAAGTCTTCACTCTTTGGGGGTTAGACACCTGATCAGGGGGCTGGAATGCCCCCTGACATCCTTAAATGGATGAAGGATCCTGCCTGCAGGACTGAGGAAGGGTTCTAGATCAGGTGGGGACAGGATTGTTCATAAGCCTGTGATATTTAAACTAAGCTTTGTAGACTAGTCTCAGGGTGGGCTTAAGGAGAATAGTCTGCTTCATAGTTCCTCACATGAGGAAGCAGAATCTGCAGAAATGCAAGTTTTGATTTAATATAAAGGTTAAAGGACTTGACGGGAAACCTAAGGTCACCCTAAACCTTATTCTTAAAATTATTAATTATGCAGGTTCAATTGATTCTATTTAGCCTTCTGTGCCTTTGGAAGGAGGGGTTATTAGTGACCATTCATCCCTGGATCTAGACCTGTTTGACCATCAGTCACTTGAAATGGCTACGTACCTGTATTGGAAGGTGGGATGAGGTTTCACAGCACTTGCTCTTTGTCCAGCAGTCAGAGTTGTTTGCTTTGATGGGCCAAGCCAAATCCCAGATATGTAACTTCCCTGTGAAGTTCCTCAAAGAATGATAGTTTCCTTAAACCTTGTTAATGTCATCACAGACTTCTCCTTAAGTAGAAGGTGATGGAATGGGAATGAAAAGTAAATAGTTTCTTCTGAGAAGATTTACTTCTTTTCTACTTTACCACTTTGAATTCTTTCTCGGTCTGGTGTGAACCTGAGGTTGACACTGTTTGCTATACTGAGTTTCACTGTTTCCCCCATTAATTCAACTATTTTCCTATTCTTTTACATTGTCTATTTGCTTTTTCTTTCTTGGATGATCCAGAGCCCAAAGCATGCAGCATCTCTTTTCCTATCCCCTTCTGCTGTAATCACAACAAACCCTTAAAAAGTTGCTTGATAAACTTTTATGTAATGCTTCCCGAGCTTCAATGCCAGGTGCCACAGACCCCAGCACTGCATGTGGAACACCCATTAGACTACAGTTTCTTGCTACTGATTCCTGTAGCAGGGGAGTCAGTTATGAAGCAGATGATGTGTCTGAGCTGTTGGGGAGCTTGTAGTAGCAATCCTACCACTCTTAAGAGTCTAAGACCAAAAGATACCAAACTGGCACTAGAGGAGGCTGGGTAGGGGCTGTTCAAAGACAGCAGAGGTGTGATCTGGAGAGTTAGTTTAGATGCCTGACAGTAGTCATTGGGATCTGTGTAGTGTACATTTGTTGTTTTATGTTTTTCATTAATTTCACACATTTTTGTCACTGTCACTACAGTATCCTCTTCACCACATTGTCAAAAAATACTCTTTACCTTATTCATCCAAGAAGGGATCTGGCTGAGGCTTGCAGAGACCTCAGTATTAAGGCAAGATGCCTTTTGCATCAGCATATATCGTTGTCTGTTAGCTATGTCTTTTGCCTTTTTACACATGTGATGTTTCCCTAATAGTAAAAGAGCTGCAGCCTTCCAAACTTAAAAGCAGAAGGAGAATGCAGAGGATTTCTCAGAACTGGAAGCTTACTGGACAGGCTCACAGTGATTATAAAAAGCCAAACTTGTTTCCCTTCTGTTCCTTGGGAAGAAAAAAGTACCAATTTGAGTTTCTTCCCGGTACACAAACCCCGCTTCTCCAGCAGCACAGGAAGAAATGACAAGTTTTCAAAATAGTATTTAAAAAGTTTGCAGAATATTGAATGCTTTTACTCCATTATTTAATAAAACACTGTAACAGTGTATAAATCCTCTCACTGCAGTTCAGTTAACTCCTGAAATGGGAAGTTTATTTGGCAAAAGCTCCATAGCCCTTACCTCTGCTCTGAGGGTAGCACGGAGAACAGCCACAGCCACTTACAATTATATTTTTTGGACACCTGCTCCCAGTTGTATTTCCAAGTTGATAAAGGGTATGAAATACTGTGGAATCAATCTACTGAACAGCAGAAAGAAGAGGATACTGTGGCTGCAGTTGTTATTGTGATATGTTGTCCCTGACTGTATTTGTGATGTTCATCTCCCGCCCCCCGCGCCCCCCCCCCCTTCTTCCTTGGGCTCATTCTCACTTTTTTTTTCTCTTGCTCTCTTCTCTCCTTTTTTCCCTCCCCCCCTTCCTTTTTGTTTCTGTTGTCTCAGCTGGAGGTTCTCCACTACCGACTCAGTATCTCCAGTAAACACCATGGTAGTCCTGCCCAATCCAGCTACCAGGCCCTCCACGCATACCAAGTATTACCATCTTTTCATTTTGTTTCCTTTATAAAAATCTTGTTCCATCATATAATCTGCGAAGTGTATTGGTGCTAGCTGTACAGCAGCTTTTTCTGCTAAGGTATGGTTTTACAACTTGATTGAGAGCACTGCATTGAGAGTTACTAAATTTTCAGTGAAAACAGATACTGAGAAGTATCAGCAAAGGTCATGGAAGAAGTAGTTAAAATCTAGTATATTATGAGAACTAATTGGGAATTCTAATTTTAAACATGCATTCTTGTAATGCATTGTAGAAAGAGGCTTATCAGCTATGCTGACATTTTTTGACACCAAAACTGGCCTCACTGATGGCAGATTTCTGCCCCTCACACATAGTCATTTAAGCAAAACTTGCATGGAAGAGAAGATCAGAATATGCAAGGTAGGTAACATCTAGGGTTTTTTAGTCAGTGAAATGTCACTGGATAGTACTAAATCTGTAGTGGAATGTGATCTTGACTATCCAGTTTTGCAGAAGCACACTTGTGGTACATTTGCAGATTGTTCAGGAAATGTGCATGCAAAAACATTCCTGTTGGAACAGATTGCTGATTCCTCTTTCCCTACTTCAGCCCTTTATTCATTGGGTCTTCATTTTGGGAAAGGGGAGGGCTGAGCATATGTACTATAAAGCTTTTATTATACTATAAAGCTCTTTAGCACTACAGGGAATTTTCCTGCTGTTTAATCCTTTTTTTTTTTAATAAAGTGCTGTGGTATCTCAAGGTACTGCTTAGTAAGGAAAACAGGAACTACTACTTGTCTTTAAATCTTTTTTACTATTAATTTTATCTAATTACTGTGTTAAGAAAAGAATGGCGTTTACCCATCCTGTAAGCTTAAGTTTGATAACAAAAACACTTCTGAGGAAAAATACTTTTTAAACCAGTGATGTTCATAATGGTTCTGATCCAGGCTAGGAGGTAATTGTAAGAATTGCTAAGCAGAAAAACTACTAGCATCACCTGAAACAATGTAGTAAAATAGTGGTATGGGGCTTTTTGTAAATTCAAAATGCACCTTTAAGGGGAGCCTAGCATTTTTTTTAAATTACACTCTTTAAAGGCCTATAGCAGATACTCAAATTCTCTTAATTGTTTTTGGAGATACTGATCTAAACTAGGACCAAGTAATTTCTGAGTTCTGCCCCCTTAAATAAACTCTTCTCAGGACTGTAGAAAACGTGCTGACTTATAAAGGAGCTGTCAAGAATACAAGCCAAGCCTTCATTAGAACTGGTAACAGGTTATCCTGTCCCCTAGCAGAGCCTCAGATCTGGCTGTACTACGTGACTATATCTATCATCAAGCACTGAATCTGTTTCCTAGAGTGAACTTCACAGTGTATTTTAAAGAGATTGTAAAAACACATCTGCTTTGCCTCACACATTGCAGAGAAAGGACACACAAAGACACAAACACATGCACAGGGCCCCCCTCCCACCCCCAGTACTGAAAATACTGTTGAATTGATTTAAGAAGTTGAAGGGTTTTGTATAAAAATGCCTGTCAGTCCCCTAGAATCATATTCAGTGTCTTACCTCAGCATAGCTGCATTTGGCATCCTGGAAACGTCTTGCAGCTATTGTCTAATATGCTCTTCCAGCATCTTCCATTATACTTGCACCTATAACTCGTTTCATGTACATTCTTCTCAACTTTTGAGAAACAGGAGAGCTATAAGACTTAGAATACAAATGATCTTTTAAAGTCTGCCTTCAGTAGTGGATTGAGATTAGTTCACTACTCTTAAAACAGATTACAGTAGCAAAGGAGTTAGTGCTTTGACCCCAGATTCTGCAGCAGACCAGCTCTGAAGGTCTAGACCCAGAAGGACTAGTTTGTTTTGATTTTTTTACCATATTCATCTCCCTGCTATATCACAGACTCACTCATTTATTAATAACATTGCTGTGGCTCACCACCACTCCTTATGCTACTCCCACCCAGGCTACTTCTGCCCAGAATGATGCTAGAAGCAGGACTTGAAGCAGTTCTTATTCTTACCATAACTCTTTCTAGGATCATTCTTTCTTATAAGGCAGACGAGTACCAGCATAGGAAGGCCAGCCAAGCACACAAACAAAGGATCTGTTGTGCTGTCCACAGCAATGAACTTATAACCATAATGAAAGGCTGAATATTCTTTTCTTAGAAAAGGGTAAGTTGAAATCCACAAGTTATTCTGTTGTTTAATGCTAGCCTGAAATTCAGTGCTTTAGAGTACTGTGGATACTTTTTCTTACAATCATTATTAAAAATATGCTAGTGTTTGTTAGTGTACTGATGGAAGATGGTTGCAGCTTGTCCTAAGGAGCCAGTCTGTCTAAAATCAGATGGCACCAAACTACAGTGAAGAACCTAGGAGGATGACAGCATTTCTTGTATTTCGATTTCTGATTTGAGAATATGATTTTTCTGAATTATCTCCTGGACGTTTAGTGTATGATACCCATTATCTTCCTACCTTTTGCTTTGAATCTAGGAGTCATTTAAGCCTACTGAAGAGCATGTGCTAGTGGTAAGACTACTTGTGAAACATCTGCATGCTTTCAGCAACAGCTTGAAACCAGAGCCTCTCTCCCCTTCAGCCCACTCCCACACAGCCAGCCCACTAGAGGAGTTTAAAAGGTAGGTACCTGAGCAGTCTGTCTCTGAAACATAGAGAGCTTCTCCCTGAAAAGAGGTTGAATTAGGTTGTTTTGATGGTTAAATACAGAAGTACGTTATTAAAAGTATGTAAGAGCTAACAGATTATGTTTCTTACGTCCACTAGATTGGGGGGCAGCCTCAGGAGGGGGGTTGTCTTGCTATTACACTAGTCTGTATCCTGGTACAAGTCAGAGGAAAGAAAATGCTTCCAGAGATTTCTGGCCAAGGTTGGTAGAGAATTTTATGCTTATGTATAGGAGCTGAAAAGCAGTTGCTTGAAGTAGTATCAGTTAAGAAGGAACAAGTTTGGGATGGTCCTTTCTGTATTTTTATTTGTGGAAGCTTTTTGTTTTTAAAATTTGCTTCTGGTTTATGCATGTGACTGTTTATGAATCTGTTTTCAGGGTTGTAATTCCTCGGTTTGTCCAGGAGAAACTTTATATATTTCTGCAACACTGTTTTGGCCATTGGCCTCTGGATGCTTCTTTCAGAGCAGTATGTACCTGGTTCTCTTTCTAAAAGTCTGTACTCAACAGAACTAGTAATTAGTTATTGCTGTTTAGCAGCTATTTCTTGGTCTTCAAATCTTCTTTTTCTAGAGGGGTTAAGTTCTTTTTCTCTAACAGAAAATGTACATGTTATGTAGAGTGCCAAATGGACACAAGAAGGAAGTTGAAAAGATCATGGTGAGAATTACTACAGGTTGTTGGCTGATTTTTCTGACAGTGAAAATGGCTGTCAATTGAAAAGTAGTAGGTGTTACTCCTGTAAAACAGATGCATTCTTATAGGTCCTAATTTCTTAATATCTTACCTAATAGAACAGGTCATAAACAAAAGTAATTGTGATTTTTATTTTGCAGTGGATACTGCAAATATTACCTCCTGCAAGCAGGAAAAGAAATATCAGGCCATGACTCTTGGTAATTAACGTAGGAATTTAAAAGTGCAGAATGTAACAGACTAGACCTTCCTCACTGGACCTGTCGTTAGCTATATCGCTGTGCCTCAGGTACACACGTAAGACAGACTGTCAGAAGAAATGTTTGCAGAGGCCAAGGCAAATCTATTCTTGGCTTCAGTGCAATCAGGACACCACTCCTCAGGGTGGTGGGTACCTGTATGTAGCAGAGGAGAGCTGAACTTTTACTAATGTAGCATCTTGTTTACTTCCTTCAACAGAGATTCAGTGAACACGATCATTTGAGTATTATAGAAAATCCAGACTGTTCCTAATGAACATGCACTGAAGTTTTTTCAGTTCTTTCAGAGATACTTAGATTACTAGAGAGAGCTTTATTACTAAAAAACTTCTAGGTTTCATTAAGATAATATTCACTAGGTTTAAAAGAATCAAGCAAAAACACGTGTCTTCCTTGCCAGAAAGTATTGGTATTCATGTATTTACGTGTGATTTTGCTTAGGTTCTTGAGATGTGGTTAAGTTACTTGCAGCCTTGGAGGTATGCTCCAGAAAAGCCACCACAAAGTGCTGAGCCCTTGCCTCGCAGCGTGTCGGAGAAATGGTAAGGAGGAAAGCAGCTGCGAGTTATATGAATCAGACCTCAAGTTTATGATATCCTGAGTAAAACGGCAGGATTTCAAGAACCATACTCCAACCTGAATTAGCTTCCTGTACAAGATTATAGAGATTATTTCTTACAACACAAGATTCTGTTTTGAGAGGAAGTCTTTTGTCTCAGTACAGATAGATGGACTATCTGTTCAGAGACAGTATAAAACATCCCCTTAATGATTTGTTTGGCAGAAGACAAAAATACAATTATTTAAATAGCTGTACTCACAAGTTCTGTACTCACTTTGACAGGTCAACCTTCGTTCAAGAAAACCTACTCATGTATACTAAGCTGTTTGTAGGATTTCTGAACAGAGCTCTTCGAACAGACTTGGTCAGTCCAAAAAATGCTCTCATGGTGTTCCGAGTAGCCAAGGTCTTTGCTCAGCCCAATCTAGCTGAAATGATCCTGAAAGGTAAATGGATATTTTGACATTCTGCGCTGTCCTGTCTCAGTCTTTCTCCACAATGACTACAATCTTGCCTCAGAAGCACTGAGGTGGGTAGACTTACTCTCCCATGTTGTATGCTATTTTGCCACTCAAAAAGTCTGTGTGTCTTCACTAATGTGTGTTGCATTGGTTTAGTATGTCTATAGTTCTTTTCTAACCACCATCATTTAGATTTCATTCCACAATTTTTCTTTCAAGAACACAATATTGGGCATTTACAATAAAGTCAGTTTTTCTTGCATGTCTTACTGCATTATTTACCTCAGGAGGATTAAAACTTCTTATCTATACTTAGCAAAACAGCTAGTCATGTATGCACCTCAGGATAATGAGGATACAGTAAATCTGGGAGAGGCAAGATTTGACAAGTATCTATGTCTGAAGCATCAAGATTCTCCACTGCCTTTGTTGAAAAAAAAGTTCCAGGCTTAAAATGTTGTCAGTATGGTCTGCATTTAAATGCACGCTGACTTTTCTGCTGTGGGCAGAGAAAATTAATAAAAAAAAAGGTAATTAAGGCCTCTTTCCCCCTAGAACTACCTGCCTATCTAGAAGCAAGTTGCCCAGCAGCCTTAAGATGCTTTGTAGCTAGAGCTTCCCCAGGCAAACCCAGGAGTATTACGTAACCATCTTCACTACTATTCTCAAATTCTAGGAGAACAGTTATTCCTGGAGCCTGAACTTGTTATTCCCCATCGTCAACACCGACTCTTTATGACCCCCCCACTTGGTGGAAGCTTCTTCTCCTCATGGCCTCCAACTATTACAGATGCCTCCTTTAAGGTGAAGAGTCATGTTTACAGCCTAGAAGGACAGGACTTCCAGTATAAACAGATGTTTGGCACAGAAGTCAGGAATTTGGTGAGCAACAAGTTTTTTGTCACCTGTCTTTCTACTTTGACAGACGTTTTCTCAGTGCTGAACATCTGTATTGGTATAAGTTCAGAGCGGAAAACTTCACACCCTGCACTACTTACTGTATAATTAAGTGTGCTGATGGCGACTTCTGGAACTTGAGGGTTCTCAATCCAGCACAGCTGTAAAATCTGCTTGCTCTTTGCTAAATAAGAAGTTAACGTAGCAGCCTTCTGCCTTGGAGTATATTGTATTTAGTCTCAAACATGCTTACTGTGAACTTTTGATTCACTGTGTTGATTAGTACCCATCAGCAGGTCAGATAAAAATAGCAGAAGGGAAAACAGAGGTTGAAAACCTAAGAAGCCCTCAAGTTTCTTAAATGCTTCAACAGCAAAGAATAACTTTGTCTTATTGGAAATGCAACTAACAGTCTTAGCACAAAGTCCATGAAAGTTACGAATGAGTTTGCTGGGTTTGCTCACTGCTGGGTATTAAGGCACAGTTTTACCCATGTGTAGCACTCCTTTACTTTTGTCCCACACAGTTAATTTTTTGTTTGTTTGTTTTAGGTGTTAAAACTGGCTCAGTTAATTTGGCAGGCACAGCAGACAGCAAAATCCATATCAGACCATTCTGCAGAGACAATGGCTAGCCAGTCCTTCTTTTCATGGTTTAGATTTACACCATCTGAGATGAATGGCTCCTACACAGGCAATGACCTTGATGAAATTGGGCAAGACAGCATCAAAAAAACAGATGAATATTTAGAGAAGGCACTGGAATACTTGTGCCAAATCTTTAAGGTATGTAACATCCAAGAACTTTCTCTATGCAGCAGTGTGAGCAAGAGTCAGGATTCCTCAAATGTACTTTGTGGGGTCAACAGAGCCATCCAGCTTGCAAATTCTGTCGTAAATGTCTTCTAGGCTTGACTTTACCTGACCACTTCAAAACATTTTTCAATATAAATGGAACTAGATGCTCTGAATTTCTAAATACCAAGCCAGCTTTGTTTCAAGTGACCATTTTTTTGCACTGTATAGTTTATACCAAACTTGTCTCTTTACTTGTGCCTGTAATGTTTACAAACAGGTGAAGCATAGCTTAAATTTTAAAAACAGTCCAGTATCTTCTAAATGTAAAGAGCTATAAAAATATAATATTTAACTGCAGCTATAGATGAACAGATGAACTACAAGTAGTCTGCTTCTTTGGTTAAACTTAAAAAAATAATTTTCTTGTCGGCCACCCTCCCTTCATACGGAATTGACAGATGACGACAGCTATTTGACAGCTCTCTAAGAGTAAGGGACATGTAAACCAGAATAGCGCTCTCGGATTTTATGAGCACTGACAAGAAATCTGGAGACTTTCATCTCCAGTTAGTGTTTAATTGAGGTGCTATTAAGCAGTTCTTGGTACCTGTGCTGGCTGTCAAGGGCTCCAGTGCTGAAGAGTTTCTGAAGAAATAAATGAAATAGAAGGGGGCAGATAAAACACGTGCTTTAGAACTGTGTTATTCTCGAGTAGCTGAATGAAGCCCAACTGACCCAGATGATGATGAAGTGTGGGACAGCCCAAGACGAGAATGGAAAAAAACAGCTTCCAGACTGTATTGAAAGCGAGGATGGCCTCATTCTTACACCCCTTGGCAAGTACCAGGTGAGATTAGATTAGATTAGATTCCATGTTGCTACATCAGATTGTTCTTAAAAAAAACAAGTCCTTCTACATCGAGAGAAATGCAACTTACATGGTGCCAAGACAGGTGCCTGGATAAAGGTATTTCAGATGGGAGCTACAATGGGTTTATTTTCCTGTTTCTAGATCATAAATGGCTTACGTAGATTTGAGGTGCAGTATCAAGGAGATACTGAGCTTCAGCCCATCCGAAGCTATGAGAACGCAACTCTTGTCCGCCTCCTATTTCGATTATCCTCAGCGCTTAATGAAAGGGTAAGTACAGCACTGCTTCTATGTATATTCCATTGTAGATTTCTGTTCTTCACTGCACTTGCACATATATGATGCTTGGTTTGTTCTTGTTCTATCTCCTTTACTGTGTTCTAGGTGGGCATTTCCTAATAGTATCACGCCCGCTTCTCTACCTGTAGTTCTGCTTTTCCTATGCAAAACATTAGTAAATAACATTAAAACGTATTCTTTATGCTTGATGAACGATGAAGTATCATTCAGAATGAATGTTTCTAAAACAAAAAAAGCAAATCCTTTTATTCCTATAGATATAACAGATAACAAGGCAAGTCTGCATAAAGCAGTTCTGTTTAAAAGGGTATTTTAATTTCCCCCTCTATCTCCTATAATCCTCATCCTATAAATGAAGAAAACTTTAAGTTACTTTATGATGGTAGTTGCTGTAGAATACTAATGTTTAAATTTTTCTTACCTCAGTTTGCTGATCAGATGGATGTGCTTTGCTCCAGGGAAGATTTTGTTGGCAGACTTTGTCGCTATCATCTTACCAACCCACACCTCATACACAAAATCAGGTACAGTCCTGTCGTGAAAGACAGAACAAGCCAGAACTGGGGACCAAGGATCAGTCTGAGGTTTCTGGCTAGCTACAGGACTCTCCTTTCTCTGCTAATGATCTACTTTATTGCATCCTGGTTTTACATTGGGCCAGCGGGATGCACATTCATTATCCTGATTGGATATTTTCTTTATGCTGTAATAATGACTTTTCTCTTTGAAGGATGGAAACCACATGAACACTAATTTCCTTTGTTCAGCTTACACTTGTAAAAATAAATGTTTTAAGGATGACCCTGGGATTCAGTGACTGAAATGTCTGAATTACCGTATCAGGTCTTCCAGATATGATTTAATATTTTTTAATATTAAAGTTAATTGAGTTTTAAACAACAATATGGTCTTGTGGAATGGAGATAATGTAAATTTTATTTTTATAAAAGTGTTCCTATAGAATCTAGTTAATGACTTATTTTTGGGGAGGGCAGGGAGTAAGATAACTACAGCACATTAATAATAAGGCATAAATATTTTCAGAAATGTGCTGGGTAAAAAGGTAAGTGCAGAAAACAAAGGCATGGTGCTTCAAAACAGGAAGATGTGTTCATTAGCATGATAATTCCCAAAAGGGGTGCCTGCAAGAACATTTTACTCACATTCTACCCTTAAGCATTCAGTCTCTAGAAGCTAGCAGGAGCAAGCAGTCCTGGGGAGCCAAAAGGCAGGATGCAGCTACAGATGCACCTGCTGCCTGGCTCTGCTAGACAAGCTCAGGGTAGCTTATATAGCAAAGATACAAACCTAGACTTTAACACAGAAATGCTATGCCTGAGGTAACAAGTTTGAGAATCACACACTATCCTTGTTCCATAAAGAAAAGCAGTAATTCACTCAAAATACCAAAACTCTGGGTAAAAAAGTTTTCACTGAAGTTTGAAGTCTCATCAAGGAGCCAGGACAGTCCATCACACAATAACCAAGCTCACCGGCAGGGCGGTAATCCTAACAGAACACCTTTCCCAACAGAAAAAGAAACGGTTTCAGGTAATCACAGTAACACTGATTTGCTGCATTCCTCTCTGCAGTCCAACTGCCACACCAGCAGTGCCTATGATAAAAAAAGAAGGTAGTTTTTCCACCACTGAAACAAACACTAGTGAGCAACTTTGTTGACAGAGAACTCAGGCTATTCAGATAAGCCATCTTCAACAAACTGCACTTGAATTCAACACTCATTCTCATTTCCACAACACTGCTTTGAACATTTACCTTGAAGTTTCAGGATAGATTCTTCAGCTCATTTCAAGTAAAAGCTGATTACGAATTAATTCTGTATGTCATTTGTTCAGGAAAGGACCAGATGTGTTCATAACAGGGGCATTTTCTGAATTCACTTTGAATGCCCCAACAGCTGGAAAAGTACCCAAACATTAATATGAATTTACACCTTTCTAAGGATTTGCAAATAAGCTTGGTTTTTTATTTTAGCAAGAGCTATAAGCAGCTTATGACAGTTTGCTCATCAGCAGAAAAAGAAGGCAGCTTATTGATGCACAGCTACTGATTTGCCCTTTGTGAGCATATGACCCACGTCCAGTTTTCACAATTTATTTCTCAACTGAGAAGCTGCTGTATGTCAGGATGCTCACCCCACCCTCTTAGTCTAACATCTCATTACATCTTGTTTGAAGGAAAACTAAAAGGTTCTGCAGTGACTGCTCTGGAAACTGCAGTAGTGCACTGGTGTCACTGGTTCTTTTGCCCTAAGGGAAGTGTCAGCCATGTAACAGTACTGGTTTAAAAAATTACATCTTTTGTTTGTAGATAGCACTACTAATCTCTTGATCAGGCCTTCCAATTTACTACAAGGACAGTAAAGATAGTGTTGCATGGGATGAAGAGCCATTTATGATTTCCACCCCTAACCTTCAAAGCCTATGAGTTTTCACTTACCATGGAAAAAAGTAACCATCATCCAATGGACACAAGGGAATTGGCATCTAAGGATCAACATGGGAAGAGCAGTATAACGTTAGCATCCAACACAGGAATAATAATAAATTTATTACAATAGAAACAAACAGATAATGCATTAGTTCATGTACAAAAACTGAGCGTTCTGCTGCCTCAGTCAGTGCTTACTAAATACCCACATTTAAAAACATCCTAAAACTGATGACACCACACAGATTTACGAAGTTCAGAGCAATTTCTTGACACTACTGTAAGAGAGCCCAGCTACTCTTTCAGGTTTGCTGCGCAATACAGGGAGATGGAGCAGAATATGACAGTAACATTTGAAACTTCAAATTCTTCTGCACCAGGAAATTAAGAGCAAGCAACTTATAAGCATCGGAAAATAAAAACAATCGCACTACGCATTAAATTAGTTACTCGTGGCAAATGTTTTCATTAGAAGTGCCCACCAATAAGGCAGCTGATGACTGACTTGAGTGCCCATCATTGCTCAAGGCACAAAATACTAAGCTGTCAGTTCTACTCCTGAGCTATGGTTTTTTTTTTCCTTTTCTTCTTAAACAAACTGATGTAGCATAGAAGCTTTTTCACTGAACTGCATCAACTCCCAAAGGAAGCTAGACATCTCAGAAAGACCTCTTAGTACAAGAAATGTAGCTACAAGCCCACTTGACTGATCTGCATTACTAGGGCTTTACACTGTTGGGTTCCCTGCCACCACCACCTTTATGTACACATTTACTGAGTTTATAGAGGAAGTGAGTGTGCACATTAATATCTCATCTTGCTCATCACCTCACTCTCTTGGAGTGAGAAACATGTGGTCCATGCTAACCAAAACCAGTTTATACAAAGTAGTGTTTAAAATAAACTATAAAATACTTCTTTCCTCTATTTCATTTCCCCACCCCCAAGCATAATTATCCAGATTTATCTCACATATTTGAGGGATGCCTTAAAAAGCCGTAATTTATCCTGTCTCTGGGCAAAGCTAATGGGCAAAAAGATTCCTGCAACCACTGAAAAGTTTGCAAGCACATTCTAGTTGCAGCTAATTTATTTCTGGGGCAGTATCAGGTCACAAAACATACAGCGTGAAAGGAATACTGGCACTGAGCAAACTTTGAAGCAAATTAGGATATTCTCACTCTACTCCCTCTTATACCAGACTCCCTGATGGAAGTCCACAAATAATTTCTTCTCTAAGAAGACAATAAAAACTCATCCTAATACAGTCTCAAGAACCATATATACATATTCTGTATATTTGAAAACGCTGGCAAAAGTCCACAGAGGCAGAAGATAAAAAGCATGAAAGCTAAGTCTAACATCAGGTTCCCTACTGAACCTGACACCTAGAAACAAAACAACATAAGGCTTCTTTCTTCTGAAGTACCCTCCCCAAAATGTGATTTTCCAGTGGCATGTGGAAGAGGCCAGCTGCTGAGACCTTCTTTCTTGCTTTGTGATTTAGAAAGTGAGATGTTATGCAGCAGAGAGGCAGGCCTGACGAATACTTTGTGCCCAGGTGTTTAAGAGTGCTGTGACTGAATGCTTGTCTGGAAGTTGCAATAGTTTTGAAGTCATGTACCGATACACTGACTGCAAAAAGGGATTGGCTGCTAGAAGAAAGAAAAAGAAAAAAAAGAGAACAGATAAACAATTATAATAAAAATAATATTTTAAAAATAGTAACATTAGCTGTTTACATTTCCCCACTATTACCACATACAAATGCCCAACAAATGTCATGCTAGCATCCTCATACCATACTGTCTCGGGTTTTTAATCCACAGAGGGCTCTGATCTGGATAGTCCGCTGGAACGCTGAGCTGTAGTGGTGGGACATTTGGAAGATTCTTGTCATCTAGAATGCAAACACACTTCCCATCAGAACAAAGCATTCCTTGCTGGACAGACGGGGGGGTTGTGCATAATTCAGCTTGGTTTCTAGCCTCTTGAACCCCAAGGAGGGACCAGGCAGTAGATCTTAATTTTTACTGGAAGGCAATCTCATTGCTCACTTCAACAACACTTAAATTCTTGGAAGAAAATCCGGGATGGCAAACAGCTCCACCTCTTACACATTATGCACCTTGCCAAGCTCATAATTTCATCAGGTGAACTTCACTGACTTAGCTACCTCATTTTTGAAAATTAAGTGCCTTAAATACTAATATTCAGTACAAAACCAGTTCCAATTTCTCAAATGAAGGGGAGGAGGAAAGAATCTATTTTCCCCATTGGAATACAAGAGCAAAACAAGTTAACAGACTGTAACACTTTATGATTATTCAGGTGAGATGAAAAAAAAAAAGATGTAATCTGAATTTCTTTTTTGAACATACACCATTGTCAGTGATCATCAGCACAAATTGAGTTAGATCCTCCCAAGAATTAACACAGTATTTCTCTAGCTCTGTCTTAGTTGTTGAAGGCAGAACAATTCTTGCATACCAGCATAGGTCAAATCAGGAATCAAGATTGTTGCTAGCAAGAGGTAATTTTCTAGACACTAAAGATGAGCAATTGCAGCTTCAGTGCAAAGAAAGGATCAGTGTGACTGAAGTCTCCAGCTGTACCCTAAAGCAGGCTGTGCAAATGTCATGACTAAGCAGTGCTATGAATCCGGTAAATATAGACTTCATACAGAAGTCACCGGTTAGCAAGATTCAAGGCTGTTAGCAAAAAACTTCAGATTTCTACAATCAAGCTCAGTAATTCTTTCTGAATTCAGCCCTTAGTTTCTTCTTGCTTACCTAGCTTGCATATGAGATGAACCGTGCCATTATTACTGCAGTGGGAAGGGTCCAGGTTCACTAGGAATTTAGGATTTAATCTTGCAACTTCCCCTTGCAAGACATTTGGTATTGTCTGTCTTTCATCCTCTTCATATTTCCGTTTCCGAGGGGAAGCAACTGGGGCCCTACATAAAATACAGTCCACAAAAGGACTAGATGAAAATGTTATGCCAATACCACACGTGTGAAATATTTTACAGGTGTAAAAAGGAAAGCTGTAACTCACACCCGTCCATAAACCCATCTGTTCTTTTAATAGTTTCTACAATTAAATATTTTTTCCTTAAAAAATAAACATCTAAGACAGACAGCTGGTCAATGATACATACGTGATTGGTGGTCCATGAATTGCAGTCATAGCTGGCATAAATGTACGGTAAAGGGAATGGTTGAAGACTGGTGAACGGATGTTGGCCAAAACAGCATCCAAAAGTGGCTGACACAAGTACTGCTGTTTGGTGGGGGGCACTGGGGGAGGCGGTGGTGTAGGCTAAAACACAAAAGAAGCCCCTTTTCTTTTAATCATCTCCAAAAAAGAAACCTCTACTATTGCTTTTGCAAAATTTTACAGTAGTAAACTTCCAATGCATGAGATGCAAAGGATTCTCAAAAGTGCATACAGTAACATTAAAGGGAGCAGGGGGTAAGCTATCTGCAGCTTTCATTTTAGGAAGTCTGTTCTGAAATCAGCTGCAAAAGTTCATAGAAAAAATTACTCAAGTCTTTGCACAAAACACAAGAATTTGGAAGTTCAGTTAAAAGATACATAAAGGTGACCTACATGAAGCAAATGCTTGCCCATTTTTTTCCTGTTTTATTATTTTCTCCAGCCTTACTTTAAGTCTTAACAGCATGAGCAACAAGAAAAGCAAAAAAATTATCTTGCCAAATTATGAGGCCTTTTGGAATTAACTGCTTTATCTCTTGCTAGCACAAAACATTACGTACCACAGCCATATCGTTTTTCAGCTTCTCCAATGCAATTTCGCATTTCTGCAGCGTCTTCAGGGGGCACCTGCACAAGAGGAGAAATATCATCACCACAAAATGGTCACCTTGGCTGAAGTATTTCTGCTATCTGAGCCCCACAGACAGCCTCAATGCCAACATGTCTGGGTGCTAAACAACAAATTTCTGGAAGAGCTGGGGAATCTGATGTCCAGCCAAAAAAAGGAAAAAGAGTTACCGTTTTGAAGGGTCAGTCAGGATATCCAAGAGACTCTTCATTTTACTCAGGTCCTTCTTCCTGTCTGAAATAGTATCAGACACACAAACACTGACTACAAGAATACCTTCCCCACTTGCACACAGAAACCCCGTATACTGTTAAGTGAAAATGTGAGCCAACACTGAAGTAGTGAGGATCAAAGATCTTTCATCAGATTGCATGTATATTCACTGCATAAGCTTTGTGTGTCTCAAAAACATCAGAAGTAAAGGAAAACTGATGGGAATTTAAGGAAGAGGATTTTGCCTGCTCTTCACAGTAAAATCTTTACTAACTTTCACTGTCATTTTTAATCCCTGGAACAGAAACCATCACAGAAGGCAAGGAACTGCTTCTTTCATCAGAAGAGCTAGCTGACAGAAAGAAACGTGTGATTAAATATAGGGAACCTTACCTTCATTTTTATCTATTTTATTGATCATCCGCCGGAGTGGCTCAATATATTTTGATAGCTGTTTGAGTTTTTCCAGATACTGTTGCTCCTCTGACTGGCTAGAACTGGCTGGACTCATGACAGAATTTGGATTTCCTGGCAAGAAGTAAAGGCTGCATGTCACAGGGATGATAAAAGATACTGCAGAACAGCATTCTCACATTTCAGAATCTAGATCCGAAATGTGGCACTCTCAAAGCATAGCTGACGTCAAACACCTAAATCCACAGCAGGATGCCCTCCACAGTTTAAGTGCTCATCTAATCCTCTAGTCTTTGTGTAGAAATACTGTGTTCTGTGGATAGAACAGCAATTCCCATTTATATTAATATAGTTTTTTTTCTGAAAAGGTCCAAAATTTCATATACCCATTTTCTAGGTCCTCATTTTGCCTTCACTCTGGTGCATTAAACACTAAATCAACACACTGAATTTGCTGCAGTTTTCTTTAATTCAGTGCTTTCCAAACTGCAGAGCACGCAACACTGGTATGAGAGGGAGCCAGTACGTTACTTCCATTCACAGTATCAGAAACCACTTATTACATCTGGGAGAGAGAAGAGCACAAGTATCGAGAGTACACCTAGAAAGGTGTTTTGGAGCAAAGCAGCCTGCAACCTGTGATTAAGTGGTTACATCATTTACAACTGCATGCTGTTGCTAAGGGTTCCTTCCTATGTGGAACTAAGGAATTGTTATGCCTCTACCAACTTGCTCCATTAAATTAAGTATCGTTCTTTTTTCAAAAGATTGGGGAAGTTAAAAAACCCCATTACACAGTTCAGTGATGAGAAAAGAGTTTCAAATGGATTTTGATTTGAGATATCCATGTTGTTGTGTTATGTGGTGCGTGTGACATGTTCACTATCTGCAACGCTGGCTGCTTTGTAGAGCTCTTTACAATTCACATGGTGCCAAACAGTAACAGGTTTCCTGGGAACTATCAAAGTAACAAAAACATACCCCAACACACAGTCTGCAGTATGGTTCTCAGATCATTTACCTGGAGTGTTTAAAGGACCTGGGGATGGGACACTGAAGTTCTGAGGTGTTCGTGCAGCTGCTGGGCTCTGGGATGGTTGTGGAGATGGACTTGGGAGAAAGCTGCTGGGTGATGGAGCTGGGCCAGAGCTGAAAAATAAGCATAAAAATCAAACCTGCCAGAGTCTGGCAAGGAAGCACAATCCATCTGTGAGTAGATATGGTTTTAGTAAGCATTGTTATGGCACTCTGTAGCTCTGTCAGTACACTTGGTGAGGATTTTGTGCAAAGCTTCTTTATTTAAAAAGGGGGGGGTTCAGAATGTATTTGGCACAATCCTACCCGTGCTCTCACTGAAGTTGATATTAAAATTCATTCACTCCAATGGAAACAGAGATATTGAATACTTCTGAAAACTTCACCCTTATGGCCCTGATAAAGGTCCTCAAAAGTTGCTGTCTAGCTCACCTGACATTTGAATTTGGCTGAGAAGTTGGCTGGCCTGGCTGAGGAGATGGCTGTGGCTGAGGTGGTGGAGGCATTGACTGGGGTGTTTGAGCTTGCTGGACAGGAGATGGGGATGACATCATGGTAATATTGTTCTGACTGACCTGAAATGTGGAAAAAGCTAAGATCAGTAACAACAAAAGGGAGCAGATTAGGGGAACCTAACTAAAAGGCTTTACCTATGGAGAGAAGAGTATCCTCAGGCCTACAAGAAATGAAAGTGTTAGTTTCCTGTTCTCCCTCATAACAACAGTCCTACCTGTATCACTCAAGGCTCTCAGGACAGTACTCGATACAAACTACTAGAAATGACCATTAAAATTGCACACAATTTGAATAAGTGTATAGTAATTGTTTTTCATTTCCAAAACAATCATGCTGCAATTAAAATGCCATCTGAAAACCTGTATTTTATTAGAACTAAAGTAAAGCAGGAAGAAAAAGTTCTAATTTGAAAAGTAGCAGTCGTGAAAACCCCTCCTTATTTTGACATTTTAATAACAGTCTTCAAAGGTCTGTCAGACTTGACTGTAGCTTCCCAACTGGTTTTCTTTAGGAGGAAGGAAGGAAAAAAAACAAAAGTCAAGTAAGCCAAGCCACCATCATCTTGTTTAAATATTCAGCTTTAAAGTCTGGCTGGAGACAGAAACACTCCAAACTGAATGGCTAGGTGGGAAAAAAAAAAAAAAAAAAAAAAGTAGCAGCTTTCTGACCTTTGGAGAATGATCAGGTATGCCTGAAGGACAAAAAGATGAGTAACAGCATTTCCAGCACAGCACCAAACTCCTGGTAACAGCTAAGTTTATTCTGTACACTCTGAAGTGTCAAGAGCCAGATGATGTTCAACTTAAAGGAACTTCACACATTTGTTCTAATGGATGTTTATCCTCTTGATCACTTAAAACAAAAACCCCTGTATCATGGCCAGGAGCAGTAATGCAGATACTAAGTGATCATGTTTAAGGCATGTGCAGAGTTCTTATGACCTCAGGCTATAAATAAGTACATGCAAAGATAAAACAGAATTAGCCCACAAAGGCTGTATATCGTGACTCAATATCCCATGCATCCATTCTGTATGTCACTGATTAGCACCTTCATGAATTAACAACTCCTGCCCTCGGTCTATATGATTTTTCACCAAAGGTCCCAGTAAACCCACGAGTCACAGACACTTCATGGGTACTGCGATTTGATGTTGTCCTTCACTCACCCATTAAATATACATCTAAATCATCCAACTGTTTCCAGAGCACATAACATTTTTACACATAAAATTTAACACATTAAAAAGTAAGTATTGCATGGTCTACATTTGTACGTACGCACTGAATATGACAGGAAATGCTTTGCTTGGAATATCGCATTATAGCTATGCAAGAAGACATCATTTTCCACTAAAAACCAAAAATAATAATGGGCCCAAACAACCACAGCTAGGTGCAAACGTAGAACTACTAACCTGAAGATGCTAGTTTATCATCCTTTAAAGTGTAGTTTAAAGTCAAATGCAGCCTGACATACTATGGTGGGTTTTTTTTCCAATCTTCAACAGCCCCATTACCTTTGCAACCTCTACTACAAAGGTAGTATCTAGAAATGATGTTTTAAATCAGCTATTACATCTTCCTTTTCTCCATCATCAACAAATATGAGACTGCTTCCTGCTTTTCATAAAAGGTGGATTCTTCAACAGCACACACCTCCTCAACAGTTGAAAAACCATTTTTAAGATTGAAAAGCAAAATCTGCCTCCCACAGAAACCAAGCATCTCACCACTGTTTGGAAGGAAGCCAGCATGAACACTGCAAAAAGCACTCCATGAATTTGTACCAATTCTATTTAATGTTCTATTAAACAGCAAGTGATTAGAACTTACCCACATGGATGCTGCACCCATTTTTCATCAAGTCAAACTATGACCACTTTTTGAGTGGTTCACTTCCTGAAAATCACGCCCCTTTTAAGTGTCTCAAGTTGGTTACACAAAATTACTGCTGAAGACTTAAATCCATGTTTGGGAGGGAAGGAGAAAGATTTCATTAGAATTTTTGCCAGATTTAAGCTTTTGTATCTACTTCAACACCAAGGTCCCTTCACAGTAATTTACAAATGTTGCAGAAAATCAAAGAACATGCTGCATCTACTGTGCATAAAGCATAGAACGAATTCTTTTTTTTTGTATTACCCCTTCTTCATTTAAGTACGTACACAGGCAAACAGCTTTCCTTCTCGCAACAGGTTTGCTCTCTGCCCACTTGATTTCAGAATACCAAAGGCTAATGTCTAATATTAAGCAAAATTGCGACATTTTCAAAAGCATGCACTCAGAAGTATGCAATTCTGAACTTACTGTCTTATTTTTCTTTGGAAGCAGTTAATTTGCTACCAAAAAATTTCAAATATCTTTCTACAGAATAGATGCTTTACATTTCTACACTGTTGGTAGGATATGAGTTAAGAATATAACAATTTAATGAAATTTCAACTTCTAGGGAATGCTCATTCCTGAATCCTACTAAACTATAACTGAATCCTACTAAAAAGAAGGCTTAAGGAAATGAACACACAAAAATATCAATAAGCACAAAATACAGAACCCCCTCACTCTGGAACTTTAACCCCTTTAAACTCATTTAGCTCCTCATTCAACTCCAGAGTCAAGCCATGGTTACTGTCCAATTGCATACATATATAAGGAAGTGCAACTGCATATTTTTTCACTGCAGGATTAAAGTTTCTGTATCTACAAGTATATCCATGGACAGCTATTACAGCCCACTGAACATGAATTTACTCTGCAACTCTACAGTGACCTGATCATGACACCCAGCCTAAACTTTCTGAAATCTTGCCCAAAAGACATTTAGGCTTGCATGACAAAAGTTTGCACTTAATATCCACTAAATCAAAGCTATTCTTAGTATTTAGAGCACGCCATGCTGGAAGATAAACTTAGCTAGCTGAGGCTCAGGCAAAGAACAGCACTCAGTATATAAGGCTAGCAAGTTTTTTAGACTCTCCTGGTAGCAAGAATGTACAATATGCAGAAGCTAACAGCAAGGAAAAGGAGACTGCGACAAGGAAGTGATGGGCAGTAATGAGGAACAGCAGAAACACTTTTAGTCTGAAGGAAAACTCTAGAAAGCATTTGCACTACTGTTCTTATAGTTTCAATGTTAAGCCAGTAAGCACAGCCTTGCCTGCTCTGCTGTAAACTGGGTTCAAAGTTCACCATTATGCTGCTTTACATTACGAAATGGAAGCTCTGCAGAGCTTCAAGTAAGTTCAGACACAGGTTTCCATATTCCCAGTCAGGCTAGTATCCCTTGCTTTATTTTAATATTAAACTCAGGTTTACTTTTTTTTCCTGTATTTTCAGTTTGCTGAAGATTTCTGTGCCAACAATAAATGGAAGGTTTATACTATTGCAGACTGCAATAAATTTGTAGATAGACCTTGAAGGTTTTGATGCTAGAAATACAGAATGATTGGTATTAGCACATTAGTTATCTAATTGCTAAAGCAAAAGCTAAGCAATACATTAGTTTAATCTTTTAAAATTTCAAGATCAGCAGGTTTCTTGAGCCAATCCCAATATGGTATATGGACCTTCTCTTAGCAGTTCAAGAAGTGCCATTAACATTGATGGTAGTTTATATTTGGTAAATTTATTTCAGCTAAGAAAAAAACCAAAGTCAATTCTAATTCTCTGGCAGTTCAAAAGACCAGGAGACTGTGGAATACAATGCCATATCAGTAAATATATTTTGACTGAAAAGACCATAATAACAAAACCACCCCGACCAAACAAAAACAAAACCTGCAGAATCAACTGAACTTTGTGATAAAAAAGTACAGACTGACATTTTTGTCATAAATAAATAGCCACACAATATTGGTATCACATCTGGTCCTTTTGTTGAGGGATTCTTCAGTGTAATACCATGGTTGTTTTCTGAAAAGACACCCTGAACTACCTATGACTTCTGCTACTGTTGTCAAGGAGATGACAGACTCTTAAACGAGTAATTAATAACCAGCTATATGCTACAGCCCCTTACTCCTATTGTGAACACCTGCAAGGGCTCTAATGACAAGAAGGTTAACATACCCAACAGATAGTATTATTTAAGCATTTTAGAAAATTAAGAGGCATAAATTATATTTCTAATTTCTAATCCACCTAGAACCTGAACAAAATGTTTTGGCAGACAACATGCATGCTGATCTAGAGCTGCCAAGTATATGGCACGTCAGACTGGCTTTAAATACACACTTCTTGCCACTATTAAATCATGACACTCACCCATCCTACCACGTGCTTAGGAGCCATTTTTATTCCAATTATTGTTCACAAAGGAATTTCCTTTCCTCTGCCGCCCTCTCTAGTTTTACAGTCTGCTACATAATTTTCACAATCCTTGGTATGCTACTGAGAGCACTCCTTGATGACCAATTAACTTGGTGTCAGAAATCAAAGCTTCTCAATAACCACAGACACAACAGCGCTAAAAGATCAACTTATGGCACTGAATGCTTAAACTAGAGGTCTTCTGTTATGATTAAAATACTAAATACAAGGCATTCTAATACTTAAATAACTACCAGAAGGCCTCATCATCAAACCAAACACTGTCAATACTTCATGTGGGAGATAACTGTCTCAGTACATATAAATTGCTACAGCAAATAAAGCTCAAAAGTAATTTCTCTTCTGACTCAGTGATGCCTGGGTTTTATTTCAGTTAACATATAAACAACAGCCTGTATTGAAATTACCATCCATCTTAAACCAGAAACAACAGCAGATGTGTTTGCCTATCTGCAGAATCTTTTTGATCACTGTATCTACCTTAGCTAATTCCCGAGAAGAAAAGGCTGTGCCTACTGAACTCAATGCAGCAGCACTAGGAAGCAAAGATTCAGATAGTCCACAGCCACATGACAAGCTTGCAAAGGAAACAAAAATGCAAAGAGTGAAGAAACTTGCATTATTAAACCTATGAACAAGATGCAGCGGTATTAAGAACTAAAACTGCACTTGGTATTAAATTTGACAATTAGCATCTAAAAGAACAAGATGTGAGGTTCACGAATAACAGAAAAAATGCAGTTGAATGCTATTCCACCATCATAATACAACAGATATTTAAACCAACACCAATCATACAGAGCTCAGCAAACTTCTGCAGAGCAGAACAGTGCCTTGTTTTGTGACTTACTGGTAAGAACTAAATTCTATTTTGTTCTGGTTGTCCCCATTCCTGCTCCCCTAAAATGATACATTTTGCTGGCAAAACATGACTGTGAGGTCTTGAGCAGATTTGGATCTGCACCAGGCAAATACAGTACCCTGACTTCACACATCTCCCAGCAACAGCTCAATAGGTGCTGCCAGCCTGCCCACGCAGGTTCTTCTCTGATGCAGGTACAAGTGTAATTCTTCTGGTAGTAGTTCCTCCTACACAACTACTAAAGAAGAGAACAGATCCATTTTTCTTGGTCCCTGATACCATGCCAAGAAGCTACACAAACTGAAATGACCCAAGTTTACTATTAATGAAAGAAAAACCTGTACACAGCATGAACACATGATAAGTAAGGTCCCGGACACAACTCAGCTAGTACACTGCAGTGCTGACTTGCAACATACTCATAAATGCACACTTGTGGAGTACGGACAAAGACTAAATGGGAACCACAAAGTTCTAATTTGAGACTTGAATCAATTCAGAACATGGAAATGTTTTAAATGTCAAAATAAAGATCTATGCTGCTTTACAAAATGCTTTATTTGATATCCCACGCTCTCAGAAAACCTATTATTTAAAATTAGAAAAGATCCATTAAAAAACCTAAACAGCCCGATACTGTATGTAACAGCAGCAAGTTAGTTGTTTGATGAAAGAGTGAACTTGCCCTTGTTTTCAAGCAAGGGCTATACAATCACGTATTGAATGCTTTGCACAACTCCTGACACAATGTGCTTTGACTCAGTAAATACCTGTGGCATTTGCTGTCCACCCAAAGGAATGGAGCTTGGCGGTGTAGCAGACACAGCGGTGGTAGGCGGGAACCGTGGTCTTATTTGCATCCCACCTCGGGCCATAGGTGCGGTGATCATCTTTGAGGACAGAGGGACAACAGACAAAAGTAATCGCAAAACAAGAAATGCAGTGCACTGGCAGGATGAGAAGCACATGCAGCCTCCAGGAATTAGGGGGTGGGGGAGCATGAAGGGAAGGTTAGTGAGCTTTTCTCTAATGGTTAACCTAACATGCTAGCTTAGAAATCAAACTCCTTTTTATACTCTTCCTATCCATTTTCAGAAAACTAATGAATTCTAGGTATCTTGAGAGAGCTGATTCGTACATTCAGATTCATAGGTCAAGGGTTAACTATCCTATCATCTACATGAAGGGCTTTTCCTAAGTTTTGCCTGACATCTTGAATTTTTATAATTCTTGGGAATAATAAGATTGTTGTCAAGAATGCTCCATACAAGAAGCTATATAATGCCAATATGTTTTCCCCTGCTGTGGGCTCAAAGGACTTAGCAGTATTTGCATATGCCCCCCTTCATTATAAAATCATTTGGCAGACAGTTCAACAGCAACTGTCAGTACGAATGCTCCACAGTGAACAAAATTTCATACCAACTTAACCTATGACAGTATAACAATGTCAAAGACAACAAAAAACTTCTGGATTTTAAAAAGTTATCTCCTTCCTTTTATAACCCACAGAGTAAGTCAATTATATCCTTGTAATTTCCATCATTTTGACAAATACCCGTTCCTCTATCACTAAGCTGTGCCAAAGTACTGTTATGAGTCCATGATCTGCCTCAAGCTTACTCATACACTATTTGATCCTCCACATGTACAGACTAAGCACACCCTAAAGTACAATAATTTAGGACAAACGATGAAGGTTAGCATTAGAATGGATTTGTATGTTAAAACAGTATTAGGACTATGCTGCTCTGCAGTATCTAGGAGTACCTTCCAGAATGATCAGCCTGCATAAGACAACACAGATTTAATCATATATATCTCCATAGACCTTTGTTACTTAAAATTTGATATTACACCATATACGCTGAGAATTTACAGCAAACAGCATATTTTTCAGGTATTGTATAATTTTGGCAGATTCACTTATCACGAAAAAAGGTTCTGTTTGGTACTTCAAAAAAGCTACACTAAAGTTCTCTGGGCTACTTTTTTTTTTTTTTTCCAGCATAGATATTACCAAGGAACCTACACAGGCCCTAACTTAACCTAAGAGTTAATGAAGTCTCCTTTCATTAAAAGTTTTGGGGCATTCTTGCTTAGTGTTCTATGTAAATGGTCTGAAGCAGCCAGCAACATGTCTCTAGAGAGTCAGAGAATGCATGTGCTTACAATTGTTAAAAATAAATAAAATTAAATACAACATAGCAAGACTGAAAAAAGAAAACAATAACTGATAAAGAAAATAGTGTCAAATTCAGCACGACTGTTAGTTCACAACATCATAGCAATGCAGTCCTTGTCCATCCAAGCCAAGAGGGATGGTCAGAGACAGGATATTTCAGAAGGGAATCAAATGTGAGCGCTTCAGACATCATACACACATGCACATGTACACACACAGCATGCAACAGCCACCACAAGCAAACACAACCCAGTACTGGCACAAGGCACAGCTGGATGCTACAAAGTGCAGTGAAGAGCTACAGTATCAACATGAGAGCTGGTGAAGCAACACAACCCTAACAAACAAACAAAACAAAACAAAAAAAAAACAACCAAAAAAAGGGGAAACTGCTGGGGGGTAGGGGTGGGGGTGGACCAAACATATCCTTCCAGGCACAATCACCCCATCTTAGACCCTCGTGAATGCATGTGGATCTCTGGAGTGTGTGAAATCCCAAGGATGTTACATCCCACCTTGGTCATGTTTCTCATGCCACACCACCAAGTGTGAAGATTTAGATTACCTACTCCAAGGTCAAGGAAATTAGAAGCATGTTCACAGTTTAAGTGTCTGGCAAACCACTGAGCACCAGCATGACAAACTCCAATTTAAAGGTTTTCACCTATTTGTTGTACTGCAATTAGTCAAACGTGTATGCACAAGCACACAAATTGGTTTTGGCTTTTTGTCTTTTTTGTTTTTTGAAACGTGTGCTTTGGAAAGGAAGCATATATGTAAAACGATACCAATTCCACTCTTCAAAGTAACCTATTTTTCACATTCTCCAGCTGATTTGTTTATGAAACCTGTGACCCTTCAACAAAGGAGTCAGGAAAGGGAGTTCCAAAGATTGCATCTATTTTATGCAAAGCAATATATTCATGAAGGAGTTACTGTTGTCAGTCTAAAAACAGAAGACAACCAGAAGTGTTCAAGTACTTTTGAAAAAGATTAAACTGAAGGCAAATCCTCCTCCACAAGTGAAATCGATTTATCTTAATTTATAGAATCAAGAACTTTACCCCATAAAAACAGACAGCAAGCAGAAGAGAGTCTCCCTCCACTGTAAGATACAAACCCCATTATTTGATACAAATTAAGTGGAATATAACTATTAGATTCCTGAACGTGTCATTTTCTTTCATCTAAAATCCATAGATTCAGGATTCCATGAATATGCAGCTTCTGGCGAGCATACATGAGTACCATGCCACTGTCACTCCACTAAATGAAGCTCTGATTTTCAAAGAGCAACAGCCAACCTGCATTCTGAACACCTGATGGAGTTGCACAGGAACAGTGACTTAAACTTTATTAATACTTAGCTCCAGTTGATCACAGGTTTTCTCTCGGTGCTACAAGCACTTGTGTAGCACTCTGTGGTCACTAGGACACTACCTTGTTTATTTATCAACTTCACCTGTGAGTTACGTGTTCACAAGGACTAGATCCCACCCAAGCAGGGCAACATTGACCTGCACGGTGTGTCTATGACTTCAGAGAAGAATTTCAAAACTCATGTGGATCTGTGATTAAAACCGGGAATGGAAAAGGAAAAATGCAGCCATATCAACTGAAAATTCCCAGTTTAAAAACCCTTAGAGACTAAGTTTAAATGTAACAAGCAAAGAATAGAATAGGATTTGTTTATAATAAAAGCTTCCCTGAACCAAATGAAGAAATCAAGGCACATATATTGAAAATGCTGGTGCTAGTGAAAAATGAACTAAATACAAAGCAAAATCTACTCTTAAAAGAAACTTCTTATATAACATCCATACATTCTCTCAACACCAAAGCTGCATTGTAATCTTGTACACAGCCACAATCTCTAAACTAAATACTATATACAGAGAATATTTACACAAGTACAAGAAACCCATTTAATTATTGGACTTCACAGCGTTAAGTGAATTTTAGTAGACTCATATTGCAGTAGCATGAACATAAGTAAAGTAAAGCCTGTATGCAGAATTTTCTAAATTCCATCTGTGACAGATAACGAGCCATCCCTGAGTTTACTACATATCTGAATAAAGCTGCAACATAAAACCCGCTGTCAACCATCTTAGCACCCAAAACTTCTCAAATGCACCGTGCTGTTAAGCCACTGGCATATGAATTCACTGAATGGGGCATGAATTAAGTTGACTGTACAAAAGCATAATCCATCTGCTTAGGAGTTGAAAAGAGCACCATTAAGTTAGTAAAAAGAAAATAAAAGTCAGAGTCTCCTTCCAGTCAGCCTAAGTCCCTGAAGCTCCCACCTGGAAATTATTTAAGAAACAAACAGAAGTTTTAATTCACATTTCAACTGTAAAAAGAGAATTCTCCATTGCTGCCAGTACTGTACTTACCACTGTTCAGCTTTTACAACCTAAATTATGCTGACATAAGCAAAAGGACCAATACAGAAACAGAACTTAACCACCAACAAGAATGTGGGCCAGTTATGACGGTACAAGACAGTATTCCTGATACAAGTCTGGGAGATGTGTGGCGAAGAACCAACTGTTATTACAGTCCATGTGAAAAGCCTCCAAATGGCTTACTGAATCTATAATATTAATTGTGCACTGAAGGGAAAATGGTGCATGAAGACATGGAATGCCTGGGTATATGAAAAGAACCCTGCCATTAATTCTAGTCAACCTGATTTCATCTGTCTGCCTCAGTGTCTTCATCTACAAAGTGGTGATAATTGTACTTACCCATGTCTGTAAAATGCCTCAATATGAAACACTACAGAGGCAAGCCACGAAAGACTATTTCATATTCTTGTGGAAAATGGGATGAGAGGTTCAGCTCAAGCCATTCCCAAATTTTTTTCCCCATGTCTCCTTCATACCAGACACACATCAAGGAACAATCACTGGGGCTACAGATGTATTGCAGGATAAGAAAACTAAGTTAGGCAATAAGCTTTCACCCAGCACTTCTTTTTTAAAAATGTAACTGCACTTGTGACACATGCCATTTTTTCTTCACAATTCACATCCAAAACAAGAGCAATCTATATCTAACGCCCATTTCACTCAGAAAAAGAATGAAAGATGAAAGGAATGAAAGGGGAGTGCAGAGAGGTTTCATTGTCTATACTATTTTTTACAGTCAATACATGGAGATGAAAGATAAATCACATGTAAATAAAGACAGCAGGCAAAGATTCACAATATAGAAATCAGTTCACACAACAAAGCAGTCACCTATAAAGTTTAATGAAAGAACAGGTGATACACTCCAGGTACCAACAGTCAGACTTGTAGCATGACCACAGTAGGCCGTCTTACTGATGTGCATTCCTGTGTCAGTACAGGCAACAATCTTACCTACTCAGGACAGAAAGCATGCACAGAGAGGTTGTCAACGAAATCCTGCCTCTTGACTCCAGGCAAAGGAGATACAGCATAGAAGCCCACATCCCCTTTTAAAAAGGGGATGAACCAATGTCAGACCTCTCATCAGAAAGCCACCAGAAACCCATCTCCATGCTCATCTCTAGCATGCACTTGCTACAGGCCTATAACTAGTGGTCCTGGCTCCTGGGCCCTTACCTGCCCTGAAGCTCCCATCTGAGCAGCCTGGGCCTGAGCTGCTTGTACTGCTGCTGCTGCCTGCTGCTGCTGGACCAGCTGAGCTCTTACCTTGAGTATGAAAAGAAAGAATTAAGTAAACATGTATCCAATTAGAGCACAAGACTTCTGCTGTTTCAATTATATTGACCATACTCATAAAAAAGGTTTGGAGACAAGATCAACCATACATACATAACTCTTCCTAGAGTTTTTATAAAGAAAGCTCAAAAACAAGTTCCCATGTTTCTAACATTTAGAACAGTCTTCCCATAGACTGTGCACCCAAGATTTGATTTCTTCTTGCAATTTTTTTCCCTGTACTACCAGGTCTTCCTATGACAACACTAGATACTTCAACTTTCTGGCAAACATAGTTAACCACATACCTGTTGACCTCCCTCAAGCTCACTGCGTTTTAAGCACCTATCAATGACTGACATTTCAAATATTTATACATTCATTATGACTGTCAGTGTGATGTACATGACATCTAACTACTCCTAGCTTAGCAGGTAGCATAGTCAACCAGCTTGCAGATATGTGATTAATACGAGGCCAATCTGTTATTTAACTTGAAATTTAGAAAAAATATGTAGATATCTATAAAGAAAAGCAGAGGATGTTACAGTTAGCAAAGCATGGCCTTGGGAGAAGTGATAGACATCTTAAATGAAGCTGGGACATAACAATATAAGCTCAAGGAGAACCAAATGGTTAATGAGACCAAACAGAAAATTACTTGAACTGTGTGAACTATCCTAATTAGCATACTCACATTCTGAGAGGTCCACCTTGGAGCAAAGAAAGCCCCCTA
>JAVJGJ010000001.1:88444341-88467730 GCA_035590215.1 Microhierax caerulescens | reverse complement strand
AGAGAGGGAGCGCAGGGCTCCAGTGGGGCCTCCCGGTGCTCCCGGGGAGGCGGTACCTGCGGGAGCCTGTCCCGGGGCGGCCCCCAGGGAAGAGGCCTGAGCAGCTGAGGCGGTGTCCCGCCTCCCTCTGCTCGCCGGCGGGGGCGGGGGGCGACGGCCAGCGGGGGTCACCCCACTGCCAGCTACGCGGCCGCCCCCGGCCCGGCCAGGCCGAGGCAGCTCCTTGCCGGGGCCCTGCCACCCCCGTGAAGCCCCCGAGGACGGCCCGGCCCGGCTGAAGTCCTGGCCCTGCGCCCTGCAGAAGCTCCGAGGGGGCCCCAGCTGGGCCCTGTGCCCCCACGAAGCCCCGAGAGGGCCCCGGCCGGGCCGAGGCCAGGCCCCGTGTCGCGGCGCAGCGCTGCCGGGCTGCCTCCCGTGGGCTGCCTGCGTGGGAGGTGGGATCAGCAGGTGGGAGGGTATTGGGTCTCAGAACCCGCAAAGGCATTTTCACCAGGGAAAGAGAAAGTAAAACTATAAGCGTGCTTGAACCGGCTTTCTTCCCTTCATCACAGGGTTAGTCTAGAGCCAGGCGGCCTCTTTCAATGATGTGCGACTCCAGGTAGCCTTCCCTGGCAGAGAAAACTGCTCGTTTTGTGTTCCTGATGGGGAAATGTATAAGTAGTGGGGCTGGGGGGGGACACGACAGACAGACCACAGAGATCCCTACAGAAACAAAATTAATGTAGTGAATAATATGAATTAATCCACGTTTGATACAAAAATCAGAGCTGGAGAATGCTGGAAGAGGCCTTTGCTCTCTTCCAGGTAACTTAATTGTTGTATTTGGCACAGAATTAATTATTTTTTTCTTCCTTGTATTTTACACTATTAAAAATTCATTATGTGGTTTAAGCAGTTCAGCAAATCAGGTTCAAGTCTTGCCAACTAGCTGAGTCTCTCAAGAACAGAACATACACCACTGGCTAATTTATAAACTGTCAGTTTTGATGTAGTTATTACTTAGAGAGCCTGATCCTGTAGAAGCTTCATTAAAACAAGTGTTGTTCTTTAGGATCAATAATTAAAATGGTTCTGTCAGAAGAACATATTCCTCACAGATTTACCAGAACTATCTGGACATAGTACTAAACAGTACCTCCTCATTCTGGAAAAAGATGGAGCCTTCATGGCAGGCCACTTGTTTTTAGGGTAAGCAGGTACACCCTGCCTGAATATAGTTGGCTGACACACCTTCCTTCAAAGACAAGCAGCTGCTCCATTCAAACCAGAAAATGACTACCGAAAGACTCAGATGAAAAGCAAATCTTATTTCAAGATTAGGAACAAGAAAAAAAAATAGTAGCAAGAGATAATCAAACCCTTAGAAAGATGATGAAGCCGTAAGAGAAAGCATTTTAGTACTGTACTGAATTTTTGTTTTCTTTATTACAATTTATTGGTAGCATTTAGGCCACAGGCCACCTCGCAAATGTGCACCACAGAAAAGTTTACAATTTTATGATTTTGGGTAAGTTGTAAATTTCTTAAGGATAAGGCAAAAAGATTCAAGTTAGAAAGCTCATACTCTTTAGGTTATGCTACCGTTCATGGGGGGGTTTAATTATCTAAATATTTAAATATAGATACATTTAATGGGAGTTTTGCCATACACATATTAAATGAGATGTTTTATTCTAAATATGTCCTAGAAGTAACATGTAATATGCTTGGGAAAAAAACCAACAGGTGTTTGCTGAAAGGAATGAATGCCAAAATTTGTGAGACAGCATAGTTTGCAAAAGCTATTTCCCAAACCATGCCTTTTGGTTTACTCCCACACTTCAAGTATACTACTAAAGCTAGAAGCTGAAAATGGCTCCAAATTTCAGCCCAGAGTGATATGCTTGCCTATTTCCATTAGTGAATTAAATAAAGATGGCATATATAGACCTAGCAAGAGCATGTCATCATTTGATGAGTGTTCAAAACTAATGTTGAGATATTACATACTACCAGATGTCTTAATTTCTTTCTTTTTGTGGGGAAACTTGGTCAAAAGGAGTTGTTTGGGTTGTTTCCTGTATTTGTAGAAGGTTCCTAAAGTGAAGTGGTATTTCAGGAAGATGACTTTTTTTTTTTTTGTATGGTTGTGAATGCATAGAGGCATAATTCTGAAAGAAGCGCTGCTGAGCAAAGCCTCTGTTTTTCCTTTCACCCCTCTTCCCTTTTTCTTCAAAAAGCATGAAATCGGCTTAAGTCTTGTCTACACATAATGATGTACTCAATTGTCTTCTATACAGCAAACACTCTTACAAGCGCCCATTACAAATTATCATATAGGTGCATAGCCAGGTTCTGCCTATTTGTATTTGCAACCCCTGAAAGTCAGTGTAACTAGCATTTTGTCCTAGTCTTGTATCTTGTCTTCTTGTCAGGCTTTCAGCTGGAGCCTGGCTTAGATCCTAATTTTTATTACTCCCTAGGGAGAAATGAGGGTGTGGGAAGCCTTAGGGCACAGATTTTAAACTTCCTCCAATGCATTAAGACTTTTAAAGACCTAATCCATTTGGATCTCAGTACGCCATACTGGTTACTCTGTATCAGAAAAAAAGCTGTGAAGAAGATGGCCTGCAAGAAAGGACAGAGCTGCAACTGAGGGGTGTCCAACAAGTTTTAAGAATGGACAAAGAACCACATAAATCACAGAAGTGAAGTCATGCACCTGGGTCAGAGTAACTTCATATATTGGAACAGGCTGGAGACAAGCCTGGCTAGAAGTCAGCTTTGCAAGAAGACAGCCTGGGGGACCTGATGAGCAGCAAGTTGAATATGATTCCTCCAACAGAGGCCAGCTTTATACTGGGCTGTGTTAGCAAAAGCATAGCAGCAGACCATAGGAAGTTATTATTTCCTACTCTATTCAGCACTTGTAAGCCCATAAAATCTTCATACCATGCCCAGCTTTGAGCTCCATACTGAAAGAAAAACCTGGGAGTTCAGTGGAGGGTCACCATACAGAGCAGGAGCAGGTACAAGAAGATACAAGCACATGCAAGGCAAGAAGACTGTTAGTTCAATGCAGAGAAGAAAAGGCTAAGGGAAGAGCCAGTTACTGGGTTTTAAGCTATCTAATGGGTACAGGAAAATGTAGACCCAAACTCTTCTTTGTGGTACACAGTGCCAAGGATGAGAGGCAAGTGTCACAAATTGCAGGAAAAGAAATTCAGACAGGATAAAGAAAAAAATAAATTGATGGTTAAGCACTCAGTTTCCCAGTTATTGACAAGGATGGAGTTGACCAGACAAGGCTTTCAGCATCCTGACCAGATTTTGAAGTTTTCTCTGCTTTGAGAAGGCAATTGGACTAGAGACTTCCCAAGTTTCTCTCCAGCCTAAATTATTCCAAAATTCTAAGAAAACATGGGACCCCCCACCAAGCTTGAACCACCTGTCCATATGGCAGCAAGCTAAACAGATTTGGATACCCGACACCAGCAAGCTCTAGTTTATTTTGGGCACAGCTGATGTGCCAGAAAATATCACTATCTACATAAAACACCTCTTTGTAGAGATGTAACTGACAGCCACGGGCTCTTGAATACAAAAATGTCTGAGTTTCCATAGAAACTAAATTAGGATAATCCTTCCTGCATCCAGCCATTTCCCTACAGTGGAGAATCAAGGCTGTCAGCACAACTGTACAAAAAAACCCAAACTCACACAAACAACCTCACACCACATGGTAGTAAGCATCCCTGTATGACATGGCTGCTAGTCGTAGAAGGGTTGAATACTTGTCCAGGTGTATATCATACCATGTAGTACTGATAACAGACTTCAGCACTGTAAATTAACTACACTATGTTTAAAGCACAGAATCCATGCACAGCAGATCTCACCAGAAAATGAAGGCTGAATATGTCTATAATGGCAGCAGGATGCGTCCAGGATATACACCCTGACCCAGCTGCTGGCAAGTGCTCCCACATACAGCACATACATTCTTAGGGAAGCAGGACTCTGTTCTCAATCTCGGGAAGCGTATGCTGTAAGCCATATGAATTCCCACTCCCCTGAATGTTCTTTACTGGAGCAGCACACAAACACTGTAGTATAATAATTGTTTTGCACTCAAAAAATTCAGATAGGGCAGACACAGCACTCATCTACCACATTTGTTTTGCCAGGCCTTTAACTTTTCCTTTCCCTGTTCAAGTTGAGCTACTTCATTCTTATATCCTGTGTTATTAAAATAATAAGGATTTTCAGCAAGCACAAGAGCAAGCCAGCATACCAGTCTCTCATGATTTTGCTATTTGAATGTTCAAGCTACAATCCATTTGCCCAATTCCTCCTGTCCCACTGCCAACCTCCTCAGTCAAACCACATACCTTTACTGTGAAAGCAAGTATTCCGTCATTGATCAGAGAGGGGATTTTGTTAAAAAAAACCACAAATTTTTATGTACAGATAGGCAGCTATTTCAGTTGAATAATCAGAAGCCTAATACTTTTACTTTTTTCATACAAGTAATCTGCAGAAGCATGTTGTGGTAATGGAATTTGAATACAAGGCAATCACACAGAGCTCCCAGCAAGCCACTGAGACACTGTAGCTTCCACTGTCTCCATAGCTTATTACAAGAGATCACTAGTGATACAGTAAACTATTAATATAGGACAGGAAATAGAAAGACATACCAGATTTCCTTCGTGCTCCATCCATGTCTACTATTGCAAGGCATGGCTCCTTTCCCCTGGTACCTAAATGGAATCCAGGCACAGAATATAGAAAAATTCAGTCTATTGAAAAAGAGCAGTCGTGTCTTTCTAGGTGCCCCTAGTGACCCAACAGTGCATGTCTTCCTACATTAGCACTGCCTATAGAAGAGCACATACAATTACTGACCTCACACACTTCCTTCCTCTTTATGTACTGGGCACTCAATTGTAATACCCTAAAATTAATTACATTAACCCATGTCCTTTAAAAGACAAATGCAAACCAACATATCCGCAGTCTCAAATACTTTGTGCAGCCAGCTAAGAAAATCTCTAGTTTGATCTTCTCTGCAGTTTCAAAGTGATTGGAACAAAGGCTTGCCTTCTGTTTTTCCTGGAGACAGCAGCCCACAGCATGAGAGACGATACTTTTTAATCACAGAATGGTCAGTGTTGGAAAGGACCTCTGGAGATCATCCAGGCCAGCCCCCTGCTAAAGCACATTCTCCTAGAACAGGCTGAATTGGAGTCACATCCAGGTGGGTTTTGAATGTCTCCAAAGACAACTCCACAACGTCTCTGGGCAGCCTGTTCCAGGGCTCTGTCACCCTCAAGGTAAAAAAGTTCTTCCTCATATTCAGACAGAACTTCTTGTGCTGCAGTTTGTGCCCATTGCCCCTTGTCCTGTCCCTGGGCACCACTGAAAAAAGCCTGGCCCCATCCTCTGGACGCTCACCCTTAAGATATTTGTATGCATTGATAAGATCCGCTCTCAGCCTTGTCTTCTCCAGGCTGAACAGACTCAGCTCTCTCAGCCTTTCATCATCAGGGAGATGCTCCAGACCCCTCATCACCTTCATAGCCCTCCGCTGGCCCCATCCAGTAGCTCCCTGCCTCTCCTGAACTGGGGAGCCCAGCACTGGACACAGCACGGCAGATGCAGCCTCACCAGGGCAAAGCCTCACCGGGATCCCCTCCCTTGACCTGCTGGCCATGTTCCCCCTAAGGCGTCCCAGGATCACATTGGCTGCCTTGGCCACCAGGGCACACTGCTGGCTCAGGGACAACTCTCTTTGCCACTGTTCAAGAAGCACAGTGAACAGAAAGAGTTGCTCATCTCTTCCACCTTTGGGTCAGCCCTGCAATACTCAGACACTGAATCCCACTGTTAGCAGCTGACCAGCACCAAGAAAATTGCACAAGAGGAGAAAGGGGAGGGAAAGAAGAAAAAAAAAAAAAGCATTACTCAGATTTCTAGGAACTTGGCTCAGTTGTTACAGAGCTAGTTTCTCAATAACAGAAGTAAGAGAACAGGGAGGTCTCAAGAACAGCCTACAAGCAAGAAGCTGACAGTAGAAAGGCTCAGGACAGAGGGGTTCTTTGCTGGATTGTTCAAGGGACTGTGCATTTATAGGAGCTAGCAAGGGCTTGCCTACAGCTCCTTCATTTACAGGGACAGATATGCCAGCCTGTGAAAATGGCTTCTCAGGCCCTAAAAGTCAGCAAAGTTCCTAACTGGTCAGGAAGGAAAAACAGTAAATAGGTTTTCTGCAGCACACAAGAGGCTGAACAAATCTGTTCTGCTTCTCCATTCAGAACTGTACTGCTTGTAATACAGTCAGCTTTTTTTTTTTAATAAAGGGCAATAAAGATTAAGCTAAATACAAGCTTTAGAAGATAGAGTTAAATTATTTTCAGCTCAAAATACACAAGGGTAAATTTCCTAATAATTTGTAAGACTGATGGACACTTAAAAGGCATAACAATTCCTAAAGTCATTGCCCCCAGCTGGTACACCACACAAAACAACACACTTCCACTGTTTGGACTACCAGATTTTTAGATAGTAACAAAGACACAAAGTACACAGGTCACAGTTAGACCACACAGTCTGAGAAGCAAGCTGCTGTACTACCACCAGTATCTCTCCCCAACAAATTTGTAGTCAGCATTTAGAACACTTAAAGAAATACACAAAACTACGAGCCTGCCAAGCACACTACTACCTTTAATCCAGAAAACTCAAATGCCAAAACCAACTCTTCTTTCAAAGAGGCCCACAGCACAACCCCCTTAACACTGCTTCAGCAACTACTCCTTGTAACTTCCTACCCACCCAACCCCAGCTGCTTCTTGTACAGCTATTACAAAGCTGAGCATACTCAATAATCACCTAAACGAATCTTGCTAGCCATCCTCCCACAAGCCATTTAATGGTCCTCTACCCCTCTTTTGTCTTACAGGTCTTTTCTACCAGCTTTTAAGACTGTCTAGGTAGGAGTTAAGAGGCTTTCCTTGGTTTTTGACTCAGAGGAAGACCTGTGTCAGTCAGACATCATAGGCTAATACCACAAATGTTCATCTTTAATTTTATAAGTTGGGAACAGTTCATTAAAATAATTTCAGTGGTAACTTTTCTAAAGTAGTCTGTTACCACTGGTTAAAACTATGACAATAGACTTGCATACCTATTTATAAGCCTTGAAACCCAGTTTAGGAGAGTATGGAGGTACACATAGCAGCATATAGGTCTCAGTACTCATATAGGTACTCAGTACATATAGGTCTTTTTCCACAGCACCACTGGTATTCAACCAATACACCCAAAATTGGCTAGCAGCAAGTAGCTATGGATGGCAAAATACTCACAGGTAGCTATAGAGTGGTAAGTTTCCATGTCATAGTAGCTCTGTGCTCCAATGCACAAGGCAGCTCTTGTGTTGATGTATGTGAATGAGTGACCACCCTGAGAGACAGTCCAGTTCACCAGTAACAGCCAAAATACAAGCCAGGGGCAGACATTGTGAACAAGAGGTTTCAGCTGAAATTCAGAAAATAAAGCGAAGCAAAATACCTGTAGGCTCAGCTGTTGACTAGCAAAAAATCAGCTGTGGAGGATGGCTCAGCTGCACTGCCAGCATCTATGTTTGACCACACTGGGCTTACCACATGTCTGCTAGAAAGGCTGGTTTTGTTCAGCTATTGCTGACAGTTTGTGGGATAATTCAAGTCCGTATCTAGCAGTACTAGCAGTGAGATTTAAGTCCATGTACCCCAAGACAGCCCCATTTGTCACTGAAGGCTATGCAGATACTAATGCACACACAGGCTTCAAAATCCCCAAATTATTTTTCTCTCTCTTTTTTTTTCCCTTCTTAAAATTGTTTACTCTCTTTCATGATACCATTTGATCTTCCTGGTTCCAGTTACCATATGGGGCTTTACTTGCTGAAAGCTTCACCCCCTTTCTGTTCCTTTTTAAGATGATTTGGATACAGAATTTATTCTGAATAGTACCTGTCTACAGTTATATTAATTACATGTAAATGTAAATAAAGGCTTGACATGATTATACAGGTTTCTCACCCTACCCTGCACATCTTTCTCTCTCTGGAAACCACTTCTACAATACATTTTTTGTTACATGCATTCAATGGCCTGTGTAGTTTTATTATATCTCACTTATTCTCCCTAACCTCTCTTCCATGAATGGTACATGATATGACACTCTGTAAGATTGTATCAAAGGTCATGCTGTTTCCCCTACCCAACAAAAGCCTTTGATTTCAGAAAATGTACTTCTGCTTTTCAATGCAACAATTTTACTCTCATAGAGACTTCTTTTGACACAGCTCTCTAAGTAGCTGAAAAGATGCAGGGTTTTTTTGAGCATTAACCACATTAACGCTGGAGTGTTAACCGCATTAAACCACATTAACTTTGTTAAGAGCTAATGTGGTTTATCTGAATCTGTTCCTCATTTGGACTGTATCTCACCCTACTTTGGTTTTGCTGCATTTATTCCCTTCTAGAGAAATGGGAAATTTCTGATCTACGTCTAGTAGCACTCCTTTCCTTCACTTGCCTTTCTTACTGTATTGTCTCCTGTCTCCCTTGCCTCAATCCAACACTTCTAGTATTCCTCAGGAGCAAATCAAATGATATAGTAATGTTTTATCTGCTTCAAAAGCAGTCATGTTATTTCTAGGAAAAGCATCTTGCTGTCATGAAAAATAATCCATTACTTCAGCTGATGGATAGTTTCGCTTCATATAATCGACCTGAATGTGCTCCCTAGAAGGCTGTCTGATCAGAGCTTCTCTTCTGAGCTGGTTGTCTTGGTTTTGCTGGCAAAGAGCAGACAACTATTAATATGTTTTATCAGGGTTTTTTTCCATCCTATCTACCTTGCAATGCCACCTAGCTTCCTTTTGTTTTGGGCAGTGTAGGGTAAGTTCCCTCAGGCAGAACAATAAACATTTTCATATTTCTTGGTGTCATCCAGCTAGCTCCTTCCTCTGACGATACACAGAATACCTTGCAATACTTTGAGGGATTTCCAATGCTGCATTTACTGTCTATGGCTGGCACAATTAAACAATGGTTCCATTTCTTCATTGTTTGGATTTGCTGGGTTTGTTCTGCTTTTGCTTCCCTGACTGCTGATAACCCCTTGTGACTATCCCTTGTGCCACTAAGCTATTTCCCAGGCCTCTGGAGGAGAAGCTATTATAACTGTGTCTTAAGCAATCATATCAGCAAAGTTATTTCCTTTTGCTAATGAGGCGGGTGGAGGGGTAATGTGCTGTGACAACTAGGTAGTCTATAAGCTGTAACTGCTACAGCTTCTGACATTCTTTAAAGACAATGGAAAGGGTAAATTACAGGATGGTAAAAGAGGACTCATGAGATTTTGAGAGCTTAACTGTAGCCACGAAACAGAATCACTTCCAACTAGCTTTTTACAGGTGTTTCCCCACGTGCCATAGGGGACCTTCCTACAGTGGCAGTGGCAGCCCTAGAAAAGGTACAGGACAGCCCTCTACAGCACCTACACTTGAGGAAATACCCTCTCTCTGCAGGGAATCACGGTGAAGTGGAAAGCAGTTGTGCATGCTAACTTGAAGTTGTCACAGTAAAGAACTCACTTTGATGCTTACAGTTTCATATAGTATTTTATAGAATGACAGCTGGAAATATGGTCAGCTAAGAAAAATGAAAAAGCAAAGAGGGAGAGAGGAGGGCTTTTGGATTCTGTGGTAAAATATCAAGAGAAAGACAGAAGGTGCAATTTATATTGCAGCAAAGTTATGTGAAGATATCAGACAGTTTGGAATTTGGCAAAAATTATGTCCGTTCTATTTTATAAATGATGCGGAAATGCAAAAGAAACAAGATGTTCTGGTAATGGGTTGGGAAGTGAAACTCCTACTAAGAAAAAAAAAATAGCCTCACAAGCTACAAACTCTGACTCTTGGACTGAAAACCCAGGAGTCAGAATACTTGTTTGAAAATCCATGTTCTGCCACTTTGGTGTGCTGATGTACACCTGTCTGTTTCTAGTATCATCAGTCAGAATAATTTCTTCAGGGTAGAACTGTCTCTCCATTGACTGAAGAGTTGGTTTGATTTAATTTCTGTGACAGGCGGGGGTCAGAGGACCTGTTGTAAAGCAAAAGGCACAAACCTTTGCTGATTCTGTTGTCTCACAGATTTCATTCTGCTACAGCTGGTGGCTAATCATTTCTGCCTGGGATGGCGGAGGATCAGGAGCTGACTCAGCCACACAAAGCTCAACTCGAGCCCTCCCTTCAGCAGCGCACCAGCAATACATACCGCAGTGCAGAGCACTCTCAGGCCTTGCTCAGTGGCTTGGTATCTCTCCGAGACAGCAGCATCCTCTTCGATGTAGTTCTGGTAGTTGAAGAGAAACCTATTGAGGCTCATCGCATACTTCTAGCTGCATCCTGTGACTATTTCAGGTACACTTCAGTACAGCAGTAACAAGCATGTGTCTGAATGTTACTCAAACCTGCAACATCCAAATCTTCTGTTTTGGCACACTGGTTCTGGATGTAAAATTAGACCCATAAGATGGAGCTGAATGTGTTTCAAAATGCATTATATGGCTTTATTCATCTCTCTGTAATTTCTCTACGGAAATAAAGCTCTTGTTCCTGCACACTGAGCTTACCTCCACTGAATTCACTGCCTGTGGTACTTGGAGGTATATAGAGAGGAGAGACAATATGAACAGGTGTCTTCCGCATAAATGCCCTCTAGGTGGCTTTTAACGGATCCTTAGCATTGTAAGACTTTGCCCATTTCATAATACATAAAAAGTCACTGGAAGTGTGTCACTCCTCTTGTTACATGCCTATAGTGTGACTCACTGTTCATTAAACCAGACACTCCCCTGGTCAATTTGATTAGCAGTTTCTTGAACTGACTTTATTTTCATGGAGCAAATGAAATCCCAAACTTGGAAAAAACTCTTACAGTCCCAAGTTCATCTGTTTTGTCTCTTCCGTATCTGTATCTGCCCATAACCATATATACTGGGTCTGTATTCAAGTCCTTCAACTGTGAATCATACCTTTCAGATGACCCCCACTGTTTTCCTGCAGAATTAAGAGTATTGCTTTCTTAGGTCCTAAAGGCCTCTACTGTTTCTATCATTGGCTTAGAGAAGAGGTAATTCCACAAAAGTGTCTGGCTAGGTTATTATCTTTCTGAATATTTTTTATGTTCCCAGGACAACATAAGCAAACTAAAACCAGCTTCAATGCAAATCTGCCATAGCATGTGCCATTGTCTTTTTTTACAGAGGAATGTTTGCAGGAGGACTGCGAGAGATGGAACAAGAAGAAGTTCATATTCATGGCATCTCCTACAATGCAATGTGTAAAATCTTGAACTTCATTTACACTTCGGAGCTGGAACTCAGTGTGAACAGTGTACAGGAAACCTTAGCTGCAGCCTGTCAGCTTCAGGTGAGGTACTGGGAGATGTGACAAAAAAAGAAGCAAGAAACAAAAGTAACAAAAGAAACAGAAACCATGGATATCTGGTTAGACGGAAGATTAGGGGGTGAATAAGAGCATGGGTCTGATGAGAAAAAATTCTTTGGGATGCTCTATCCACTGGAACTAACTATGGAAGGGTAGGAACAATGAATGAGTACTTGCACATCTCATTTGTGCCAATGTTTTTATGTGTCAATGGTTTTATTACTTATAAACATTTATCATTGCATCTAGAGGACTGTTTTATATAGCACTCACTTGCACTGATCTGCTTATGAAGGCTTCCCTAAAATAGAATACTGCTGGCCTAAGGTAAAGAACAGGGCTTGCTGCTCAGAAATTGCTGTGCTGCTCAAAATCTTCTCCAGACTGAGTCTACAGGCACATAACCTCCCTTACCCCATCACTACAGGAAAGCCTACCACTATGACTTCTACACTAAGTGCAGAGTTCATGTCCCTTTAAGACAAGGTTTTTTCTTTAATTTTCCCTGCAGCTAACTGCTGCACAAGGCTTTGGAACCAAACTTTAAAAGTTTCTGAGTGCTTGCATTGGTTGGTTCCTACACACTTGGCTCCACTTTGTTAGCAGATTTTGTTTGCCAGTAGTCCCTACTGCCAGATACGACTTCAAATTGTATTCAGAAGACAACATTAAATAATTAATTTTCCTTTCAAATGGCTTCCTGTGCTCGAGTGATGCAGATATATTTGTAACAGATACAGTCTTTGATACAGCATGTCTGTAGTGCTCTGAAAGAACAATTACAGAGTGACTGTAAACCTGGCTTTAACTATGTCTTCCATGCCTTGTGTTTTCACAACTGCCTCCCAGGCAGCCTGCAGCTTGGTGCCATGCTAACAAGCCAGGCAGCCAGGCTGTCCAGTGTCCCACGTGTCTTGGAAGGCACATTGCTGCTGCAGCTGAAGCCAAACTCATGGGCTTGCAATATAGTATGGCTAGAAGATCTATATTATATTCATCTACATACCCATGTTGGGTTCTTTTTCTCTGGAGAAAGGTGAATTGGGTGCAAGTGAACATGGTGATCAGTCAGGAAAATAATCATCTTGTGGACAACTTTCTTACAGTCATCCCAGGCTTCTGTCACCTGTCTCTTGAGTGTGAGGCAAGTGGCACCTGAAATGAAAAATACCTTTCTTTTGCAGATTCCAGAAGTTATTAAGTTCTGTTGTGATTTTCTCATGTCCTGGGTAGATGAAGAGAACATCCTCGACGTATACAGACTAGCTGACCATTATGACTTGAGACATTTGAGCGATCAGCTGGATTCCTACATTTTGAAGAACTTTTCAGCTTTCTCAAGGACACAGGTGTACCGACGGCTACCCTTGCAGAAGGTCTACTCCCTTCTCAGCAGCAACCGTTTGGAGGTTGACTATGAGTTTGAAGTTTATGATGGGGCACTTTTTTATTATTATTCTCCAGAGCAACTGGAGACAGATCAGGTCTCCCTAACAGAGCACCTTAAGCTACTTGAGACAGTTCGTTTTCCTCTGATGGAACCCCAGATCCTGCAAAGGCTTCATGACAAATTAAGTCCATGTCCTTTAAAAGATACAGTTGCAGATGCATTAATGTACCACAAGAATGAATGTCTTCAGCCAATGCTTCAGAGCTCCCAGACACAGCTGAGATCAGAGTTCCAGTGTGTAGTGGGATTTGGAGGGATGCATTCTACTCCATCCATTGTCCTCAGTGATCAAGCCAAGTATCTGAACCCTTTGTTGGGAGAGTGGAGGCACTTTACAGCTGCACTAGCCCCCAGAATGTCCAACCAAGGGATTGCTGTTCTCAATAATTTTGTATATTTAATTGGTGGAGACAACAATGTAAGTGGTTTTCGAGCAGAGTCAAGGTGTTGGAGGTAAGATAAGGATAATCTATTACTTTTATTACCACCCTGTTGCCCATCTCTGAGTCAGTAAGCCAGTAGTGCAGCCTGTATGCCTGCTAGCCAAAAGACTAGGAATTAAGTAGGGACCTAACTGAAAGAAAACACAAGAAATAAAGAAATGAGCCTCATAGTAACAGGAAGCTTCCAGCAGTGCTCATGGGACAAAGCCAAGCCTGACTGGGTAGAAGCAGCAGCTCATTCAAGAATATTACATGTGCTACTTTCTGCCTTGTTGAAGGGGGGAAGCAATTAAAGGTGTGGGAAGCAGTAATGAACCTAGAACCCTAGACTGTCTAGATGCTTTTGAACTAGTATTTTCTAGGAGTCTTCTGTGTTTAGTTTTGGTCTCAATACAAAGGGATTTAGTTACCACAAAAGGTTTTTTAAATGAAATGCTATACTACTTGATTTTCAAGAATTTGTGTGCCCAATAGCAGCATTCCATGGCCCTCTTATATTCATGTGTGCCACAGAAAAGAACAGGAGGAAGGATCAGGTTTAGACCTTCTTGCCCATTACATTGCAAAACCAGATATAAACCCTTTTGTCTTTATATTGTGGTCATTTTTACTAGTTTTAGCTGAGTTGCCCTTATTTTATGGCATGCGTAGTTTCGCTTCACAATCAGTTTTCTCTGTAACTAAACTTTCCAGACCAGATAGATATTTTGACCTAAAAGTAAATCATGAGGTTCACTTTGAGCAGGAGACATTTGGGGAAAAGAATCAAAGAACCCTCCACATATTTATGCCCTTCTTGGACTATTGAAGATCCAGATTCAGTCTTTGTGCTATTTTTAGACTGGTTTACCTTGTAGGATGGCTTTGTGCAAGCAAGATATTTTGAAATATAACCTGACAGCAGTATGTAAGGTAATGGAAAGCCTAGCCTTTTATAGCATGGTTATGTCAGCTAAAATACATCTTCTAAAAATAGAATAAAACAACTTTGCTAATAATAAAATGCTGACAAGGCCAAATTTCACTCCACTTACAGCTGAGCTCAATTTCAGCCAAAGACAGTACAGTAACCCATATCTGTGGTGCTGTCTGGTATTCCAGCAATGATTCTGTGACTGTATGAATAACTTACTTTGATCCCATTCTTTTACAAGGTATGACCCGCGACACAACAAATGGTTCCAGATCCAGTCCCTACAGAAAGAGCATGCTGACCTCAGTGTTTGTGTTGTGGACAACTATATATATGCCGTCGCAGGCCGAGACTACCATGAAGACCTGAGGGAAGTGGAGAGGTATGATCCTAAAAGCAACACCTGGGAATATGTGACGCCTCTGAAGAAGGAGGTAAGGAGTGTATTAGCCAGACATGCTACTACAGTTCCCCAATTCCTGATTTAATCTTTTTTAGATGCTTTTCTCATGTGTAGCTTTAAATCTGCTGATATTCAGATGGGAAATAGTAGCCTCTGTATATGAGATGAATGAATATCAAGATAGGAGAATAATAATAATAATATATGTCAATTACATGTTGAGGTTAAATGCTTATTTTTCCTGTTTTCTTGTTTCCCCCTGCACCTTTATTGTGTTAATCCTTAAAACCATTTAAAATGGAATACATAACGTCTGGGAACAGGAAGTTCCCATTCCTCCTAGGCAGGTAAACGATGAGCCACAGTAGTACAAGCTTATCACTCACGGTCCTGACACACACTTTACTCCTGATCAGAAAAGATAATGCCCTAGTAAGAAGGCACATCAGTTTCTACAGACTACTTAGTTCCTGGTCACAGAACTGAGATTGGCTAACAAGTTCTGGTGACAATAGCTTACGTGATGCAGATTCACATCTCAGTCAGTTAATGTAAGACCATTACTCATTTGCAACATGTGAGTTAATGTCTATCTTTTGTCATCAGTACCATTTATCCTTCTAGAACAGCAATTGCCAAACTAGCAGTTGTGACCCCAAGGACCAGGAAATGGTGTGATGACATGGAGTGGAAGTTTGTTCTAAGTTCTAATACTGCTAATAAAACCCAAGAATTTCCATTTTCAGGTTGAAAGTGTTGCAAAAAAGGAAGATAAATACAAACAACTTGTATGAATACAAGTATGAAACTGTATCAATACAACAAACTTGTATGCTTGATGAATCTTGGTTAGGGAAGAAAATGAAAATCCTGAGTAATAAACTATGCTGGTTTCTGCTACATCTTTTAATTTTAAAAGCTTTGGGTCAAGTGACCAGCACAAAATAGTATTTGTGATTTCATAATGCCTCTCAATTGATAACCACAGGACACCTTAAAAATATAAATATTACTGCCATTTTACAAAAGGGATGCAAAGGCAGAAGAGGATAAACAGCTTACATGAGTTCACAAATAGTGTGTCAATACTGAGAAAATAAAAAACCTTTAAGATCCAATTAAGTGCTACTGAATAGGATATTTTGCATTCCTGACAACACTGCTTGTATAAGAAAAATCTCCAACAGAAAGGCTTCCAAGTAGACTAGGGAGAAAAGCATCAGTATGAATGATCTTATAATCAGTGGGAATGAGAACCCACTGCAGTCCTGGAAGTTTTAGAAATTCTAGTGTATTTCATTCAGAAATTCACACTTAGAGCATAATCGTCTAGAAGGGAATTATCTGTAAGAAAATCCTTCCAGATGTTGATAACTGCTTAGCTCATGAAGGATGTCACTCCCTTAAAGTCTATTGCATACTTTGAAACTGATTTAGGGAGAAATATATAAATCTAGACCTCAACCTCTTGCTTTCCCGTGTTGTGATACAGGTATATGCACATGCTGGAGCAGCACTGGATGGGAAGATGTATATTACTTGTGGGAGGAGAGGAGAAGACTATTTGAAGGAGCTACAGTGTTATGACCCAAAGACTGACCGCTGGGACGTTTTAGCAGATGGTCCAGTGAGACGTGCTTGGCATGGGATGGCTGCACTGCTAGGAAAGCTCTATGTAATTGGAGGAAGCAACAATGATTCTGGCTACAGAAGGGATGTTCACCAGGTGAGAGCATGTCATACCTGTGTTTTTCTTGGACGAGTCTGTTTCTTATGGATGCTTGCACTCTGATGTAATGCCTTTCTCCTACTAAGTATGCAAATAAAACTGTCTGCCCAGCAACAGCTACTGCACCAGCTCCCCCCACTCAGTTGCAGAACTTGCAGTGATTTATTTACTGCTGTCTGTTTTGAACACATTCTCTAACCCACAAAGCATTAAAGCTTTAGCACTTGGAATTCTAGTCAATTTTAAAGTAGCTTTGATGTAAAACATTCATTGGCATACACATACCCAACAAGCAGCACATCAACTAAATTTACTTTACATTGTCTTCTCATGTGCATTTTTTTCTAAGTCCAGAACTTTTGAATTACCAATGTGTAATTGCAGGACAGAGTTGTTAAGGATATGTTGGATGGCAATTGTATAATGCAATTAAATGTACAGTACCTGATGATAAGTGATGTCTGGAGAGAATTCTCTTGAGTCTCTTGATTCCAGCTTCTAGAACCCCTAGAGACATGAAAAGAAGACACAAAAAGCAACTGCTTTTAAAAGCCAATGAAGATAGCAGGATTAAAACTAGCTGAAAAGTGTATCTGAATGATAAAAAAGTGCTTAAAAATAAAAGCAGTTAGCCAAGTAGGTACCCAATGAAAATTAAACCTTCCCAACATATGGTGCAGAGACAGCTTAGCAGATGTTATATTTGTATGTTGCAGCACATTTTTTCCTAATGCAAACAGATGCATTGTGTCTGAGCTTATATTAGCATGTGTCCCCATCTCTTTCACTTTTGTATACATTTTTTTGAATGACATACAGCTGTTACTCCAGCAGCAGGGTCAGAAGTTGTGATTCAAAGCTATATGGCAGCTATGCACAGTTTTCTGCTCATTACTGTACTTCTACTACATAGTGATATGTTCTTTATTATCAACACTCTGTCAAAAGACTGATGATATTGCATGGCTTCCTAAATAGTTTACCATATGGCCAGGCTCTGTCACTAAGATACAAGTTCGAGTTTGGCTAATCTCTTTCTTTTTTTTACAGGTTGCCTGCTATAGGCCAAGCACTGATCAGTGGACAAATGTATGCCCTCTTCCTGCAGGACACGGAGAACCAGGTATTGCAGTCTTAGACAACAGGATCTATGTCTTGGGAGGTCGATCCCATAACAGAGGAATCCGCATGGACTATGTCCACATTTATGACGCAGAGAGAGACTGTTGGGAGGAAGGACCCCAGTTGGAGGATGACATTTCTGGGATGGCTGCCTGCGTCCTCACTTTGCCCAGGGCTATTTTAATGGAAACAGAGAAATGGTTCTCAGAATGGCATGCAGACCATGTGAATTACCACCTTGACTTTCCATCAGAAGTTATGAGCGTATCAGACTGGGAGGAATCTGACAATTCAAGTGAAGATTAGAAAATTTTAATATTTATTTTTTGCCAGTCAATGAGGAAATTAAGTCTTGGAGAAAATACTTAGAGATTTTATATGTCTTTCTTATATACATAAATCAGTATTTAAAGGATTGAAAATAAATGTTCTGCACAAGATGCCATTCACAGTCAATATGTGCCCCTCTGCAAGTATTCCGCACAAAATGCCACTTACAGTCGGTATCTGCCCACCTGCCAGAAAGCAGCATTTTTGAAGTAACCACAGAACTGCCATTTTCCCCCAGTTGAAGTACAGAGGTACTTTTGCTTTGAAGGAGACTTTTCTCAACCTTCAGCATGGACAGAAAAAAAGGCACAGAAGGCTCAGCTTGACTAGCTTCTTTCCTTCCAGCTTTTAGCTTGAAATAGCTTTTTGAGATTTTTTTTCCTTTTCTTTTTGGTAATAAAACTTCCTATCCAGCTTAACACAGGAAGGTGACACCTAGTATCTCCCTCCTGTGCCAGGTGTCAGACAGCTTGATTCATTTTTCAGCAGGATTGAACATACAGAAACAGGAACAGTAGCAAGAAAAGCCTGAACCTTCATCTCATCTGGGCATGCAGCCATCTTTGTAACTGGGTTGGAGTCTGCAAACTGACACCCACTCCCAAACTTCTATATTGCAAGTTCTGTCAATACAGTGGAAAGATTTCTAGAAAAAACTCTCTGTACAGAGTATGGCAATCTCATCATTCAACTGTCAAGACACATTTGTTCTCAAGCATAAATTAATAAATCCTTGTCAGAACTTTTTTCTTAACTACTGTCTCAGTTTTATTAACCATGACGTGGAGTCTTGAAGTTAGTGAGCTTCATTACATCCTACAGTACTACATTAGTATCAAGTACCAGATTGGGAGATGGGCAAATTTTTTCCATTCTTTTATTATATGCTTTAGAAGAGGATAAAGAGAGCAGAGATTGGTTTGCCACAGCATAAGGAAAAAAGTAATAAGGAGATAACCAGAGGTATTGAAGATTACACTGGTCCAAGACCCTGCAGTAGTTGAACTAATGCTAGGAACATAATACAGAATTACTACAGTTCAGAAAGATAAGGCATAGTAAATCCTTCCTTCATGGAGCCTTAAAATTATTGGCTATTGGCTAACTAGCTTGCTTAACATTAGTTTAGAAGATGATTTAAAGTCTGAACCAGTGTGATACCTGGATAGTATGGGATCCTTCCTCTCGGAGGTGAAGTAATCAGTGCCACCAGAAAATGATTATTAACTACCAAATACTTTTAAATCTTGTAGCAATAATAGGCTTGCAGGATAAATGCAAAACCAAAGGGACAATCAGAATGATATGATATGAGTCAAGTATCATCACATCATGTCAAATACTGCACATTGACATGCTACTTTAGGGAAATGGAAAAAGTTCCTGAATATTACCATTACTTAGGAATAATTTACTTCTGTAAACCAAGATTATTTTGAAATGGACCTAGATGACTACATTAGTAGTCTAATCTGGAAAAGATTCAAGAGTATTTGCACACTTCTTTTACTAAACTCAACAGCTTTTTGTTGGCAAGAGGGGCATTTTTTTCTCTAGCACTGTCAGTTTTCACCTCAGTTGCTGAACCTTTGCCAACTGGCGAATAAAACAAAAGATCTGGTAACTGCAGGAAACCCTGATTATGAGCTTCTTCAGAAAATCTTTTTTTGATAATGGACTTGGAACTGCACACAGAGTCTGGAAATACAGACTTTATTACACTGCAATATTGGAGACTGATGAGTATTCCTATTTTGCCTACAGAGTTACTTTCCGTGTAGGAATTAAATGTAGCTCTCAGATGTAAGGACAAATCTCTCTGACCTGGACATCAATACAACCAGTCCTTCCAGACTGCTAGTGTTGCAGTGACAAAACAACTGTCTGCAAACAACAAATGATTCAAGACTTCTAGTGGTCCAGGTCATATTCTAGACCTAGGTGTTCTAAAAAAACCCAGACATCTAACTCAAGTCTAATGCTTGCAGTGCATTTTCCACTTTAACTAGCACTTCTCAGCAGACCAGTGATACCCTATGTTATACAGGTGAAAATGTTATTCAGCCTCTTTCACAATAAAAAAAAAAAGTAATCCTTCTCTGTCTGGCTTCTTTTCCTATGTATACCACTAGAGGGTATTACTTGCTGTTAAAAGTAACCAAGCTGATAGGCTAATTCTTGGGTTACACAGGAGAACATGACATTAATGAGTAATTATTAAGCTAAAGAAACATCTTGAAAAAATTCATGGCTTTTTTCCAGCTTCTACCCTATCACTCCTTCTGTGTTTGAATGCTGATTTTTTAGATAGTCAGATGACCTGATTTTCCACTTATCAGTATATGCAATTTTGTGATTGCATTATTTGTTAAATGTTGCAGTTGGATGCTGTGCAGCACAAATCACTATAAGTCTTAGAATGCAGATACGAGGAAAGTAATTTTCCTTAAAGCAGATCATCCTTCTTAGAGAGAAGTGCTGCATTATTTTTTCCATTTTATTTAGTTACTGATATAATGCCCCTGAGTTATATGAACCAAACCTTAAGGCAGGTATTATGTATTTTGATTTGATAAAACCAAAACTGCTAGTGCTTTCACCCCCAAAATTTATTTTAATCTGAGTGTAATATGAATTTTGAAAGTTACAGTATGCACTATCCCTACTCGCATGTATTTTGTTTAGGTAAAAAAGCATGGACTTCTGCTTAGTTCAAACCATCCTTGTCATTTAGCAGCAGCTTGTTTTAGTCCAGCATGTACCTTTTCAAACTAATGCATAGGCTAAACAACAATAAAATTGCTTTGTTTTAAAACTGGCAATTTTATCTAACTCAGCAGATATAAAGCACTTTGTTGTTCTTGTTGACTACAGTTACCTATATAAAGAAATTGCAGCAGAGATTACAGATGGATATGCAGATCTATAATTATCATTGATTGGCTTTCCTATCAAGAATGAGGCTTCAGGAACTTTGCCTTTAAGACCCCACTTAAACTTTGTGCTATCTCAAGAAGATCATGTATTCATAGGAATGTCAGGCTGATTCCATATTTTTTTATTTATAAATTCTCTGATCTCCTAAACAGTGTCAATCATCTATCTTAGAGTAAAAAGCATTCACTTTTTACAGCAAGTCCTCAGAGACAGAATATTACAGGCGTTGTGGACAGATGAACAATGAACTAAGAAAGCTTTAAGTTATTTCTGGTCTGCAAGAGAATAGCCAAACAACTCTTCCAGAACTGAGCAATCAAAATACCACCACTTAAACTGCTGATACATTAGGAAGTCCATAAGAATAATAACTAAGTTTCTTGATGATCTATTTTCCTATTTCCTGCCAGCACAGAGGTAAAGCTGTACAGGCATATTTGCTAGATTTGTAATTAGTGGACTTGTATCCTGTCAGGCTTCCACATTTGGAGAAGTGATTGTGATTGCTTCAGTTTTTGTTTCATAACTGCTTTCTCTACTGTATTTCTTCTCCAGCTGTCTGCCTCCAAATCCAACATATCCTTTCCCATTTCCTCATAGTTTAAATTAGAGCCATTAATTTTGCATTGGAAGCATACCAGTACTTGATTTTAAAGAAATGAGGATTCTCATTCTATACCCTTGACAAAAATTTACTTTTCCTTACTCAGAGACCAGCCACATGTACAATTTATTTGGCATTCAGCCCAACTGATGGAGTCAGGAGCTTCTGGTGAAAGGAAGAAGGAGCAGCTGGGCACAGGGAAAGAGGGACAGGACTTTCTCAAGGGAATATTCTGCCGAGTTTTTGTTTCATCAGCAGCTGATGCACTTTAAGAGCTCCCCACCTCCTCAGTTGTGCTACAACTATTTGGCCATGCTCTGAGGGTGGAAGCTGCCAAAAGGTACAACAAAGAGCATAAATGTATCTATAGGTAATAAAAAGGTAAAGTGGTACCACACATCTACCCATTCTTCCTAAACCAAATGCAGTTGTAGGGATGTAATATACTTGAGATGATTGTCTGTAGTCTAGGAAGTTGAAGCCCAGTCTTAACAGGTAACATTAATGATCTTGGATAAGTCACCTTTTTCTCATTTTTAAGTAGAATGTGGGATCTCATACCTAGATGATCAGGCCTAGTTCAACCAACAGTTAGTGAAACTGAGGGGGGAAATTACTTGAAGGATGCACACAGCCTGCATGAATACAAGTTCAGAACAGCTAATTGTGGAATTCCAAACTGAAAACCTCTCTGTGCCTTAGAATCCTCTCTAGATGGGAGGGTGGGTGTGCTGATTCTCCAGCATCAGTCTAGCCCCATGCAGTACTGCACAAGAAATGGTTTATAATTAAATACTATTTATTACTGGAATGTTTCAACTCTTTTGAGATTTTAGTATTATCCATATGAAATGGAGGCAAAATCACAATGTATTTGACCTACTACATTTTATTTTTATCCTAACAAAAAGTATAATTCAATAAAATGCAGCAACAGGATTTTTTATTTCCTTTTTATATACCTTGTGTTCTTAATTCTGCTGCTAACTTGTGGCTTTTGTAATTATTTTTTAATAGTATTTAGCATGGTATTGCAAGTCAAAGTACTGTCTTTTAATCTGTATTTTGGCCATGGCCAAACAGAAAATAATCCAAACCTGTTCAAATGACAGGAAAACATAACCTTCATAACCTATAGTAGCCTATGTACATGTGTTTAAAACTGACTTTCATTTACAGATACAAACACTTAAAACTAGTAGGAATGGATCAAGGTATAGCTACTATGCAAGCTTCCCTAGGGATGTATGAAATATTTTTGCATAGATGTGAATTTTCAAATGGTATTATTCATCCCTGGGTCTACTGTTTCGCTAGTGTTGCTGTACATGACTAAACAGCTGTTGTTTTCCACCCAGGAGATGGGTGTATTTCAGGGGCTGGTAAAGTGATACCTGTACATGTATTCAGGGCCTACTTTAAGATCCTTTCGTGTTAGTGATGTTATGAGACTTTCCTGGACAATTTTACTTAAAACGTAAGAATGGCGCTGGATGCATCTGCCATTTTAGATTACTTGAACTCTGCTGTCTACAAAGACACAGCCCATATGTTCCAAACCACACACCTCAGTTGGCACTAGTGGCCAACATAGGAAGAAGAAGAAAAAAAAAAAAAAGAGGGAAAAGCACTGTGACTGAGCTTTCAGAAAAAGCAGAGTGTGAAAAAAAGATGGCAAAGCTGGAATAAGACTGCACAACAGTCCAGTTAGGCACTTCAAAACATTAATCTTTAACCTATTTCTCCATTTTAAATATTTTTTTGCTTTCCAGTGCTGCTTCGTTTCACATTGCCAGCCCCAAACCAAACCCCCAAAAACCAAAGGCACAAATTAAAGTCAGGAGACTGAGCTAAAATCACACTATTTCTAGCACATCTGGGCAATTAGCAAGTCATCTTGTCACGCCCTCACCTATCGCAACTGGACATGCCGATGGCCACCACCAACCCCCTTGGCGTTGGCTCCA
>JAVJGJ010000001.1:88421178-88437637 GCA_035590215.1 Microhierax caerulescens | reverse complement strand
TGTTCTTTAAATGGTAAAGAATTCATGTTACAATTCTAGTTTAACTGGCATAAAAGATGGATTGGAAGAAGTTTTTAAAGCTACATCCAGAACACAGAGACTGGTACTTTTCCATTTAGGCTATACTGAAAGGCTAGTAAACCCATAGTTCAGAAATGTCTCAGCTAGAAAAAGCACTAGTTTCAAAGATTAAATTTGAGTGTGCTACAATACTTCAAGGAGCAAATGCAAGGAAACAAGCAAAGGAAGCAATGGTATTTTAGCAAGTAAAATAATAGTGGCTTTAAAAATACTTTCAAACTTTTCCTGTTGCTTTTGCTCAATTATTTTGCAGGTTGAAGCTGTACCTATAGCTGATACTTTTGACTGAAATTTGAAAGGTTGTATTTGTGACTTCCTTTTGTTATTCATAAGTTGCCCTAAGTGTTTCTCCTGTATTTGTAAAACCTCTGCAAGTGATTACTCATATGGGGTTAAAAGTTAAATGAGTATCACTGGATTTTTCCTTGAGTCTTATGAAATCTAGCAGTTTGTTATTTTTGAACAGTGTGTGAAAATTATCATAGACCAAAGTGTAATTTCACTGCCAACTGCACTATACAGAAGATTCCTGCCAAAACTATTCATGCTTCTGAAAACAAAGCAATGCAAGCGATTGATTTAGTTATGTTACCAATGTGTCATGGAATTGCTTCAGGGAGCTTGCTTTGCTGCAGGGTAGCAGAACCACTTGGAAGGATGACCCTCACAAATATGTTTTCCTGACTTGCTTTTTAGTGACCTAGTTAATTCTGTCATTTTAGCTGCTCTACTACACCAATGGGATTAATTCTCCGGCCAACATGTAGGTTTGAATTGTTTTGAGCCTTCCCATTGTTTAAGTTTTGTTTGAGAGATTCTTCTCTTCCACTGAATGCTAATCACTGCCTTGTGTCTTTTTGTCTTCCACCCCTGGCATATTTTGTCTCCCTATGTAGTCTGGTTTTTTTGCAAGCGCACCTTAGCCACACTGGTTTCTCAAAAGGCTTCAGAAGCAGAATTCTGGGAACTGATCTACATTTTCACTAGAATTGGTGATTACAGCTTCTCCATGTCTATCCACGCATAGGGAACTTCAGCAACCTCATTTTATAGGAATAGTTTTTGTCACATGGACTACTCCTAAAGAAAAAAAAAAAACATCTTTTTCATGATCTTCCTTCAGATTGCCTAACATCTGCTGGCCCCAATTGATGTCTTTAATCCCAACCTTGCCAGGGCTCTACATGCCACTAAATCTGTATCATTTGCAGCTTCTATTTTGTAAGACCACTGAAAGAAAGTAGCTAGTGGTAAAGAACACATTATGGGAATGTTTTGGGGAACAGAGTGAAGAGTCTCTTTCAGAATAATAGTATTTGATAGTACTCCACTTTAGTATAGGTATACTCTAATAAATCGCTGTTCAGCTTGTACGGTACAATACCTTGTTGGTATAATTATACAGTGCCTGATTGTGTAATCTCATTTAAACTGATAACATGAGAGCAAAATATGTTTGCTGGCTCTAGCTTTGTATGGTCAGTACACAGACAGTACTTAAAAGGAAGAGAATACCATATGGAGTAAAGCTATTGCATAGTAATCTGCTTGACTTCCTTTTAAGTCATCCCTAAGGAGGGATGTCATTCTCCTGGGTTCAGTTTGAAAATGGGGCAAGCGCTCTGCCTGCAAGTCCAGTTTTTCTGTTGCACACTATTGTTTACATAAGCTGTCAAAAGTGGGTAAAAATATATATTTTTTTAATTTCTCACATGAAAACTGTAGATTGTAAAATAAGTGAATATTCTAATGAAAATCTGAAACAAGATCTGTTTGGTTGGATAACGATGGAGTGTTTAACTTTTATGTAGTATTTAAAGATTGTTTAAATATTTAAATAATATTTAAAGATTGATAAATAGTTTAAGGGCAACTACAGTGTTATTCCTGTAAAGATACTAGCTAATACAGTGTATCTTACAATGTGGACCTTGCTGGGCTAAAATTATTTAGCACTTGTATTGGTATTGTTGAAGATAACATCTTTAGATAACATCTAAATGTTGATTTGGTCCTACTGCATTGTATGCCCTGCTTATATTCTCTAAAATAAAAAAAGGAAATAACGATCTATTTATTTAAAACTTTTATTGTAGCCTATATAGCTACTGTCTCAAAGCATACAGTTGGTATATGTATAACTTTGGGCATCTCCCTGCACCAGCGAACAATCAGTAAAACCTACAATAAATTATATGTATTTCTAAAATTTACATATATTGTTGAGTTGGTTACCACGGAAGTTCAGATTTAATGTTTTTAATGAAATGATTGAATGTAGTTTCTCACTACAACTAACTTGACTGCTAATGTGTGTAGTATTTTCATGAATGCTGCATTAAAAAAAAAAAAACAAACTACTGAACCACAAAAAACCCCACCCCACAACCATAAAACCAACCAGTGACCCAGACCTGTTTCTTTGCTTGTGTGCTTTTAGCAAGAAGCAGTTTTCTTCAGTCCTGGTGCTCTAGAGGAAGGAATATGAAGGACAGGGATACAGTGACCTGTATTTGCTGGGACTAGAACTCTACATTACAGGGTTATGTTCTTCAACCCTGCTTTTCTTTGGGAAAACTAGGAGGGCAATTCTGTGTTCAAAGGTTATACAGGATAGCACTTTAATAAGGTGATGAATTCTGTAAGAGCGGAGATTCTTTGGCAGTGTTACTGTCATACAGAGCAGCCAAGTCTATCTTAAAAGTTTCTCAGCATTTCATAACCTGTAGTTCTATAGCCAGCCTGTTAACACTAACAAGCTAATGAAGCCTTGCTTTAAAGTGGATGCTTTAACCAGCACACGATGTGTATGTAGTGCCCAGTAGACTAAGACCTAGTATGTTTTACCTTAAAGGAGCTTATCTCTTGGTGGTTGGCTACTTCTTGTTTGGATCCAAAGTAGTTGATTAATCTCTAACTTGTGCACAACAAAGTTCTTTATGTCCATCCAGCACAGTCAGTAGACAGACTAGTGGTGGATAATTCCCTTGAACTAGTGAACTGTTTGAAGGTTAATTCAGGGTGTGAACAGCAAATTCCAGATTCACTTATGAAATGAAGTGGCCTAAGGAACCAAAAAATGAGAGACCAGCAGCAGCCACGAGATCTATGTCTGCCATGTGTTTAAAAAATGGTTCTAAAATATATTGCAAATGCTTTAAGAAGCGTCACAGACCACTCTGAAGACAGTAGTAGTCCTAGAGTTCATCTCCAGACTTAACATGACAGTGTTACGGGATCTTTTGAACAAGAGCTTCACTATATTTTTATAGCAGATTTTTTATGCTAATGATGGCTTTTCCTAGACCTGTGCCAGCATTACTGCATTAAGTAGTTTATCTGTTCATGATTGTCAAACATATATTTGCTGGTACAGAGTTAACCTGTTAACTAAAATGTTTTGGTGAAATAAATACCCATTCACCGTAATTATATAACTGACTCACAGTATTTCTCTTGAGCTTGTTACAATTAGGTTACGGTTAACTTTTTTTCCTCTTCAAAGGAAAGTTGAGACAAGTAGGCCAAAATGTGCTAGTAGTAGAGCTTGCTTAATTAGGAAATCAGGCTACTTCTTTCACTAGACAACAAGCATTGTGCTTTCCTAAGCCAAGGAAACTTAGTATTGCTGTGTTAAACATTAAAATGCATCTAACCTACAAGGTCTAGATTTTATGCAAAACATTGAGCCTACATTTGTGTAGTGCAAAGCATTGATGGAGGAGCTTTAGTTCTGATAACTGTTGAATTGAAAGTGAAATTGGCAGCAGGATTCCTGTGTCTGTGCTGACAGGCACCAGCTTTTCAGTGTGCTGCCTTTGAAATTACAACTGACAATTACTTTGGAGATTTTGTGTGCAATCTTAATTTTTGTAATTAATTTTTAATCATTTTCCAATCAGTTATCCATGGTTCCCATTGTGATAGTGCTGAGCGCCTCACAATTTAATTTATATTCACCTTCAGAACTGTTTGTGGAGTTTGGTTTTGGATGAATCCAGAAGCAACATAAGATAACCTAGACAAGATCCTGTGCTACAGTGAGATTCAGTGTGGCTCAAGAGCGATGGTCTTTAGGAGTTTTGAGCTCTCCCAGTTCTGTACAATCATGACAGCTAGCTTAATCAGATGGAGACACAGGCTACCATCATTTAATGAAAAGCAGCACTTTACCTGTGGTGCTGCAACCTCAGCTCTGGCAATTGTCCTAGCTGTGCTTAAAATGCCAACTTAAGTTGTTTTACTCTGTTCCTAGATGAGGCTAGATTAATTGCGTCTAGGCCTTCAACATTTCTGTGCTGCCCTTTGACCTGTTTTCCTGTGTCAAGAATGGTCTTTCCTCTTAAGTACTTGATTCTTTGGTTTGGCCATCAGTTATTATTCTTCTGGCACACAGCATCAGAACTGATGGATAATTAAGCTGTGCTTTCAGCCTGTTGGCTTCTTGACTCTTCCAATACATAAAGCACCAGCTACTTTAGCATCACTTGGAGCTGTTTGCAGTGCGACTGAACCCTTTGCCTCTTGTGTAGCTCAGCTTTATACCTTTTGGTGACAATGGCATATAAAGTCATTTCTTAGTGTTGAGCCTTGTTCTTCTCCAGAACAGGCAGCTGGTCTGAACAATTGTTTTGGTTTTGGTATTAATGCTAGTGTTGCTGAAGAAGGTGACTTTCGACACCTATATAATGACTGAGATTCAACACCCTGTAAATTCCAGAGAGTAATGTGTTTTCTATGGCTGTTGACCCAGTGGGATAAAATTATGATTTAGAGTTTTAATGCATTTTTATCTCCTTAAACTTACATTACATAACTCTGTATCAGCCACAGAACTATATACAATTGTTGGAATATCTGTAAAACACATTGAATTGGTTGACTGTGTGATTAAAATGGCATGCAGGAAACCTTTTGCAGTGTATGAATCAGCTTCAAATGGAAGACAGGTATGGAAGAGTCTAGAGTGAATGAAGTAACCTGGCTGGCATATTCCACAGCTTGTGTTTCCCCAGGGCTTTGAATTCATGCTGTAACAGGGACATAATGAAAGGATGCTATCTAAAATAAGTTTTGATTTTTATCATTTGGGTGGAACCAAATGGCTGCATTTCAGAAGTATTACTCATTTCAGCAGTTGATACTTCCACCCAGAGATGCTGGCATGCTTTACAAGTGAATTAACTTATCTGAGAGATGCTGAATCTAAGGAAGCATTATCCTAATTTATAGATAAGGGCCATGAGCTGTCCAGAGTCATACAGGAAGTTTGTGGCAGAGATGAGAATAGAACCAGGTCTCCTGACTGTGTCCTGTGCCTAATCATAAGACAATCCTTCTGACTGGCTTAAAACGCTCTCTGAAAAAAAATAGCGTGTTAAATAATTTTAGTGGGAGATCACACCTCAGCTGACCATATTCTAGATGCTTTAAAAAGCATTTACTAAATACTGCTTTTAGTACTTTAGGGAAAAATTACAGAGGGACTACTTGATCTAGACATTGTCAAAATGGAAGTCTTAAACATTAAGATCCACAAATTACTGTATCATGACATCAAGGTTCCTTCTCCAAAATCATGTTTCAACATGCCGTTTCATTTACCCTTCTCAGGGGGACTGCATTTTTTTTAGTAGAGCACAAGAGGATATTCAGAAGCTTTCACTAAAAAACTCCAAAAACTACTACTCAAAAATAATACAAAGTTATTGCAAATCAATGTATTATTCCAGTGGTTCTTGGCATATGGGAGTATTTTTTTGAGTAGCTTTTGTCAGCTACCACTCACTAAAGGCAGATAATCATTTATAGCAACTTTGCCCACCCAGCCATCCAAAGAACACTTCGCATTGTTGATCTACATCCCTGTTTGTTGCAATGCAGTAGACTTATATTGTAAGTATTTTTGTTACTCTGCTGAAGCAAGACTTTCAGACCTATTCGTGTTGTAGAAATCCTTCAGAATCAAGTTGAAGAATGTCCTTTTCCTAGAGCTTCAAAATGAATAATGGATTGCTATCTACGGCACATGAGCAGAATTAAATTGTCAGAAAATGCAGGTCCATGTTTTTGATCCAATGTACTACAAATTTTTCTTCCATGAATAATATTGAAGTGTTTGAGCATGGATTGGTTTTATGGTGTGATACAAATGCAGTTCTGTAGCAGGTGTTAACTGTTGCAGTGTTGGCTGCATCTTCTTGAATTTGGGTCTAAAATTTGGAACTTGGATCAGTCTTCAAGGGTTATATAAAAATCTAGCAACGTAACAACGAGTTATTTATAGATGTTATCAGCCTTTTCCCAAAGAGAGATTTGTTATGGTTCCTGTTTAGGTCATCTCGTTACTATTTAAAGCTTTCTCTAGCCTTTCTATTCAGAGAAGCATCTGACAAATTGTGCTTTTTAGCAAATACACAATTCAAGCGTGTTGCAGTACTCTGTGAGGAGGTGAACACCAGTCAAATTAATGCTGTATGTATGTGCTAACTATCATGGGCAGTGTATGACTTAGTAGTATATGCTGACTTCATGTTTGAGTTTAGGAACAGCATAAGATGTCCATCTAAGAAAGACCATTTAGTACAGTCTCAGTTATATCCCAAGATCTTTCGGAAGTTCAGAGGGGTTTTTCCCTCTCTTAAAAGCACCAGATTACAATTGTTCCAAGTGTAACAGTCTCAGATTTGGTGGGGTAGATGTGACACAAGACAGCCCAAGTAGTGAAGACAAAGTAGAGGAAGCATGGAGCAACACATTTTGCTTACATATCTAATTTCATTCTAATTTGCAACATAAAGCTTAAATCTCTAAAAAATAATTTCAAAGTTTGAGAAAGTTTATTTTAAGAGATAATATCAGTGAGTGACTAAGGAGTTTATTATAGCATCTTAAATTTCACTTAAAGATTCTTGCTTTTGAATGATCTTAAAAAAATACCTATTGGAGTAATGGTAACTGTTTTAAACAGGCTTCAGATCATCTAGTGACATGCACACTGTTTGTAAACTTGGGGATTTTTCTTGAATAGAAAATACCCAGGTCTTCCCTGAAAAGTTTTAATCTAAGGCCCTTGGCCAAGGTCTTTAAACTGTCTGCATCAGTTCTAAATTTTAATTCTATCTAGATGACATAGACAAATAGTTATACATGCTGTATCAGGACTAAAATCTTAGTTTTTCTTTAAATAAAGATCAAAGCTAGTTACCTTTGGATTTCACAGAAGTAGCTCTGCAACGGAGACTTAACTACAAAGAGCCTGGACCTAGTTTGGGGTTGTTCACCTGTTGGCCATTGGTCATAGGCTGGTTCTACTTTTTGTGACATTAGTTCTTGGCTACTAATGTCACTTTTCTAATATTTACTATAGTTACCACACAGAGTAAATTAAGTAAACAGGAAGGGAGGTGTAAAGTTAAGAGTGGTGCTGCAACAGACCACATGTTTAGCTATTCTGAAGCATTTAAGGGAGAAATTACTATTTAGCTAGTCTCAGATGCTACTTCTCAAATTGGATATTTTGCTTTTTAATTTACCCACATTAAAAACAGGCACTGAACAACAAGAGTGTAACTTATCATCATTTGGGCTGATGTTTCTTGCTTGATCATAGTTTAGCTTTTCTCACTTTGCATTGCCAAATAGGAAGAAACATAGGTACAAAAAGCCTGACACGTCATTGTTCCCATTTCAAATTTCTTTGGCAGGATTTGTTGTGAAAACAACAAATAAAGCTAGAATCTGTACATCTAATATTTAAAAAAAAAAAAAGTTCTGAGATTGCTTTTGCCTGCTTTGGAAGAGTACTGTTATTTTTGAAACTGCAGAGGCTCCTTAGACTGCGATAATCAGAACTAGAACTTCAAGTGATGGTTTCTTTGCTGTAGGAATCTTTATTTGAAAAACTCTGTTTCCTTTGAAATAAGCCAGCTGATGCTAAAACAAGTATGAATACTGTGCTGTTTTGAATGGATGTTGCATCTTATTACTGATGGTAGCTTTAGTGATGTTAATTTATATTTAAGCTATTGTTGCCTGAATTTGTAAGCTTTCCTATAGGAAAAAGTACAGTTCAGCAACATGTCTATTAAGAGTCTGAAAAATAATGCAGACAGCATCATCATGTTTAGCAGCAAAGTGTTGGTATTTTAGTGAAGTAAAAGTAATTTTTCAGTTTTATCTTATGTCAAGAGGAGGGTCGGTTTTATTTCTCCTATGATAAGCTTGTATTTGTTGTTCCTCTTCATTTGACTTCTATTTTTATAATTTTATTTTGTATTTCCATGTGTGATAACTTTGGGGTTTTTTTTATTATGCAGGTTGGAGATATTGTGAAGGTTACAAGGATGAATATAAATGGTCAGTGGGAAGGAGAAGTCAACGGTCGAAAAGGGCTCTTCCCATTCACGCATGTCAAAATATTTGACCCTCAAAACCCAGATGAGAACGAATGATTCCCTCCGCCCGATTTACACTGCTGCTTCATTTTCCTGGCTATCATTAGCATTGTTTGAGGTGGGATGATGACTTAATGGCACATTGCTAGCATTGCCCATTTTCCAGCTTGCTGCAGTTTGATGGTTCTTTTAATATACATTTGGAATACATACAACTGAAGTCACTGCCTGACCTTCATACCATAGTTGCGTCATCCAGAGTTTAGTTTCATTTTTCAAACTTTGTTGGGCCTTAAGCTGGAGAAGACTGAACCAGTGTATAGTAGAGAAGTATGGGAAGAAAACCTTTCCATTTGAGACTTCTGTGGACTTTTTCTGTCTTGCTCAGTAGGAAGAGCCCTAATCTTAGATCAAACGTGCAACTTGTGCATTACTGTCCAACAAAAAGCAACAACAAAAATGCAATTTTAGGACTGAAGAAGTCTTAGTTTTAAGAGAACCTGTCCTAAGGTAGTACATTTAAAATTATGGTCTCTTTAAAGGACAATAACTGAAGCTCATGTATTTTAAGCAGTTGTATTAGAAGCTGCTCTTTTCTGTTAACTCTTAAGCTTGTTGTTGACCTTCCTGAAACAGTGTGTGTTAAATGCAAATAACCATTGATTGAGCTGCATTGAAGCCGAGGCATTTATTTATAAGGAAACTTAGGAGGGGTTGATACTTGTAACCTGTTTTTGGCATACTTAATGCATTTCTGTTGATTTTTGCAAGCACTAACTGTAGAGAGTGAGCTTTAAAGGGAAACACTTTGGCCTGGTCTACATACAGCTCTTTGGCAGTGTAGAAGGTGTGGGATTACTAGTATAGACATGCTCGTCACCAAGCTGCTACTTGGTAGACAAGATTGATCAGACTGCCATGGTGCGGAGAGATACGAGTGGGACAGAAGAACTTGGTAAATACCGGTAAAATCCTCTTATTTAAACATACACCTTTTATACCCATTTCTCTGCAGGCTCCCTCATCTCTCCAGAGTTTCCTAGCTATGCTAGCCCCAGCTTGTTAAAAAATCCTTTTCAAACACAGTACCTTTTTTCTAGGGTGTCTCCACGTTGCTGTGCTTCCTTCCCTGAGCTGCTTTCATCTTCTTTTCTTCCTCTTCTTCCTTGCTTGCATCCTAAGTCCTCTGCATGCTGCCATCTTTTTTTTACTCTTCCAAATGAGTTGGCTCTGGTTTATATATGCCCCAGATTCCTCCCCCTCCCAGTATCCTCTAGAAAATGGTTAATTGGAGTCAGCTGCCTGGGTTCCCCAGGTAGTAAATTAATGCTCAGGCTGGAGGAGGCTACAAAGGTGTCTGTTACCAGTATAACTTCTTTCCCTTTTTCTGTACATAAGCTGTACTGCTGTAATTGTACTTACAGTAGGGAACTGTATGGCTGCAGATAAATAAGTACAATTCATGTCACGCAGGTTAAGTCCTTAGCCTGTGTACAGGATATGAAAGCTTAGGTACAGTGGTATCCTGTAGTGCCGCCTGCCTTTAAATGTGTTTTGTAGGTGAACTGGAATGCTCTTTTAAAAAGAATGGAACACTGAATTAACAGAATAAACGTCTGCAAAGACTACAACGACAAAACCTCCCTTTTCAGGCACCCTGGTTAATGGAAAATGGCTGTTGCAGAAGCTGACAGAAAAACAGCAGCCCCCATTTTTCAACTTTTGAAGGCTGCTGGTTGTAGCAAAATGAGAAACTTCAGACACCTGCAGAATCTCACCAGTTCTTATATATGTCAAATTACATAAAAGTTGTTGTCTTCAGTTCCAGCCTGTTTTCTTGTTGATTTGTGTCTCTTGATCCTAATAAAAGCACGTTGTTCTTGGTTCATGCGCAAGTGCCTTGGAAGGCATTGAAGAAATGCAAAAATGGCATTTGCAACAAGACATTCAAAATGCTGGGTGTTTTTAAAGAAGTCTCTCGGTTCATCTTTTAGCTGTTTTCTGTAGTATTGATCAAGTGGCTGACAGTCTAGAGGTTCTTGTAGAGCATTTTACTACCAAATTAACTGTGAAGTAGAGTAGCATTGACTGAAGTGTTTGGTGCTGTAAGAGTAATTCTTGACAATAGGCATTGACATTTTGTCTTGCAAAGAAAAGCTATGCAGCTCTCTTAACTAAAGGAGGTCATGCTTTTTCTGTGCCCCAACTATACTTGTAAGTTTACTACATAAATTGTACTACTGAAAGTCATCTTTTGAATACAGAAACTGCACTAAACTCAGTCTGCTGCAGAGAAATCTTATTTCAGACCTGACCTAGTTCCAGGCAGCTCTGCAGAAGACTGATGGTAGAATTCTTCCTTTGCATGGTGAATAAATACTGTGAGATTTGAGGTCTTGAACGCAGCTTTTAACTTGGATTTTTTTCAGTGAAATAAATGTCTTGACTCATCCCCTCATTGAATAAGGTGTACGCTTTGAACACAAGCATTGGTTTAGGTTTAATTATGTTCTGATACTGCAGAAAAGTGAAATATTTTAACCTTTTAAAACTATGCAAAAATTTGTGTTTAGTGGCATCTGATGCAAAGACAAGAATTCTTAAAATTTCTGGGAACCTGGTTTTAGACCATGGATGAACAGTGTTTCTCTGAGTAGCAGCGGTGTGGTTCAGGTATGTTAAATGTGGTTCAAATGTAGCATACTGACCAGCCTAAGCCGATTGTAACCTTGCTTCAAAATGTGTCTTCACAGTTTTACTATGAGACAAGTATTTTCCTATAAAGACTGCATTTGATCCATTTGTGTTTCTCTTTGAAGGACTCGGGATTCTCAGTCACTTGTCGCTTGCTTACATGTGTGCTGTCTGTTGCTTTACGAAGCCTCTTAAATTTGAGTGATAACCTACCAGTGTAAATGTTCCTTGGGCGTGTAAGGTGTAATGAACATGAAGCATGAGAGCCTACAAGTGATGGCTTCGATCTATGCACCATTAAAGTCGTTCTTGCTTTTGAGCTAGGAGCTGGTTTAATTACCTGGTGCCACAATAGTTGACTACCATGAAAGGCTTACTGTTTGACTTCCTCCTGTTGTGTACATGTGTATATAGACATTGAAGCCTCTGACCAGTCTGAAAGTTTAAATGAAAACTGGTTTAATCAGTGTCCATCACTGGATAAGCGCTAATTTAATTCATGATTGTTTACAAATTGGGAAAGAATAAACAAAAGGGAATATCCTGTTTGGGTTGGGGCTCTGAAGAGCCTGAGCATTATTTTTGTAAAGGGAAAAACAACATTCTTTGTGCCATTTCATGTGCCTGTAAAATAATTTTTTATACTGTATTAACATCCTGGGAATGAGTGGGCTGCCTTTGTTTTGTAGTCAAGTTTTCAAGCATTTTCCTCAATACCTGCATTTGAAAGTGAGACCTGACTAAAAGACTGCCTTTTGGGACCAGTGAAAGCATTCTTGTATAGTTGTCATTTTCTGTTTACTTGTGTTAATTGAAAGTGTGTTTTGGGACAAGGATACAATTATTGCAGTGGGAAAGGTGGCCTTGTATTGAGACAGTCTTCACTGTGTAAACTTTAAAACACAATATGTAATTTAAAGACCATGATCTTCAGGCAATAATATTAAGTGTAAGCTTTTAAAGTTTATTTTGGGGATCATAGCTTGTTTTATTTTTTGTGCTATGAGATTAACAGTATTAAATGAATTATATTCTTAGAATATATGGAGTGTCTTTTCTTAAGATTAGTGCCTTTTTAATTTCTTACTCCACTTATTTCATAGAACTGGTCCCAACATCAAGCCACTATAAGGTTTTTTTTTCCAGTGCCCTGTTTGTACAGTCTAAATAAAAACTTGCCTCACCTTACAGTATTATTTGTTGTCATTAGTCTTAAAACCTTGACAATATTAGCAGAGTATTTAAGTTCTTACTCTGTCATTACGATGCCCTGTTTTGTGGGGGAATGAGAGTGCCAAGTGAAGTTTTCCCAACTCAAAGGAAGAATTAAGCAGGAGAAAATGCTGTTGCCAGGCTGAATGATACTCTCCCATTCCATCCTCGTGCCTCTTCTGACTATACCGCTGTGCTCTGGAGGTCCACCTGAAAAAGACGCAGCTCTGGTTATACAGATTATCACTGCCTCCTCCACCCTGACACTTCAGTGCTCTTCCTCTCACTGTATTTAACACTTCTCTTTTGCTGAGGCTTTTAAAGGTCTCTCTAGAAACCATGACCACCTTTTACTGTGATACCCTTGACTGTGCTTGTAAGAATGACTGGTTTATGCATACTGTTTGAATTTAATTTATTATTGTTGAAGTAAATAAGGTGTAGCCTGTGCAGGTACTGGAGAGTGGAATGGCTGGCATTCTAGCCACGGCTGAAAGGTGTCAGCGTAACGTGTCATAAATATCTGCTTTTGCAAGTCAAAACCAGGAGGTTGTCTTTTGCCTTTTTACCATCCATCCAGATCAAGAATAGCATTAACTAGAGTTTTAAAAATTTTTTAACATTTGGGATGATTCAGTTAAATCATTAACAATGTGTTGAAACTTCAGATGATCTTATGTAGGAGAAAAACTTCTGAGGAACGTCAGACACTGAACTGCTGCAAACGAGAAGTCAAAAAAAGCTTGCGTTGTTTCCCTGGACTCTCTGTAGGTATGTTCACAGCCTGGTGTTTGTCTTTGGAGTACAGATTTCCATGTGATGTTAATAAACATTCATAGCCAACCCTGCACAGTGTCTTATCATCAAATACTCACATTGGGCAAATTACGTTTCAGAGAAAACCAGTAGTATTTCAAATATGCAAGCAAGAACAGATGAGGTGCATGCAGTAGGCTTGATAATCCCGTTTCAGACCGATTTGTATGCGTTACCCTCCAACAAAATCACTTGCTTCTCATGGCAGCTTCAGTAGCTCTGGCTTTACTATTTACGTAGCAAAACCAAGTGTCCCCTGCTATTCTAGCCGAATGCTTCCTACAAGCTACATTACAGGCACGGCTGCCACGGCACCAGCGCTGTTCCTGTCTGGGGTAAGATGTGCACAAAGCAGGTGGACGTAGGGCGCAAGGGCGGGCCACAGGCAGCGATGGCAGGAGGCAGCGGCATGGCCTGGGCTTTGTTCCTGTCAGCCAGGCTTCTCTGACATTGGACCACAGCATCTACACATGCTTTTATCAGGAAGTGGGAGATGGTTTCATAGCTGGTGGCTTGGGGAAGTTTAAAATACTTGTATTCTGTACAGAACTTTATTTGTGCCTCAAAATGCATCAAGTGTCACCAGGTATAAATCTCTATCACTTTGTACTGATGTGAGGCCACCATAAGCTTCATTTCAGTTATCAGAAGGGACAAATTCCATAAACCAAGCAGGCTGCAAGGGACTGTAACTTGTCTCTGCATTTCAAAACGCAGGCTGCCTCCTGCCTGCCCTCAAAGGGATCCCCAGCAGCACGCTCCCTCCACCACCAGTAACAGATTCTATCCCTCTGTCCAACCTCCCACCCTCAACGCTGACCTCCCAGCTCATTGTCCAGCTAGAGACCACTGCTCTTAGCTGTTGGCTTCCCCTCGCTGCAGGCAGGATCTGGGTTTTGTACTGGGAGCATCCAGCACAGCAGCTCCAGCACCCGCCACAGTTACTCAGCAAAATGTCAAAGGTAACAAGGAACAAGCAGTAACTCAAGCTGGATTTTCTTCAGGCTTACCTGCCTACCAGCTTCACTCATTTGAATTTGAACTACTTTAGTTAGGTCAGTCTAACAACGGGCAGCATAAGCCTTAATTTTTAGGTGCAAGCTAGCTGGGATAAGCTGGGTTTACCAGTTAGTCAACCTCCATTAATTAAGAGGGTTTATTTTAAACAAGTGCAATAACAAAGACGCCTTTGTTATAACAAAGAGGTACGTGTGCCTCTTTAAGCAAACACCAGTAGGAAACAAACCTAAATACAGTGAAATGAAACACTGCCACAGCAAAACAACACATTTCCTTCTAATTTTTTACATGATTTACAATAGCGTGGGTTGTGCACATAGGAAAGCTCTTCAGGTTCTTGTTTACCAGCAGGGATGACTCACCTTGGAGCAGCTGTAGCCATTTCTGTCCCTTACACTGTCCCCTCTGCCTTTTTTTTAGAGGGCGGATCAGCTGCTCCCGAACAGCTGTTGAACCACAAGTCACAGCTCAGTGCGGTAAGGTGAAGCAGTTCCAATTTCAGGTTACCTTAATACCCGGGGCTGCAAACTGTGGCAGTCACTGCAGACAGCTGGGCCCCCCTGCAGCAGGGCTGCAGGGGAAGGAACCATCACAGCTGTCCCAAACCAAGTCTCCTGCTCTGAAAGTTGAGCCATAAGAACTTGCCTGCAGCCCAAGCTGCACCAATTACTGTAACTGGTTAACACAGGCTGGACCGCCCTCCGCGGGAGCAGCCTGGGAACCCAGCGCCCACCACTGGGACCTGGACCCGTCTCTGCTCGGCGGGGGCTCCTGCACCAGACTGGCACAACCCCTGGGAGCTAAAAGCTGCGCTACTGCTCCTGCTCTGGTGTGACGGCTGCTCACCAGGGGAACCCAGCAGCCCCTCGTGTGCCAGGCACAGCCTCACCAGGGGAAGATGCCACCTGCACTGCTTCTGAGGCAGCGAGAGCAAGAGACCGTGGGGAATTAACACAGCGCTCTCCTCAGATAACCTCCCCGGCACCTGCTTGCTTCATTTCAGGCGTTTTGTAACCAGAACCCTCCCTGCACGAGTTATTAGTCTAACTCGCCGCTGGCACACCAGACAATCGGGATCAGAGCTAAATCTGGGGTATCCACAGGGAACTGGCTCCTGCTTTGTACGTCCTGGCTGGTCCAACAAGGGCAGCTGAAAGTCAGCGCTGAAAAATCCTTCACTTATAATCTTGTGTTTGGTCTAGAAATTAAGCACTAAAGCTCGAGAAAAAGCGTGGGTCCTGGGGATTGTTAACACCTCTCTGCTGGGCTGTGCCTCCCCACAGCCTCCCCATCCGTGCTATCTAATGAATCCTCTGCAGAGCCTGGGGCAAGAAGAGCTCAGCAGGGGCAGGAAGGCGGCCCTGGATGCTGGATGCGCTGCTTTGTCCTCCCCCAGCTGCCCCTGCACCCAGATTCGACTGACACGGGGAGTGGTGAGTCAGAGGCGAGGGTGCTATTTTGAAAAGACAGAAGGGACTGACATAAGTGAACAACAGGAGCTGGTTTGAAACTCTTGGCACTTGACTTCTGTTCAGCCCACCACCTCCCGGCAGCATCCCCCCGGCAATGCTCCTGACAGAAGTGACAAACCCAGTCAGGTCTTAAGAGCGTGCTGTCACTATCCTTAACTTGTCATTAAAAACAAAAATCAAACTTGCCCATTTTTCATTACTGTGAAGTAATGGCCCTGTGTATTTATGTTCTAGACTCTGATCTCACTTTTTTTTTTTTCCAGTATTTTATGTTACTTTACTAGTTTGATCTGGATTTCATGAGGTAGTTAGGGACGCTCACTGGGAATTCTGCATGCTGAATCCATTTCTGTAATCTTGGATTGTGTCTTTTTTGCCCTCATCTCACAACCAGTGATACCATTAATCCACTGACCTTGAAGAGAAACAGCTTTTCTCTTTCCAGGTATCGCAGCTGGTGACCTGGCTCCGGGTCTGCAGTGACAACTGATAGATACGCAGCACTTGGCTGGCTTCCTGCTGAGCATCCAGCCTAACGCTGCATGGCACAAAGGAACCGTGATTCATCACATGTTGTCAATGTAAGAAAGAACCACATCCCTCAAAGATCAAATACCTCCCGCTGCCCCCAGCTACCTGGAATAGCTGTGACTACTCTGCACTGTGGAGAAGTAGATCTAAAATTAACAAAAGATAATTTCATTGCAAGAAATAGTACCTTGGCCTGGACATGGGGCACGAGGCGGGGGGGGGGGGGGGGGGGGGGGT